>NC_046129.1:2575332-2852832 GCF_010993605.1 Petromyzon marinus | reverse complement strand
TTTTTTACGATCACAGGAAACAAGAAGATGCTCGGTGTAGTCGTTCATCATTTCGTTCTTTTAATGCTTTGCTTTATGTAACCCCCCCCCCCCTTTTAAATGAAAGACTCAACAAAATAATGTTTTTCTTTTTTGCTCTCCTTACCCCTTCACTCTCTCTCTACCCCCCTCTCTACCCCCCCTCTCTCTCTATCCCCCCTCTCTACCCCCCCTCTCTCTCTACCCCTCTCTCTACCCCCCCTCTCTCTCTACCCCCCTCTCTGCCCCTCCTCTCTCTCTACCCCCCCCCTCTCTACCCCCCTCTCTACCCCCTCTCTCTCTAGTCCCCTCTCTACCCCCCCTCTCTCTACCCCCCTCTCTACCCCCCTCTCTCTCTACCCCCCTCTCTGCCCCCCTCTCTCTCTACCCTCCTCTCTCTCTACCACCCTCTCTCTCTCTACCCCCCTCTCTACCCCCCTCTCTCCACCCCCCTCTCTCTCTACCCCCCTATCTCTCTACCCCCCTCTCTCTACCCCCCTCTCTCTCTACCCCCCTCTCTGCCCCTCCTCTCTCTCTCTACCCCCTCTCTACCCCCCTCTCTCTCTACCCCCCTCTCTACCCCCCCCTCTCTCTCTCTACCCCCTCTCTACCCCCCCTCTCTCTCTACCCCCCTCTCTGCCCCCCCTCTCTCTCTACCCCCCTCTCTACCCCCCCCTCTCTCTACCCCCCTCTCTACCCCCCTCTCTCTCTACCCCCTCTCTACCCCCCCTCTCTCTCTACCCCCCTCTCTACCCCCCTCTCTCTCTACCCCCCTCTCTGCCCCCCCTCTCTCTCTACCCCCTCTCTCTCTACCCCCCTCTCTACCCCCCTCTCTCTACCCCCCTCTCTCTCTACCCCCCTCTCTCTCTACCCCCTCTCTCTCTACCCCCTCTCTCTCTACCCCCCTCTCTGCCACTCCTCTCTCTCTCTACCCCCTCTCTACCCCCCCCCCTTCTCTCTACCCCCCTCTCTACCCCCCTCTCTCTCTCTACCCCCTCTCTACCCCCCCTCTCTCTCTCTACCCCCCTCTCTACCCCCCCTCTCTCTCTACCCCCCTCTCTCTCTACCCCCCTCTCTACCCCCCTCTCTCTACCCCCCTCTCTCTCTACCCCCCTCTCTCTCTACCCCCCTCTCTCTCTACCCCCCTCTCTACCCCCCCTCTCTCTCTACCCCCTCTCTCTACCCCCCCTCTCTCTCTACCCCCTCTCTACCCCCCTCTCTCTACCCCCCTCTCTCTCTACCCCCCTCTCTACCCCCCCTCTCTCTCTACCCCCCTCTCTACCCCCCCTCTCTCTACCCCCTCTCTCCACACTCTATGTCTATGATCACTGTTATCCCTATGATCGCTGTTACATTGCATTTATGGCTTCATTTTGGTGATTTCGAAAACGTTTTTTGGTTTGGCCGTGTTTTTTGTCTATTGTAGTACGGAGTTAGACTGATGGCCTTAATCTTAGTTGCCTTGTGGTTGTTGTTGTTGTTTGACTTGCATCCCACTGGGATTTTTGCACACAGCGTTGGTGTACGGTGCTTTTTCTGGATTTTTTTTGGATTTTTTTCCTGGATTTTCTGTTTGCACAAAGTCACACATAGTCACTTTAAGATGTTTTTCTTGTTCCTGTTTTTTGTTTGTTGCGGTTGCACCCGATTCAAGAGCCGAACGGCTCACGGGGCTATACCAACATAAATTGAACTATGTCTATGTCTAACTATGTCTATGTTCCCCCTGTTTTCTATGCATTTTCGTTTCTCCTCTCTCGTTTGTTTACGATCAGAGGAAACAAGAAGATGCTCGGTGTAGTCGGCACTTTGCTTCGTTCATCATTTCGTTTAAAAAAAAATTGTTAATGCTTTGCTTTATGTAACCTCCCCCCCTTTTAAATGAAAGACCCAACAAAATATATATATATCACTTCCCTCTAAACCCCTCCGAGCTCTCCCCCCTTATCCCACCCTCTCTCTCCTCCTCCTCTTCCACTCCTCTCTCTCTCTCCCTCCCATCTCTCTCCATAAACCCACCGAGAGACACCAGACACAGGACTTGAACGTCACATTCTCGGCAGTGCTGGCTTACTCGTCTCCGACACGGCCACCAGGAACCCCCCTGAGACAAGAGAATCCCAGAGTGAGGTCTCGAACGATTTGGTCGATTTCAAATCGATCAATCGCAATTTGAAACAACGCTGATTAGCAAATCGCAAAGGCCGCGATTTTTTGTTGTTGCGATTTTAAAAGTCCCATTACTTTCTTATTGGGATTGTTTCATGTTTTATTATTATTATAACCTTATTTATTTAACTTAACAATTGTTGATTTAAAGCTTTTTTTGACTGCAGGGATTCATATTCTTGGTTCTTTCGGGAAAGTCACCACGTAGAAGGGAAACAATAAAATATATTTTTTATTATTTTATTGTTCTATGTTTGATTGTTCCATTTCAGACAATAGGGGTTTTCCACCTTTTTTCTGGCAACAAAACAATTGTGTTAAGATGTTCAAACACCAAACTGGAACCTTTAACAAGGAATCACGTCGACATTAACCACAATACTTGTGGTCAGAACGCAAACAAAAACACGCTCGCTGGCAAAGGAGGTCCCGTGATGTTCGATTTCAATTAAAACATTTTAATAAATGCACGTTGGAAGCAAATCATATCTTAATAGTTCTCATCCTTGCGTTAGACTATATGGAGCAGTTCATATTGTGATGGTATCGCGTGCTAATGCTCCATCACGTGTTTTACATCCATTACACAGCGAATATTGAACTGAAGCTTGCCTTTAAAACATTTTAATCGCAATATCTGTCAGAAAAATCCCAATTACAGATTTTCCCCAAAAAATCGTCCAGTCCTATCCCAGAGTGAGGTCTCGAACCCGGGAATCTCAGTGGTGCTGGTTTAGAGCGTCTGGCTGCTGCTGTAAATGTCCGTGCACGTGATGATGATGATTAAAATCATCAAAGAGCTATCATTTGTGATCAAATATGAATGGATTAGTTTAAGAGTCATTATGCGCCAACCCTTAATAAGCCACTCAACCTCATACATTCACGTGGCTGTGATTGCCGATGTTTGGAGGCAAGGGGTTGGTGGATCACGTAGCGATTTGTGAGACATCCCAAACCCCCTCTGGGCCTTGTAAGGGCACGTGACAACGCAGTAGAGCAGGCACCCATCTATCCAAAGCCTCAATTGGCACGGATGCTTTGGCCAATGCCAGTTCCACAGTGTGTGGTGGTTTAGCTACGGGAGGAGGAAATCTGAGAGCACAGAGGAAATCCCATCAGAGCAGAGGGAGAGCAGACAAACTCACTCACAGTCGTACAAACAAAAGACAAAGAACCCCCCCCCCCAGTGTAGCCTTAACAGACTTTGGGGCAAGTGCTGTTAGCGAGCAGAACGGCACACGAGGGGGTGGGTGGCCAGCACCACGCCCGGCCGCCTTTGTCTCCCCAGTGGTGATGTTTTTACGCACCGCACCAGGTACTAATTTGAGGCTGAGTCGACCTAGGAGATGCCCAGGACCGGTTCAGATAATCGTCACTGGTGTTGGCCGTGAGCGGGAATCGAACTCGGATCGCCAGGTTGATAGCGCAGCGTAGCGCTGACCGCTACACTACCGCTCGCCAAACGGTCATACAATCACTCACAAACACTCACACACTCTCACACTCTGCAGAACAGGGGCAGATCATAAAAAAAAAACTCACTCACACTGTGATACTCACTCACACTCACTCAAACTCTCATATTCTCACTCACACACACTCTCATACTCAGACTCATACAAACTCACTCGCACTCACTCACACTGTCATACTCACAAACAACAACAACCACAACCGCCATTCACCACTAAGTGGCGGTGACGTCACCACGACGCTTGTACCAGGCCATGTGCACGCTGAGGCCACGTGAAGTGTCGAACGCCCGCTGGCAGGAGGTCACGGGGCAGACCCAGGTGCCACGGGTCGACTGACTAAGATGACTGGCTGATGCACCACCTGTGCCCCCGACTCTGCCAACCTGCTGTGCTTTAGCCACCCGGCGCTCCACTCGTTGTTGTGAGCGTCGCTCCTCCGCCCTCCGTTGTTGCTGGAAGGCGACTGCCTCCAACTGCCCAGTAGCGTCCTTCACGAGCCTCCTCCACAGAGGCCGATCTTGACACCGCTGGTACCAGTCATCGGCAAGCCCACTCAGCTCCACATCCTCCTGTACCACATCACTCCATCTCTTCTTTAGCCCGTGCCGTGCCCGTTTAACCCCCTCAATCCGGCCGAACAAAAGCTGTTTAGGCATACGGTGGCTGGGCATGCGGGCTACATGACCCAGCCAATGCAGCCTTGCCTGCCGGAGGAGCTCACCGATGGGGCTTAGTCCAGATCTTTCAAGGATATGTGAGCTCCTCACACAATCCAGCCTGGTTAAACCCAGGATGGATCGTAGGCAGGCCAGCCTAAATGTTTCTAACCAGCGAAGTTGTTCCATTAGGGGGGTCCACGTTTCACAAGCTTAGAGAAGGGAGGGAATGACTGTGGCTGAGTAGACCGGAAGCTTCGTGCGGAGCAACAGACCAGGTAGCTTCCACACAGCGTTACGCAACCGATGAAAAGATAATGCCACTCGACTGATTCGGAGTGAGACCTCTGCTGTCAAACCGGAGCCGGTCATGAGCACACTGCCCAGGTATGGGAAACTCTCCACTCTCTCCACAACTGCCCTATCACCAAATGGGAATTATGGGGGTGGAGTGTCCGATGGTACAAAATACCCAGGCAGGTGCTTAGTTTTGGTGGGACTAATAGTAAGGCTCCACCTCTTAGTGGCACACTCCAGGTTCAGCAGCAGCGCCTCCAACTGCTCCTCTGAGTGAGCAGCAATTACCAGATCATCGGCATACATTACGCGGTTGAGCAATAGGGAACCATTCCTTGACTGCACCTGGGCATCGATCAGCCTCCCATTGTATCTGTACCAGATGAAAATTCCTCCGGTACAGCTATTGAAGGCTTCACGAACCACGTGGTCGAAATAGATGTTAAAAATGTGGGAACCAAAGGACATCCCTGTCCCACCCCAAGGTGAACAGGGAATGGCTCCGACTCCCAGCCACATAGTTTTACCCGGGCCCGCTCACCATCATGAAGGTCCTTAATGATCGTGAGCAGAGGGTCAGGTACTCCAAAAGCACGAAGAACAACCCAGAGCCCAGGCCTACTGATGGTATCATAGGCCTTGACCATGTCAATAAAGCAGAGATCTAGGTCTTTTTGGAATTCCCTACACCTCTGCTGTAGCAGACGGACAGATAATATGGCATCTGTGCAGGACCGCCATTTCCTGAAACCACATTGGGGCTCCGCAAGCCTCTCCTCAGCGTGCCTGACAAGGCGATGTTGAATAATCCTTGCCAGGACCTTTCCCAGCACACTGAGGAGTGAGATGCCCCTGTAGTTGTTACAGTATATGCGGTCCCCCTTCTTAAAAAGGGGGACCACCAGGGCATCCTTCCAATCCTGTGGAACCCGTCCAGTGGTCCAGACTGATGTTATGATGTCATGTAGGGCAGTCTGTGCACAAACGCCACCCTCCCAATCATCTCTACCCGGTGCCTTTTCTGGTCTCAGGCTCTGGATTGCCTTCAGTACTTCCTCAACAGATAGCACCTCAGCTAGCAACTCACAGGGGGTGACTTCTTTCAATATTTGAGGCACCAAAGCCTCAGCAGGGTCATCCCCACGTTGTCCCACGATGTTTTCCAGGCTGAGGGATTTCCCCTCCCCCAGGACCCACAAGAATACTCGGCAAATCTGCAAACCTTCCAATCCTGCGGAACCCGTCCAGTGGTCCACACTGTTATGATGTCATATAGGGCAGTCTGTGCACAAACGCCGCCCTCCCTCAGCATTTCGCTTGGGAGATCATCTCTGCCCACTGCCTTTCCTGGACTCAGACTCTGGATCGCCTTCAGTACTTCCTCAACAGATGGCACCTCAGCCAACCACTCACAGGGGGTGACTTCTTCCAATATTTGAGGCACCGCAGCCTCAGCAGGATCATCCTCACTTTGTGCCGCGATGTTTTCCTGCCTGAGGGATTTTCCCTCCCCCAGGACCTCACAGAAATGCTCGGCAAATCTGCAAACCTGTTCCTGGGGGTCGGAGATTGGATCACCATTATTTCTCATAATGATGGTAATAGGTGTGGCGCTGCAGGTTACTTTTTTATGGAGTTAAAGAGCGATTTGTGATCGCGGGCCATTGAGGTAGACTCCATCTCCTCCAACAACCATCCTTGCAGCACCTCACGGCTCTCTGAACCTCCGAGCGAAGGCTGCGGTAAGCCTCCTCATTCTCTGACGTGGGATGCTGTAGACGATGAGAGTGGGTCTGTCGCTTTTTCTCAGCCAGCCTGAACACTTCCTCTGTCAGCCAGTGTCTCTGGGGAGGTCTGGACCGCGTACCCAAAGCAGCCATTGCAGCTGCATGAGCCACAGTCCTAAGCCTCGCCCATTTCCCCTCGGCATCAAGAGGAGAGGGGGACGATGCCAACCCCAGCCACAAGCGATGATGAAATTCTCACTTGCAACTTTCAGCTAGCTGAGACCATGCCACTATGGGTTTGAATGGGGTCCTGGGTGTATACCCACCACTGGAGTGGAAGAATGGCAGGCGCATCTTACAGATGACAAGTCGATGGTCAGTGGGCAGATCAGCTCCACGGTAGGTCCTGGTGTCAAGGACATGGGCCCGCATCTGCTGTTCCGTCACTATGTAGTCCAGTAGATGTTCTTGCTTGGACCCTGCATGCATCCATGATGTTGTGTGGATGCGCTGATGCCGGAACAGCGTGTTGGTAATTCACTGACCATGGGCTGCACAAAAATTTAGCAGCCTCCTACCGTTGTTATTGAGCTGATCTGGCCCATGCCTTCCAATCACTCCAGACCAGGTGCCAGTATCATGACCAACTCGGGCATTGAAGTCACCCAACAAGATTACTCAATCCCAAGGGGCCACTTTAGCCAGCACCTGTGATAGGTCATAGAAGGCATCTGACTCATCGGCCTTGCATGCATCCCTCCACGGATGTTCGTCTTCGGTGGGGGCATAAGTAACCACGACCACCACTCCTCGCCTCCAGTTGATGGGAAGGCGAGCCCAAAGTAGCCTGGGGCTTACAGCTTCCCACACCTCACCGCCAAATCAATTCATAAAAAAACAACAACACATATTTTTTAAAATATTTCAAAACGTTAACGAACCAAAGAAAAAGTCCAATTTGGAAATCCCATCGGTGTTTATTTTTTTAGAACAACGATTCGAATAATCGACATGAAAAGCGTATAACAAATATAAGAATATATTTATCAAAGCATAATATTTATAAATATTTTATATTTATTAATATATAGATATAAAATATTATTTCTATTTTTATATTTCCATTTATAAAAATATAAATTATTTTTTATTGTATTTATAAAATGTAATATAAAATATTTTATTTGTATAAATATTATCTATTAATATATAATATATTTTAAAAATTCATAATTATAATATTTATCAAAATATATTATATTAGAACATATTATATTTTGCTATCATATAATATGTAATAAAAGGTTTCAGTTTGGTGTTTTAACATTTTTAAAATAACAATGTTTTATTTAAAAAACATTCTCATTTCACCAAATATGTTAAACAGCGAAACGATATCACTGACACAACCACCAATCGCCTCGCTCCATCTGTCGCCCGCATCACGTGCGCGGCTTCCAGCCAATGAGAGCCGCGCACGGTGCGAAAAGCGACCCTCCCTACCCAAGATGGCGGCTGCACGCTCCGGGCTGCTGGTGCCGCGGCTGCTGCTGGCGCTCGTCGTCGTCTGCATCCTCTGTTCCCTCTCGACCCCGGGCGCCGCGCAAAAGACGAAAGAGGTGAAGGAGCGCGAGCCGCCAAACTGAGGTTTCATTGTTTTTTAAATGTACAACAAAAAACGTTGAGCGCGACAAGTCCTGAACGCAGCCTGCAGTAGGCCGTTCAGTTCGGCGCGCGTTTGCATAACGTAGTCCGCTTAGTCCGGGTCCTCGGTTGTGATTGGTTGAGGTGGTCAGCGGCGCGCGACGCGATTGGTTGGAGCCGACGCTCTCCGCATATTCGCACTGGGGAATGTGAAACGTCTGCGGTGGGTTTCTTGGGTTTCTATCATTTTGGGTTGGTAATCTTTGGGTCTGTCGGTAAAGTCACCGTCGATTAGTTCAAATAAAATAACTAAAATATAACAAAAAAAACTACGAGGTATTTTCGTTGAACCTGTCTACGCGACTTTACCGAAAGACCCAAAGAATATGAATTCCTGTCACAGTTCCGGCCTTCATCGGTGCTGCTGCTACTCACTAACAGCACTTGCCCTAACAGTCTGTTACAGGCAACACGGGGGATCTTTGCACAGAGACCCATAGACTCGGACAGAGACACATAGACTCACACAGAGACCCATAGACTCACACAGAGACCCATAGACTCACACAGAGACACATAGACTCACACAGAGACCCATAGACTCACACAGAGACCCATAGACTCACACAGAGACCCATAGACTCACACAGAGACCCGTAGACTCACACAGAGACCCATAGACTCACACAGAGACCCGCAGACTCGCACAGAGACCCATAGACACATACAGAGACCCGCAGACTCGCACAGAGACCCATAGACTCACACAGAGACCCGCAGACTCGCACAGAGACCCATAGACTCGCACAGAGACTCATAGACTCACACAGAGACCCGTAGACTCACACAGAGACCCATAGACTCACACAGAGACCCATAGACTCACACAGAGACCCATAGACTCACACAGAGACCCATAGACTCACACAGAGACCTATAGACTCACACAGAGACCCATAGACACATACAGAGACCCATACACTCACACAGACCCATAGACTCACACAGAGACCCACAGACTCACACAGAGACCCATAGACTCACACAGAGACTCATAGACTCACACAGAGACCCACTGACTCGCACAGAGACCCATAGACTCACACAGAGACCCATAGACTCACACAGAGACCCATAGACTCACACAGAGACCCATAGACTCACACAGAGACCCATAGACTCACACAGAGACCCATAGACTCACACAGAGACCCATAGACTCACATAGAGACCAATAGTTTATTGTCCTTCCCCCGTACCTCCGATACGGTTGGCTACGTACAGTGCGAAAGAAGTTCAACATACACGATGCTGCTGATGTTGATGATACATGTGCTCATGTTGAAAAGCCAGCACCTGGTCACCGTGATAATGATGGTAATGGTTATATTGATGCTAATGGCGATTGCTGCTGCTGATGACACTGATGATGCTGCTGCTGATGATGACGACGCTGCTGACGATGACGATGCCGCCGCTGACGATGACGACGCCGCTGCTGACGATGACGACGCTGATGCTGACACCGCTGACGATGACGACGCCGCTGCTGACGATGACGACGCCGCCGCTGACGATGACGACGACGACGACGACGACGATGACGACGCCGCCGCTGACGATGACGACGCCGCTGACGATAACGATGACGACGCCTCCGCTGACGATGACGACGCCGCTGCTGATGATGACGACGCCTCCGCTGACGATGACGACGCCGCCGCTGACGATGACGACGATGATGACGCCGCTGACGATGACGATGACGACGACGACAATGACGATGACGACGACGCCGCCGCCGCCGCAGGTGCTGATGTCAGAGAAGGTGCAGCAGCTGATGGAGTGGACGGTGCGACGCTCGGTCATCCGCCTCAACGGGGACAAGTTCCGGCGCTACGTGAAGGCGCCGCCACGCAACTACTCGGTGGTCATCATGTTCACTGCCCTGGAGCCACAGAGGCAGTGCGGAGTGTGCAAGTACGGGAGGGGGAGGGGGGTATGAGGGAGGAGGGGTGAACAGTTTTGTTGTCATTGGTGTGAAAGGGGAGGGGAGAATGGGTGAGCGTGTGAGGGTGTGGGTGAGTGTGTGAGGGTGTGGGTGGGTGTGGTAGGGTGTGGGAGGGTGTGGGTGGGTGATTGTGGTAGGGTGTGGGTGATTGTGGTAGGGTGTGGGTGGGTGTGGGTGGGTGGGTGATTGTGGTAGGGTGTGGGTGATTGTGGTAGGGTGGGTGTCTGAGGGTGTGGGAGGGTGTGGGTGAGTGTGTGGGTGAGTGTGTGAGTGTGTGGGTGTGGGTGGGTGTGGTAGGGTGTGGGAGGGTGTGGGTGAGTGTGTGAGTGTGTGGGTGAGTGTGGAAGGATGTGATTGTGGTAGGGTGTGGGTGGGTGATTGTGGTAGGGTGTGGGTGGGTGTCTGAGGGTGTGGACGAGTGTCGTATGATGTGGGTGAGCGTGGGAGAGTATTGGTGAGTGTGGGAGCGTGTGGGTGAGCTTGTGAGAGCGTGTGGGTGAGCTTGTGAGAGCGTGTGGGTGAGCGTGGGAGCGTGTGGGTGAGCGTGGGAGAGTATTGGTGAGTGTGGGAGCGTGTGGGTGAGCTTGTGAGAGCGTGTGGGTGAGCTTGTGAGAGCGTGTGGGTGAGCGTGGGAGAGTGTTGGTGAGTGTGGGAGCGTGTGGGTGAGCTTGTGAGAGCGTGTGGGTGAGCTTGTGAGAGTATCGGTGAGTGTGAGAGCGTGTGGGTGAGCTTGTGAGAGCGTGTGGGTGAGCTTGTGAGAGTATCGGTGAGTGTGAGAGCGTGTGGGTGAGCTTGTGAGAGCGTGCGTCAATATCCACTCCGATGCCCGCGGTGAGCCACTCTTGCAAAGGTTCCCTCAAAACGAAATGCCGTGGTGGTTCCTCCTCCTCATCCACCGCCGTTGTTGTTGTTGTTGCTACCACCACGTGGTGAAGGCACGCCAACGAGGAGTTCCAGATCCTGGCAAACTCGTGGCGCTACTCGGGGTCCTACTCCAGCCGGCTCTACTTCGCCATGGTGGACTTTGACGAGGGGTCGGATGTCTTCCAGCAGGTTCGGGCTCGCCCGCTCGCTCAGCTGCTCGCCCGCCCGCTCAACCAACTGCTCGCTCGCCCGCCCGCTCAGCTGCTCGCTCGCTTGCTCGCCCGCTCGCTCAGCTGCTCAACTGCTCACTCAGCTGCTCGCCCGCTCAACTGCTCGCTCCCCCGCTCAACTGCTCGCCCGCCTGCTCAACTGCTCGCTCCCCCGCTCAGCTGCTTGCTCGCCCGTTCAACTGCTCGCTCGCCCGCTCAACTGCTCGCTCGACTGCTCAACTGCTCGCTCCCCCGCTCAGCTGCTTGCTCGCCCGTTCAACTGCTCGCTCGCCCGCTCAACTGCTCGCTCGACTGCTCAACTGCTCGCTCCCCCGCTCAGCTGCTCGCTCCCCCGCTCAGCTGCTCGCTCCCCCGCTCAGCTGCTCGCTCGCCCGCTCAACTGCTCGCTCGACTGCTCGCCCGCTCGCTCGCCCGCTCAACTGCCCGCCGACCCACCCGCTCACCAATTCAACCACTCCCTTGCTCAAGAACAACATCGGCTCTATCGTGTCTCTCTCGCTCTCTCTCCCCATATACCCCCATGTCATGTACCCACATCGTATCCCCGTGTGTCCCCGCGTCTCACCACGTCTCCCCCACGTCTCTCCCCCTTGTCTCTTGTCTCCCCCACGTCTCCCCATTATCTCCCCCATTATCTCCCCCACGTCTCTCCCCCTTGTCTCTTCCTTGTCTCCCCCACGTCTCCCCACGTCTCCCCCACGTCTCCCCCACGTCTCTTGTCTCCCCATTATCTCCCCCACGTCTCTTGTCTCCCCATTATCTCCCCCACGTCTCCCCCTTATCTCCCTCCCTAATCTCCCCCACGTCTCCCCATTATCTCCCCCACGTCTTTCCCCCTTGTCTCTTCCTTGTCTCCCCCATGTCTCCCCCACGTCTCCCCCACGTCTATTGTCTCCCCCACGTCTCCCCATTATCTCCCCCACGTCTCTCCCCCGTGTCTCCCTCCTAATCTCCCCCTTGTCTCCCCCACGTCTCCCCCACGTCTATTGTCTCCCCCACGTCTCCCCATTATATCCCCCACGTCTCTCCCCCGTGTCTCCCTCCTAATCTCCCCCTTGTCTCCCCCTTGTCTCCTCCACGTCTCCCCTTTATCTCCCCCACGTCTCCCCCACGTCTCTCCCCCTTATCTCCCCCATTATCTCCCCCCCCCCCCCCCCCCCCCCCCCCGCGGTTTCACCTCGAGCAGCTCAACATGAACTCGGCCCCCACCTTCATGCACTTTCCGGCCAAGGGCCGCCCCAAGCGTGCCGACACTTTTGACCTCCAGCGCAACGGCATCATGGCCGAGCAGCTGGCCAAGTGGATCAGCGACCGCAGCGAGGTCACGGTGAGTACGCATCGATCGATATCGATCGTTATCGATCGTTATCAATCGTTATCGATCGTTAGCGATCGGCGATCACAACCCCACCCCCGATCTGTCGTTGATCGGCGAACTTGCCCCGATCCGTTATTGATCGGCCGCAGCGAGGCGACCGCGAGTACCGATTCGTTGTTGATCGGCGATAACTCCCACGTTCATTATTGATCTGGGAATACACCCACATTCATTATTGATCTGGGAATACACCCACATTCATTATTGATCTGTGAATACACCCACATTCATTATTGATCTGGGAATACACCCACATTCATTATTGATCTGGGAATACACCCATATTTATTATTGATCTGTGAATACACCTCCATTCATTATTGATCTGTGAATACACCCACATTCATTATTGATCTGTGAATACACCCACGTTCATTATTGATCTGGGAATACACCCACGTTCATTATTGATCTGGGAATACACCTCCATTCATTATTGATCTGTGAATACACCCACATTCATTATTGATCTGTGAATACACCCACATTCATTATTGATCTGTGAATACACCCACATTCATTATTGATCTGTGAATACACCCACATTCATTATTGATCTGCGAATACACCCACATTTATTATTGATCTGCTAATACACCCACATTCATTATTGATCTGTGAATACACCCCCATTCATTATTGATCTGCGAATACACCCACATTCATTATTGATCTGTGAATACACCCCCATTTATTATTGATCTGTGAATACACCCCCGTTCATTATTGATCTGTGAATACACCCACATTCATTATTGATCTGTGAATACACCCACATTTATTATTGATCTGCGAATACACCCACATTTATTATTGATCTGGGAATACGCCTCCATTCATTATTGATCTGTGAATACACCCCCATTCATTATTGATCTGTGAATACACCTCCATTCATTATTGATCTGTGAATACATCCACATTCATTATTGATCTGTGAATACACCCACATTTATTATTGATCTGCTAATACACCCACATTCATTATTGATCTGTGAATACACCTCCATTCATTATTGATCTGCTAATACACTCACATTTATTATTGATCTGTGAATACACCCACATTTATTATTGATCTGGGAATACACCTCCATTCATTATTGATCTGTGAATACACCCCCATTCATTATTGATCTGTGAATACACCTCCATTCATTATTGATCTGTGAATACATCCACATTCATTATTGATCTGTGAATACACCCACATTTATTATTGATCTGTGAATACACCCACATTCATTATTGATCTGTGAATACACCCACGTTTATTATTGATCTGTGAATACACCCACATTCATTATTGATCTGTGAATACACCCACATTCATTATTGATCTGTGAATACACCTCCATTCATTATTGATCTGCTAATACACCCACATTTATTATTGATCTGTGAATACACCTCCATTCATTATTGATCTGCTAATACACCCACATTCATTATTGATGTGTGAATACACCCACATTCATTATTGATCTGTGAATACACCCACGTTTATTATTGATCTGTGAATACACCTACATTCATTATTGATCTGTGAATACACCTCCATTCATTATTGATCTGTGAATACATCCACTTTCATTATTGATCTTTGAATACACCCACATTCATTATTGATCTGTGAATACACCCACGTTTATTATTGATCTGTGAATACACCCACATTCATTATTGATCTGTGAATACACCTACATTCATTATTGATCTGTGAATACACCTCCATTCATTATTGATCTGTGAATACACCTCCATTCATTATTGATTTGCGAATACACCCCCATTCATTATTGATCTGTGAATACACCTCCACTCATTATTGATCTGTGAATACATCCACATTCATTATTGATCTGTGAATACACCCACATTTATTATTGATCTGTGAATACACCCACATTCATTATTGATCTGTGAATACACCCACGTTTATTATTGATCTGTGAATACACCCACATTCATTATTGATCTGTGAATACACCCACATTCATTATTGATCTGTGAATACACCCACATTTATTATTGATCTGGGAATACACCTCCATTCATTATTGATCTGTGAATACACCCCCATTCATTATTGATCTGTGAATACATCCACATTCATTATTGATCTGTGAATACATCCACATTCATTATTGATCTGTGAATACACCCACGTTTATTATTGATCTGTGAATACACCCACATTCATTATTGATCTGTGAATACACCTCCATTCATTATTGATCTGTGAATACATCCACATTCATTATTGATCTTTGAATACACCCACATTCATTATTGATCTGTGAATACACCCACGTTTATTATTGATCTGTGAATACACCCACATTCATTATTGATCTGTAAATACACCCACATTCATTATTGATCTGTGAATACACCTCCATTCATTATTGATCTGTGAATACACCTCCATTCATTATTGATTTGCGAATACACCCCCATTCATTATTGATCTGTGAATACACCTCCACTCATTATTGATCTGTGAATACATCCACATTCATTATTGATCTGTGAATACACCCACATTTATTATTGATCTGTGAATACACCCACATTCATTATTGATCTGTGAATACACCCACATTTATTATTGATCTGTGAATACACCCACATTCATTATTGATCTGTGAATACACCCACATTCATTATTGATCTGTGAATACACCTCCATTCATTATTGATCTGCTAATACACCCACATTTATTATTGATCTGTGAATACACCTCCATTCATTATTGATCTGCTAATACACCCACATTCATTATTGATCTGTGAATACACCCACATTCATTATTGATCTGTGAATACACCCACGTTTATTATTGATCTGTGAATACACCCACATTCATTATTGATCTGTGAATACACCCACGTTTATTATTGATCTGTGAATACACCCACATTCATTATTGATCTGTGAATACACCGCCATTCATTATTGATCTGTGAATACATCCACATTCATTATTGATCTTTGAATACACCCACATTTTTTATTGATCTGTGAATACACCCACATTCATTATTGATCTGTGAATACACCCACGTTTATTATTGATCTGTGAATACACCCACATTCATTATTGATCTGTGAATACACCCACATTCATTATTGATTTGCGAATACACCTCCATTCATTATTGATCTGTGAATACACCTCCATTCATTATTGATCTGTGAATACACCCCCGTTCATTATTGATCTGGGAATACACCCACATTCATTATTGATCTGTGAATACACCTCCATTCATTATTGATCTGTGAATACACCTCCATTCATTATTGATTTGCGAATACACCTCCATTCATTATTGATTTGTGAATACACCCCCGTTCATTATTGATCTGTGAATACACCCACATTCATTATTGATCTGTGAATACACCTCCATTCATTATTGATTTGCGAATACACCCACATTCATTATTGATCTGTGAATACACCCCCGTTCATTATTGATCTGGGAATACACCCACGTTCATTATTGATCTGGGAATACACCTCCATTCATTATTGATCTGTGAATACACCCACATTCATTATTGATCTGTGAATACACCCACATTCATTATTGATCTGTGAATACACCCACATTCATTATTGATCTGTGAATACACCCACATTCATTATTGATCTGCGAATACACCCACATTTATTATTGATTTGCGAATACACCCACATTCATTATTGATCTGTGAATACACCCCCATTCATTATTGATCTGCGAATACACCCACATTCATTATTGATCTGTGAATACACCCCCATTTATTATTGATCTGTGAATACACCCCCGTTCATTATTGATCTGTGAATACACCCACATTCATTATTGATCTGTGAATACACCCACATTTATTATTGATCTGCGAATACACCCACATTTATTATTGATCTGGGAATACGCCTCCATTCATTATTGATCTGTGAATACACCCCCATTCATTATTGATCTGTGAATACACCTCCATTCATTATTGATCTGTGAATACATCCACATTCATTATTGATCTGTGAATACACCCACATTTATTATTGATCTGCTAATACACCCACATTCATTATTGATCTGTGAATACACCTCCATTCATTATTGATCTGCTAATACACTCACATTTATTATTGATCTGTGAATACACCTACATTTATTATTGATCTGGGAATACACCTCCATTCATTATTGATCTGTGAATACACCCCCATTCATTATTGATCTGTGAATACACCTCCATTCATTATTGATCTGTGAATACATCCACATTCATTATTGATCTGTGAATACACCCACATTTATTATTGATCTGTGAATACACCCACATTCATTATTGATCTGTGAATACACCCACGTTTATTATTGATCTGTGAATACACCCACATTCATTATTGATCTGTGAATACACCCACATTCATTATTGATCTGTGAATACACCTCCATTCATTATTGATCTGCTAATACACCCACATTTATTATTGATCTGTGAATACACCTCCATTCATTATTGATCTGCTAATACACCCACATTCATTATTGATGTGTGAATACACCCACATTCATTATTGATCTGTGAATACACCCACGTTTATTATTGATCTGTGAATACACCTACATTCATTATTGATCTGTGAATACACCTCCATTCATTATTGATCTGTGAATACATCCACTTTCATTATTGATCTTTGAATACACCCACATTCATTATTGATCTGTGAATACACCCACGTTTATTATTGATCTGTGAATACACCCACATTCATTATTGATCTGTGAATACACCTACATTCATTATTGATCTGTGAATACACCTCCATTCATTATTGATCTGTGAATACACCTCCATTCATTATTGATTTGCGAATACACCCCCATTCATTATTGATCTGTGAATACACCTCCACTCATTATTGATCTGTGAATACATCCACATTCATTATTGATCTGTGAATACACCCACATTTATTATTGATCTGTGAATACACCCACATTCATTATTGATCTGTGAATACACCCACGTTTATTATTGATCTGTGAATACACCCACATTCATTATTGATCTGTGAATACACCCACATTCATTATTGATCTGTGAATACACCCACATTTATTATTGATCTGGGAATACACCTCCATTCATTATTGATCTGTGAATACACCCCCATTCATTATTGATCTGTGAATACATCCACATTCATTATTGATCTGTGAATACATCCACATTCATTATTGATCTGTGAATACACCCACGTTTATTATTGATCTGTGAATACACCCACATTCATTATTGATCTGTGAATACACCTCCATTCATTATTGATCTGTGAATACATCCACATTCATTATTGATCTTTGAATACACCCACATTCATTATTGATCTGTGAATACACCCACGTTTATTATTGATCTGTGAATACACCCACATTCATTATTGATCTGTAAATACACCCACATTCATTATTGATCTGTGAATACACCTCCATTCATTATTGATCTGTGAATACACCTCCATTCATTATTGATTTGCGAATACACCCCCATTCATTATTGATCTGTGAATACACCTCCACTCATTATTGATCTGTGAATACATCCACATTCATTATTGATCTGTGAATACACCCACATTTATTATTGATCTGTGAATACACCCACATTCATTATTGATCTGTGAATACACCCACATTTATTATTGATCTGTGAATACACCCACATTCATTATTGATCTGTGAATACACCCACATTCATTATTGATCTGTGAATACACCTCCATTCATTATTGATCTGCTAATACACCCACATTTATTATTGATCTGTGAATACACCTCCATTCATTATTGATCTGCTAATACACCCACATTCATTATTGATCTGTGAATACACCCACATTCATTATTGATCTGTGAATACACCCACGTTTATTATTGATCTGTGAATACACCCACATTCATTATTGATCTGTGAATACACCCACGTTTATTATTGATCTGTGAATACACCCACATTCATTATTGATCTGTGAATACACCGCCATTCATTATTGATCTGTGAATACATCCACATTCATTATTGATCTTTGAATACACCCACATTTTTTATTGATCTGTGAATACACCCACATTCATTATTGATCTGTGAATACACCCACGTTTATTATTGATCTGTGAATACACCCACATTCATTATTGATCTGTGAATACACCCACATTCATTATTGATTTGCGAATACACCTCCATTCATTATTGATCTGTGAATACACCTCCATTCATTATTGATCTGTGAATACACCCCCGTTCATTATTGATCTGGGAATACACCCACATTCATTATTGATCTGTGAATACACCTCCATTCATTATTGATCTGTGAATACACCTCCATTCATTATTGATTTGCGAATACACCTCCATTCATTATTGATTTGTGAATACACCCCCGTTCATTATTGATCTGTGAATACACCCACATTCATTATTGATCTGTGAATACACCTCCATTCATTATTGATTTGCGAATACACCCACATTCATTATTGATCTGTGAATACACCCCCGTTCATTATTGATCTGGGAATACACCCACATTCATTATTGATCTGTGAATACACCTCCATTCATTATTGATCTGTGAATACACCTCCATTCATTATTGATTTGCGAATACACCTCCATTCATTATTGATTTGTGAATACACCCCCGTTCATTATTGATCTGTGAATACACCCACATTCATTATTGATCTGTGAATACACCCACATTCATTATTGATCTGTGAATACACCTCCATTCATTATTGATTTGCGAATACACCCACATTCATTATTGATCTGTGAATACACCCCCGTTCATTATTGATCTGGGAATACACCCACATTCATTATTGATCGGCGATCACCTCTGCAGTGCACCGCTCGCTGCAAGCAGCACCCGATCTCCACGCAGTTCAACCCAGTCGACTCCACCTGATCACAGCGTTATCCCATCTCTTTGAAACGAACGCAGCAGCAGGCATCGTCAGGGTCGGGATGAAATCCACGACCTCCTGTATACCAGGCGAGGTAGTTAACATCTCCTAGCCACCGTGATGATGATGAGAGAGAGATACACACAAACTCCAAATATACAGCAACAGGCATCGTCAGGGTCGGGATGAAATCCACGACCTCCTGTGTACCAGGCGAGGTAGTTAACATCTCCTAGCCACCGTGATGATGATGAGAGAGAGATACACACAAACTCCTAATATACAGCAGGCATCGTCAGGGTCGGGATGAAATCCACGACCTCCTGTGTACCAGGCGAGGTAGTTAACATCTCCTAGCCACCGTGATGATGATGATGAGAGAGAGCTACACACAAACTCCTAATATACAGCAGGCATCGTCAGGGTCGGGATGAAATCCACGACCTCCTGTGTACCAGGCGAGGTAGTTAACATCTAGCCACCGTGATGATGATGAGAGAGAGATACACACAAACTCCAAATATACAGCAGCAGGCATCGTCAGGGTGGGGATTGAACCCATGACCTCCTGTGTACCAGGCGAGGTAGTTAACATCTCCTAGCCACCGTGATGATGATGAGAGAGAGATACACACAAACTCCTAATATACAGCAGGCATTGTCAGGGTCGGGATGAAATCCACGACCTCCTGTGTACCAGGCGAGGTAGTTAACATCTCCTAGCCACCGTGATGATGATGATGAGAGAGAGATACACAAACTCCAAATATACAGCAGCAGCAGGCATCGTCAGGGTCGTGATCGAAGCCGCGACCTCCTGTGTACCAGGCGAGGTAGTTAACATCTCCTAGCCACCGTGATGATGATGATGAGAGAGAGATACACACAACCTCCAAATATACAGCAGCAGTAGACATCGTCAGGGTCGTGATCGAAGCCGCGACCTCCTGTGTACCAGGCGAGGTAGTTAACATCTAGCCACCGTGATGATGATGATGATGAGAGAGAGATACACACAAACTCCAAATATATAGCAGCAGCAGGCATCGTCAGGGTCGTGATCGAAGCCGCGACCTCCTGTGTACCAGGCGAGGTAGTTAACATCTCCTAGCCACCGTGATGATGATGATGAGAGAGACACACACAAACTCCTAATATACAGCAGGCATCGTCAGGGTCGGGATGAAATCCACGACCTCCTGTGTACCAGGCGAGGCAGTTAACATCTCACCACCCCGGCGCCCCATCTCAACCCCGCGATCGTTCTTACTCTCATCCGCCTTTGTCTCCCCCCCCCCCCCTTTCTCCCTCCCTCCCCCGCTCCTCCCCCCGCTCCACCCAGATCCGCGTGTTCCGTCCCCCTAATTACTCCGGAGCAGTCGCCCTGATGCTGCTCATGTCGCTGGTCGGGGGACTGCTCTTCCTGAGACGCAACAACCTGGACTTCCTGTACAACAAGACCGGCTGGGCCGTCGCGGCACTGGTGAGGCACAGCAGCAGCAGCATCAGCAGCAGCAGCATCAGCAGCAGCAGCATCATCAGCAGCAGCATCAGCAGCAGCATCATCCTCATCAACAGCAGCATCAGCAGCAGCATCATCCTCATCAACAGTAGCATCAGCAGCATCAGCAGCAGCATCAGCAGCATCATCATCATCAGCAGCAGCATCAGCAGCATCATCATCATCAGCAGCAGCATCAGCAGCAGCATCATCAGCAGCAGCATCAGCAGCAGCATCATCCTCATCAACAGCAGCATCAGCAGCATCATCCTCATCAACAGTAGCATCATCATCAGCAGCATCAGCAGCAGCATCATCAGCAGCAGCATCATCAACAGCAGCAGCATCATCATCAGCAGCAGCAGCATCAGCAGCAGCAGCAGCATCATCAACAGCAGCATCATCATCAGAAGCAGCATCATCAACAGCAGCAGCATCATCAGCAGCAGCATCATCAGCAGCAGTAGCAACTGGAGCAGCAGCAGCAGGAGGCAGAGTCGTCAGCAGAATTGTCATCGTCTGTGTCAGCATTGTCATGAGCAGCAGTAGTAGCATCAGTAGAAGTATCAGCAGCGGTAGTATCATCATCAGCAATTAGCAGCAGCAACAGCAGCAGCAACAGCAGCGGTCATGGTTAGCAGATTTGTAATCATCATCAGCAGAAGGAGCAGCATTATCATCATCAGCAGTAGAAGCTTCTGAATTGTCATCATAAACTTCAGCCTTGCGTGTGTATGTGGTGTGTGTGTGTGTATGACGGTGTATATGTGTGTGTGTGCGCGCATGTGTGTGTGTGCGTGTGCGATGACGTGGCCTCAAGGTGCACATGGCCTGGCACAAGCGTCGTGGTGACGTCACCGCCACTTAGTGGCGAGGCGAAGGGCGGTTGTTGTTGTTGCTGCTGTGTGCGATGATGTGAAGATGATGGTGCGTGTGGGTTATGATGCGCAGGGAGCGGTAGTGTAGCGGTTAGCGAGTTCAATTCCCACTCGCGACCAACAGACACGGTCTGTGAAGGGATATGCACGTGTGTGAACGTGCGTGGATGCACACACGTGTGTAAGCGCTCTGAAACGATTCGCACACTGCGCTACGAGCCCGTCGACCCGGGTTCGATTCCCGCTCGCAGCCACCAACACCGTCAGTGACGATTGTCAGTACCGGTCCCGGGCCTCCCCCCTAGGATCGACTCGGCCTCAAATGAGTACCTGGTGCGATGTGCAGTAAACATCGCCACTGGGGAGACAAAGGCGGCCGGGCGTGGTGCTGGCCACCCGCCCCCTCGTGTGCCGTGCCGGCCTTCATAGGTGCTGCTCGCTAACAGCACTTGCCCCAACAGTCTGTTAAGGCTATACAGGGGTGTGTGTGTGTATGACGGCATATCTGTATTTGTATATGGCGTGTGTGTGTGTGTGCATATACAATGTGCGTGCGTGTGTTCTTCGGGTAGTGTGTCGTGTTCGCCATGACCTCCGGGCAGATGTGGAACCACATCCGGGGACCTCCATACGCCCACAAGAACCCCCAGACGGGACAGGTGGTACGTGCCCAACGCCCGTCTCCCCAGGGTGGCAGGACCCTCCCGAAGGACGTGGCTTCAGACTCGCTCGCGCTTTAAGTGACTGCTGGAGATGAGGAGTCTGTGGGTCTCTTGTGCGGAGTCCGTGGGGGGGTCTCCGTGTGAGTCCGTGGGGGTCTCCGTGGGGGTCTCCGTGGGGGGGTCTCCGTGTGAGTTCGTGGGGGGGGTCTCCGTGTGAGTCCGTGGGGGGGTCTCCGTGGGGGGGGTCTCCGTGTGAGTCCGTGGGGGGGTCTCCGTGTGAGTCCGTGGGGGGCTCTCCGTGTGAGTCTGTGGGGGACTCTCCGTGGGGGGGGTCTCCGTGTGAGTTCGTGGGGGGGTCTCCGTGGGGGTCTCCGTGGGGGGGTCTCCGTGTGAGTCCGTGGGGGGCTCTCCGTGTGAGTCTGTGGGGGGCTCTCCGTGGGGGGGGTCTCCGTGTGAGTTCGTGGGGGGGTCTCCGTGGGGGTCTCCGTGGGGGGGTCTCCGTGTGAGTTCGTGGGGGGGTCTCCGTGTGAGTCCGTGGGGGGCTCTCCGTGTGAGTCCGTGGGGGGTCTCCGTGGGGGGGTCTCCGTGTGAGTCCGTGTGGGGGTCTCCGTGTGGGGGTCTCCGTGGGGGGGGGTCTCCGTGTGGGGTCTCCGTGTGGGGGTCTCCGTGGGGGGGTCTCCGTGTGGGGTCTCCGTGTGGGGGTCTCCGTGTGGGGGTCTCCGTGTGGGGGTCTCCGTGGGGGGGGGGGTCTCCGTGTGGGGTCTCCGTGTGGGGGTCTCCGTGGGGGGTCTCCGTGTGAGTCCGTGGGGGGCTCTCCGTGTGAGTCCGTGTGGGGTTCTCCGTGTGGGGGTCTCCGTGTGGGGGTCTCCGTGTGGGGTTCTCCGTGTGGGGGTCTCTGTGGGGGGGGGGGTCTCCGTGGGGGATGCGCGACGTCCAGACGCGGCGCCAGGCGGAGCCGCGGAGTGAAACGGCGTCGCTGATCCTTCCCCTTGCAGGCATACATCCACGGCAGCAGCCAGGCGCAGTTCGTGGCAGAGACCCACATCGTGATCCTTCTCAGTATCCTTGACCCGTCCAGCAAGGGGGGGGCCTGGGTTCGATCCCAGACCCGGGGGTGCCTTTCTGTTGTGTGCGTGTGTGTGTGCGTGCGTGTGTGTGCGTGCGTGTGTGTGTGCGTGCGTGCGTGTGTGTGTGTGCGTGCGTGTGTGTGTGCGTGCGTGCGTGTGTGCGTGCGTACGTGCGTGCGCGGATTTTTTGTTGGGTTGGATCGCGTGAGTGTAAATGCGTCGTGAAACCCGCCATCATCTGACACGACCAGTTAGTAAGGGTTCTAGTCGCGTGAACAAAACGTGGCGATCAGTTCCGAGTTGGGCGCTCACCGCCGCGTTGGAGGAGGGTGAACCCACAACATTCGCCGTTCGAGTACCGTGACGCTTCACCGGTAGTTACAACCGGCAGCGTCGGGCAACGGCCAGAACTATTGGTCGCGAAAGCCTCCCGTGTTCAACCGTGTGTGTGGAGTTTGTGTGTTCTCTCTACCCCCCCCCCCCGCCACCGAGCCTGTTCCGCAGAGTGTGTGTGTGTGTGTCTGTCTTTGTGTGTGAGTGTGGGGAGCAGTAGCACACCGCATGCCCAGCCACCGCATGCCTAAACAGCTTTTTTGTTCGGCCGGATCGAGGGGGCTAAACGGGCGCGGCACGGGCTAGAGAAGAGATGGAGTGATGTGGTACAGGAGGACGTGGAGCTGAGTGGACTTGCCGATGGCTGGTACCGGCGGTGTCAAGATCGGCCTCTGTGGAGGAGGCTCGTGAAGGATGCTACTGGGCAGTTGGAGGCAGTCGCCCTCCAACAACAACGGAGGGCGGAGGAGCGACGCTCACAACAACGAGCGGAGCTCCGGGTGGCTAAAGCACAGCAGGTTGGCACAGTAGGGGGCACAGGTGGTGCATCAGCCAGTCATCTCAGTCATCTCAGTCAGTCGACCCGTGGCACCTGGGTCTGCCCCGTGACCTCCTGCCAGCGGGCGTTCGACACTTCACGTGGCCTCAAGGAGCACATGGCCTGGCACAAGCGTCGTGGTGACGTCACCGCCACTTAGTGGCGAATGGCGGTTGTTGGAGCGGTAGTGTCGTGGTTAGCGAGGCTCGTCGTGAGTCTGGACGGGGTCGTCGTGAGTCTTAACGATGTGCACAGACGTGGCGATCACCCTGGGAGTCGTCCTCCTGCACGACTCGGCCGCTCCAGACGGGGACATCGGCAAACGCAAAAGTGAGTCGGGGGTGGGGGGGTTTGAGTGGGTGGTTGGGTGGGGGGAGTGGGGGTGTACACAAGCCACTCGTAATAACATTACCACCATCACCCAATCATCACCATCACCACGATCACCCAATCACCACGACCACCACCCAATCATCACCACCACCCAATCATCACCATCACCACCATCCAATCATCACCACCATCACCCAATCATCACCATCAACACCCAATCATCACCACCACCATCACCCAATCATCACCACCACTACCACCATCATTACCATCACCACCACCATCACCCAATCGTCACCACCACGTAATCGCCACCACGTAACCGCCCGGCCATCACCATCACCACGCCACTGATGAGGCTCGATGAGCCAACACCATCTGTCCGGTGCTCGCTAACGAGCCCACCGCTAATTGTCTGAGCCCACTGAGCACAGCGGTGAGACGGTGGAGTAACGATCAGCAGCAGCGCCATCGTCGTGGTGATTACTTGGTCTTAATTATTCAGCAGCCAAGGGACCGCTTGGGTCACACCAGAAGCAGCAGCGTCGTTAACAGCAGTAGCATCAACAGCAGCAGCAGCATCATCAACAGCAGTAGCATCAACAGCAGCAGCATCATCAACAGAACCAGCATAATCGGAAGCAACAGCATCATCAACAGAACCAGCATCTTTATTCTTAGTTTTTTCGGTAAAGTCACGTTGAAGAGAAACAACAAAATAACAAAATATATATAAAACAATAAAAAATTCTCACGACGTTTCGACCATAACTCAAACGGTCATCATCAGGTGTGTCGGTTTGCATAAATTTATTTTGAAAACGGCATATTTATTTATATATATAAAAATAACGTTTGCGTCACGCGCAACGATGGCAGTTTGCCAGGACTAGTCCATCTATTTTTTGAAAAGAGGAGGGGGGAGACGAAATTTGTTTTTATGTATGCTGTCTGAAAGGCACTGTAAGCGTGAACAATCAATCAAGAACTGAAATGATTTATCAAATCTTTCCAATGATTGCTAAGATAGAATCCATCTTCTCGGTTGAAATTGTCTCTGTGTTTGTATATGTGGATAGCCTCATGAACGAATCTCTCATGGAAGCCAGATGGCTTACAAAGAACCTCCGTCTTGGAAAAGTCAATGGCATGTGAGCCTACTGAATTAGAACAATGATCTGCTACGGCCGAGGTGTTGGTCCTACCGTGTTTAAGGTCTGCTTTATGTTCACGAATGCGGTCCGAGATATGGCGTTTGGTTTCTCCAATGTAACTACTACCACAGAGGCAACTTAGTTTGTAGACACCAGGGTATTGTATGTCCGGAATCACATCTTTTACAGACGGAACCAGATCACGGATTTTATGTAATGTGTTGAAACGGACCTGGATCTTGTGTTTATTCAAGATTTTGGAGATCTTTTTTGTGATCCCAGCAATGTAGGGTAAAGTGATGGTTTTGAAAGGCTCCTCAAGAGGGTTCTTCTTCATGGTTTGAGTGATAGCTTTGCGGATTGTATAGTCGGAGTAACCATTAGCCCTAAGAGCTTGGTGTACGTGCTTGAGTTCACTGCTTATGTGTTCCTGGTCGGATATGCATTGGGCTCTATGATACAGAGTCTTGATGAGAGAATTCTTCTGTGATGGATGGTGGTGGGAATCCGGTTTCAGATAAGCATCCGTATGGGTAGCTTTCCTGTAGACAGAGTGGCTCATTGAACCATCAGGTCTCTTTTTAATTAGGACATCCAAAAAAGGGGGGTATCTTGCCATCTATTTCGACTTCCATGGTAAATCTGATGGCTGGGTGTATGGAATTGATGTGGTCGAAGAATTTGTCTAGAGCAGGCCGGCCATGTGGCCAGATGACAAAAGTGTCATCCACGTACCTCTTCCATAAGGTTGGGCGCAGAGTGGCAGTCTGGATGGCGTCAGTCTCAAATTTCTCCATGAAAATGTTAGCTATAACTGGAGAAAGGGGGGAGCCCATTGGGGTGCCCTCAGTTTGTTTGTAGAAAGTTCCATTCCAAGTGAAGTATGTATTGGTTAAACAGTGTCTCACCAGGGGGGGTACCTCAGTGTTTAGTCCTTGATGAACCAAGTCTTCAATGATTGCAATGGTGTCAGGTACAGGAACCTTGGTGAATAAGGAAACTACATCAAAACTGACAAGCAGGTCGTCTGGGGACAGGGAAATACCCTTGATTGTTGATACCAGGTGAGTAGAATTTTGTACCGCAGAGGTGGTCTTTCCAGTGAAAGGACGCAGGATTTCAGACAAAAAACGAGCTAGTTTGTAGGTGGGGGAGCTGATAGTAGAGACTATGGGACGAAGAGGTGTATCAACTTTATGTATTTTTGGTAAGCCGTATAATCTTGGTGGCCTGGCAGCAGAAGGTTTCAACGAAAACTGTTTAGATTGATCAATTAATGCGGTTGAATCAGAAATTATTTTGTTGGTTTGTGTGACGAGGCTGTTGGTGGGATCTCTTTTTATTTTTGTATAACTACCATCGTCGAGTAATTCTTTAATTTTGTTGTTGTATTCTATTTTATCCATGATAACAGTAGCATTGCCTTTGTCAGCTGAGAGAACTACAATATCATTCCTCTTTTTTAATTTATATAATTCAAAACGCTCATCTTTGCTGAGGTTGCTAGCTGGCATCTTAGCGTTTTTGAGGGTTGCAGCGATTTCAGATCTTGCTACGTCTGCAGCGATGTGACCCAGGCCCCTGAGAGCAACGTCTACTTGGGCAATTATATCATTAACTGGTATGTGTTTAGGTGTGACTGCAAAGTTTAGACCTTTAGCTAAAACGGATTTCAGACCATCGGAAATAGAACTGTTACTGCGATTAATTACGACTTTATTAACGTCTAACTTTTTGGTGTGTGGGTCCGGTCTTTTGTTTAAGAGGAGGTTAAATTTGGAAATCAGGTTTTCCTTACATTTGGTCGACATAGTAGCAGCTGAAGAGGCAGTCATATTGTCTACATGTTCCCAATCCGATGTGGACATTATTGCCGTCAATGATAAGTGTGATTTGTAGAGTGTCTTGTCTAACTGTTTTCAAAATAAATTTATGCAAACCGACACACCTGATGATGACCGTTTGAGTTATGGTCGAAACGTCGTGAGAATTTTTTATTGTTTTATATATATTTTGTTATTTTGTTGTTTCTCTTCAACGTGACTTTACCGAAAAAACTAAGAATATGAATTACTGCAGTCACGAAAGCTTTAAATCAAAATTTAGAACCAGCATCATCAACAGAACCAGCATCATCAACAGCATCATCAACAGAACCAGCATCGTCAACAGAACCAGCATCATCAGAAGCAACAACAGCATCATCAACAGAACCAGCATCATCAACAGCATCATCATCAACAGAACCAGCATCATCAACAGAACCAGCATCATCAACAGAACCAGCATCATCAACAGAACCAGCATCATCAGATGCAACAGCAGTAGCATCAACAGCAGCATCAGCAACAGAACCGGCATCATCAAAAGCATCAAGAACCAGCATCATCAACAGAACCAGCATCATCAGCAACAGCAGTAGCATCAACAACAGCATCATCAACAGAACCAGCATCATCAGCAACAGCAGTAGCATCAACAGCAGCATCAGCAACAGAACCGGCATCATCAGCAGCATCATCATGATGTTGTTGATGCTTTTGATGTAAATTATAGAGATGTTGACGACGACGATGTTGTTGTCAGTCCTGTGTCTCGTAGGCCTGGGTCTCGTCGTTTTCTTCTTCAGCTTCCTCCTCTCCATCTTCCGTTCCAAGTACCACGGGTACCCATACAGGTGAGCCACAGTCTGTGTGCGAGTCTGTGGGTCTCTGTGCGAGTCTGTGGGTCTCTGTGCGAGTCTGTGGGTCTCTGTGCGAGTCTGTGGGTCTCTGTGCGAGTCTGTGGGTCTCTGTGCGAGTCTGTGGGTCTCTGTGCGAGTCTGTGGGTCTCTGCGAGTCTGGGAGTCTCTGTGTGAGTCTGTGTGAGTCTATGGGTCTCTGTGCGAGTCTATGGGTTTCTGTGCGAGTCTATGGGGCTCTGCGAGTCTATGGGTCTCTGTGTGAGTCTGTGTGTCTCTGTGTGAGTCTGTGGGTCTCTGTGTGAGTCTGTGGGTCTCTGTGTGAGCCTGTGGGTCTCTGTGTGAGTCTGTGGGTCTCTGTGTGAGTCTGTGGCTCTCTGTGTGAGTCTATGGGTCTCTGTGTGAGTCTGTGGGTCTCTGTGTGAGTCTATGGGTCTCTGAGTCTATGGGTCCCTGTGTAAGTCTATGGGTCTCTGTGTGAGTCTGTGGCTCTCTGCGTGAGTCTGTGGGTCTCTATGTGAGTCTAGAAGTCGTGTGCAACGGATGAATTCCTTGTCTAACCCATTGGCGATGTTTGTGTCTCATTTTCTCAGCTTTCTTATAAAGTGAATATGGCATTGGCGAATGGAGGAAAGACGATTGCAGTAGCATCGTCAACATCGTCATCATCGTCAACATCTTCGTTATCATCACCGCTAATATTGTCAACAATCATAAAAACGTCACGCTCATCAACATCATCATCGCCGTCACCTTGCGACGGTCATCATCTTCGTCATCATTAACATCCCTGTCATTGGCGACCTCATCGTCAACCTCATCATCACCGCGCGCTCCCCATCACTGGAGGGGAAAACTGAACCGGAATGCTTTTTGGAAAGATCGTCAATGTGATTCTCTATTTTCTTGAAAAAACAGCAGTCACCTCCGTCATCACCTCCGTCATCATCTCCGTCATCATCTCTGTCATCATCATCTCCATCATCATCATCTCCATCCCCGTAGTCGTCACGGTTCGAGTGAACAGAGCGTGTAATGTTTTATAATTATTTCCTTGGTTTTCTTTGTATGAGTTGTGCAACAAAATAAATGAGCAGATGATCTGCCTACTCCCTCCCATACCTGTCTCATCAACTTACAAATTTATTTAAGAATGTTTGTGCATTCTCGCGTCCTGCGAGCCACATGTGTGGTCGGAATATCCGTTCATCCTGAGGGCTTGGTGTATGTGCTCCAGCTCACTGGCTAGGTGATGCTAGTGTAGTGTTTTGATGAGGGAATTCTTCTGTGCTGGATGGTGGTGGGAGTGAGGCTTTAGATAGGCATCCGTGTGGGTGGCTTTCCTGTAGACGGAATGTCCCAACGAGCCATCAGGTCTCTTCTCGTTCAAAACATCCAGGAATGGTAGCTTGCCATCCTTTTCCACATCCATGGTGAATTTGATAGATGGGTGTATGGAATTGATGTGGTTGTGAAATTGGTTCAGTGCTGCCAGGCCATGTGGCCAGATGACGAACGTGTCATCTACGTATCTCTTCCACAAGGAAGGACGTAGGGTGTATGTCTGGATGGGATCTGTCTGAAATTTCTCCATGAAAACATTCGCTACCACTGCTGGCGTATGGATTCCTGCGGTCACGAAAGCTTCAAATCAAGATTCCCATAGCCACCAGTCCCTTCGCACTCACAACTGACTCCCCTGTCATTACCTCCCGTGGCCACCAGTCCCTTGGCACTCACGACCGATACCCCTGTCATTACCTCCCGTAGCCACCAGTCCCTTCGCACTCACAACTGATGCCCCTGTCATTACCTCCCGTGGCCACCAGTCCCTTCACACTCACAACTGACTCCCCTGTCATTACCTCCCATGGCCACGAGTGCATTCGCACCACATGCAGGCACTATTGTCATTACACTAGTGACGAATTGGCACGATCTGGCTATGTCGGGTGGTGGCGGGTTTAACGGCACGTTTATATATTTACGCGATCTATGGATGATATTGGTCCTACGTGTTAAACTGTATTAAACAGGTTTGGCGAACCTATTGCAACGAGGGGCTCGCTCTGAAAAGGCGAACGAGTGGGATTTTTATCTCCTTTTCTGCAAGAACACTGCAGGAGACGTTCAGACGTTCAAACGGCAAATTGACACGCCCTGTATCGTGAGGCATCATCACCCGAACCATCGTGCTTGTGGGAAAACGTGCAACACAAACACTGCTTTGATCCGCGATAATGTGTGCATCGTCCTTGAAACGGATTGGTCGACATCAGAGCTACAGCCTCCTTCGTCGCCTTGTCTCTGCACCAGTTTAGGCTGTCAGAACAACGCCAAAGGACGAGCAGCACAAGGACAATGCAAGCAAACACGTTTTGATAGCAATTGTATGCATCGTCATTGAAACTGATTGGCCTGCACCACCAATGTTCGGCCACAGAACAACGCCAGAAGGCGAGCAGTACAAGGACCATGCAAGAAAACAAGTTTTGATAAAAACGTTATTGCGCTGTTTTTTAAACTGATTGGCACACACCAAAACTACAGCGTCCTTTAAGGCCTTGTCTCGACAGTTGTTAGCCCAGAAAACGCCAAAAGGCGGACAGTACGAGGACCATGCATGCAAACACGTGTTGACGATGATGTTTGCTTTGTCACTGAAACTGATTGGCCTGCGTCAGAGACAGCCTCCTTCATGGTCTTGTAGCCAACCGTGCTAATCAGAGGTGCAGGGGAAGAGGAAGAAACTAAACACAACAAGCAGTTTTAAAGAATTGAGTTTGTCAATCTAGATCAGCGGTGGGTAACGTCCGGCTTGCGGGCCCTTACAAGGCCCCGCGAAATCATTTTGATCTCTGGCCCTGCCAAGGCCGACCACAGGCGGGACTCGAAATTCAATAAATCTCGGAGCAAACCTGGGAAAGCAGTTGCCAGCTAACATCATCACATGCCTCGCCAAAGAGAAGCAGTTCCAGCCATCGTGTTAGGGGCGAGTTCATTAAATGTTTGACCAAATATAACGGGCTAATTTTTAAGTTGATCATTTTGTATGGGCCGCGAATGACGTTATAAATATCCAAATGGCCCTTGGCATAAAAAAAAAATGTTCCCCATCATCTAGATTCTAGATGATGATTTAAAAGTTCATAGCTCCAGTGGCTTCCTGATATCGGAAGGAAGAGCGTTCCACACGGCAATATAAATAAAGACGTTTAATCTGTATCTATGCACAGTGTGGATGTCTCAAATAGCTCTGGGATACTTCCCGACAAGGGAGAAAGCCGAACTTTGGTACCCAGGTAGCTTTCACGGCACACAAACATCGGTAACAATCTGAAAATCTGAGTTTGTTCATTTTAAGACCCACAAATCTTGATTTTAAGTGCCCCATTAACATGTGCGAGACGAGGCCCTAAGGGGCCGTCCATAAATGACGTCACGCGATTTTGGACGACTTTTGACCCCCCCCTTCGTCACACGGCGTCACAAAAATTCAGACCCCCCCCTCAAATATGACGTCACAAAGCTCTGCCCCCCCCCCCCAAAAATAAAACATTCTTCAAATCGCTTTAAACTATTGTCATTGTAGTTGCGTATTTAATGTGGCGCTGCACTCTGATGTTGTAGGAGAAACATTTATTAAAAAGTCGATTTAATTAAGTAGAACGTGTTGTCTATATTTAAAAAGTTGCGCATTTTGATGTGACGTCACATTTCTCAACCCCCCCCCTCGTCACGCATCGTCACAAATGTCTAACCCCCCCTCCCCCTAGGTGCGTGACGTCATTTGTGGACGGCCAATCAGGACGATTGCTTGTTTTGCGAACGAAACGGCGTGATATTTGTATGATTTTTCATTCGCTTTATTTTTATTTTATTGTTATTTGCTTCTATCTACGTGACTTTAGCGAAAGACCCAAAGGATACAATGCATCATATAGGATAATTGATTTGAAGCTTTCGTTACTGCAGGAATCCATACGCTTTCGTTCTTTCGGTAAAGTCACGTGGGTAGAAAATAAATCACGACGTTTCGGGCGCAACAGAACAAGCGTCCGTCATCAGCTTTCCCACCTGATGACGGACGCTTGTGTTTGCGCCTGAAACGTCGTGATTTATTTTATACCTACGTGACTTTACCGAAAGAACCAATGAGTATTTATAATACTTATAAGAGCCACGTGTGTTTTACATGTTCACCACAAAGCACATTCACCACGCACCAGCGTGCGTGGTGAATGCAGTAACTTGATTCCTTGCAAAAGGTTTATATTTGGTGTTTGAACATCGTAACACAACTCCTGTTTTGTTTCCAGGAAGTGTTAGACCAATGATTATTTTTGTATACTTTGATACTGGAAAAAAAAGGCATCCCATCATACAGCTTCTCACCCCGAGCTATACAGACTCTGATAGTGGCATTGTCCTTGTCCTGTTCGACTTTTGGCGTTCTCTGGTCTGACACTGGTGGTGAGACGAGGCCGACATGCAGCACCCCCCCCACCACCACCCCCCCCCCCCCATCACCACCCCCATCACCACCCCCCCATCACCACTCACACCAACCACCACCCACACCACCCACCCCCACCACCCACCACCCCCCCATCACCACCCACCCCCCCCATCACCACGCCCATCCCCACCCACACCAACCACCACCCCCCCCCATCACCACCCCCACCAACTACCACCCCCACCACCACCCACACCACCCACCCCCACCACCCCATCACCACCCACACCAACCACCCACACCAACCACCACCACCCCCCCATCACCACTCCCATCATCACCCACACCAACCACCACCCCCACCACCACTCCCCCCCAATCACCCCCCAGCGCCACCCACACCAACCACCCCCCCCCCCACCTCCACCACCACCCCTACCACCACCACCACCCCCCCCCCAATCACCCCCCCCATCACCACCCACACCAGCCACCCCCCCCCACCACCACCCCCCCAATCACCACCCCCCCCACCAACCACCACCCCCACCACCACCCCCCCACCACCACCCCCCCCCCCATCACCACCCACACCAACCACCCCCACCAACCACCCTAACAAATAACTACCGACCTATCTCAATTTTGTCCCCGTTGATGAAAATTTTTGAAAAATTATTGAACTACCAAATTAAAAGTTTCCTATTATATTCTTGGTTCTTTCGGTAAAGTCACGTAGAAGGAAAATAATAAAAAAACAATAAATTCTCACGGCGTTTCGATTGCAACACAAGAAATCATCATCAGGTGTGAAAAAAACCACAGCAAGAAATGTTGAAAAAAGTGGCTGTGGTTTTTTCACACCTGATGATGATTGCGTGTGTTGCAATCGAAACGTAGTGAGAATTTTTTTTTTAAATTTCCCTTCGACGTGACTTTACCGAAAGAACCAAGAATATGAATCCCTGCAGTCACGAAAGCTTTAAATCGAAATGAAATTTAGAAGTTTCCTGTCTGACAACAATCTATTACATCTAAAACAATCTGGGTTCCGAAAAAAATACAGCACCACATCTGCTGCATTAGACTCTGAATCACATTTACAGTAGCCTTGATTATAAGCAGTACTGCGCCTGTCTTTTTCTTGACTTGTCCAAAGCCTTTGATACAGTAGACCACAACACCCTGCTATGTAAACTAAGTTGCCTCGGTTTCTCCAAACACGCAGTAGAATGGTTAAAAATGTACCTCTCTTCTCGCACCCAAACTGTATTCACAGATGGTTGGAGGTCATACAGTGTTAAGATAACATTAGGGGTTCCACAGGGTTCCATCCTCGGCCCCCTCTTGTTCTCTCTTTATGTTAATGACTTGGGCACTGACCTGGATCATTCCAGGGCAGGTGACATGATACTGATTACTGCTGGCCGCTCTCCGGATGACGTGATTGCTGAGCTCCAGGGTTATTTCGACAAACTACATCAGCTAGTTTCTCTTAAACTAGTCCTGAATACCTCCAACACCAAGGTGCTATGCTTCTCACCAGGACTAAATCAGGAAGTATTTTTTCCCCAATTACATTCCTTAAATAATTATCAAATAGAGCAGGTCAAGATCTATAAGTATCTTGGGGTCATCCTGGATTCAAAACTGAATTTTGAAGATCACATTGATTATATTGGTAAAAATACAAAAATAACAATTGGTTTTCTGTATCTACACAAGCACTGCTTCCCCCCTATGTTCCGTTTGGAATTGATAAAAGCTACCATACTGCCTCTACTTGATTACTGTGATATCGTGTATAAATCAGCCCCAAGTACTGTACTGAAGAGGCTTGACTCAATTTATCACTCGGCCTTAAGATTTGCATTGAACTGCCCATATAGGACTCACCACTGTGATCTCTACATTGGGTCAAACTTAACATCTCTTAATGTTCGACGGCTTGTGCACCAGATCTTATTTATTTACGATGTACTTACAAAAAAATCCGCAGACTACCTGCTGGATCTCCTCTCTGTTTCGAAGAACAAATTTGACCTAAGGTCTTCGCTCATTTACCAGCTTCACATTCCCTATTGCTGTACAAAAACTGGAGGAAGGGCCTTTGCTATTGATGCCCCCAGGGTCTGGAATGCTATTGCCAATAAACTGCAACTTGAATCACTACTTATGAGATCTTCACTCAAAACTGCTCTAGATGAGTTGTACACCCCTAGCTGCCACTGCTATTCAGTGGCCTAAAATCAAATGTTTCGCTCCGGATGACCACTGCAAAGTATGATCTTGTGTTTTGATTTAGTGTGCTGATCTATAAAGGTGCATTGAAAAATGTTGATACTCCTACTGTTGTGGAGTGACTCATGCAGCCAGCTATGGCTGCAGGGTTTGGTGGTACATGTTGTTAATGTCGTTTATTGTGAAATTCGGTCACAGTTCCTATGATCACTGTTACATTGCTTTTATGGCTTTATTTTGGTGATTTTGAAAAGTTTTTTGGTTTGGCCGTGTTTGTTTGTTGTAGTACGGAGTTAGACTGATGGCTTTAATCTCAGTTGTCTTGTGGTTGTTGTTGTTTGACTTGCATCCCACTGGGATTTTTGCACACAGCGTTGGTGTGTACGGTGCTTTTTCTGGAAGTTTTTTCCTGTTCGCACATAGTCACTTTAAGATGTTTTCTTGTTCATGTTTTGGTTTTTTTGTTTCAAGTTTCATTTATTGGGTATAGCCCTTTTTAAAGCTTTCGTGACTGCAAGGATTCGTCTTCTTTGGTTCTTTCGGTAAATCAGAATCAGAAAGGGTTTTATTCGCCATGTAAGTTCACACCGACACGGAATTTACTTTGGCAGGATGGTGCATACATTCAACATATAGGAATCTAAAATCTTAAATAAGTTTTAAACAAGTCTTACTATAATAAGGGTTAAAAGTCTAACACTAAGGGGCTGAAGTATATAAAATTAAATAAATATCGAATATAAAATAGCTTTAAGATATAATTTAAAAATACAAATAGGGAAACATAGTTAATATCAGCAACGTGTCGTTATGTAGATCAAATGTTAAAAACAGTGTTAGCCCTTGGCCTTGTTTAACAGGCCAGCAGCAGATGGGAAGAAACTGTTTTTATGGCGTGAGGTTTTGGTCCTGATGGACCGAAGCCTTCTGCCGGAGGGGAGTAGCTGAAACAGAGAGTGTCCAGGGTGGGAGAAATCGGCCATAATATTCCTCGCTCGCCTCATAGACCTTGTCGTGTGCAGGTCCTCGAGGGTCGGTAGATTGCAGGCAATTACCTTCTCAGCAGTGTGGATGATACGCTGCAGTCTGCTCTTGTCCTTGGCAGTGGCAGCAGTGTACCAGACGGTTATGGAGGAGGTGAGGATGGATTCAATGATCGCTGTATAGAATTGCACCATCATTGTCTTTGGCAGGTTGAATTTCTTCAGCTGCCGTAGAAAGTACATCCTCTGTTGAGCTTTCTTGGTGAGGGAGCTGATGTTCAATTCCCACTTGAGGTCCCGGGAAAGAATAGTGCCCAGGAAGCGGAAGGACTCTACAATTTTTACTGGGGAGTCTAACAGGGTGATGGGGGTGAGTGGTGCTGTATTCTTCCTGAAGTCCACAACCATCTCAACTGTCTTTAGAGCATTTAGCTCTAAGTTGTTCTGGCTACACCAGGTCACCAGATTGTCAGCTTCCCACCTATAGTCAGACTCATCCCCACCAGAGATCAGCCCAATGAGGGTGGTGTCATCCGCAAACTTCAATAGTTTGACGGACAGATGATTGGAGGTGCAGCTGTTGGTATACAGGGAGAAGAGCAGAGGGGAAAGGACGCAGCCCTGAGGAGTTCCGGTGCTGATGGACCTGGAGCCAGAGACTTGTGTTCCCAGCTTAACGCACTGCTTCCTGTCAGACAGGAAGTCTGTGATCCATTTACAGGTGGTGTATGGCACGTTCAGCTGGAAGAGCTTGTCCTGAAGCAGGGCAGGGATGATGGTGTTGAAGGCAGAGCTGAAGTCCACAAACAGGATCCTGGCGTAGGATGCTGGGGCGTCCAGATGCTGTAGGGTGAAGTGGAGGGCCATGTTAACTGCATCGTCCACAGACCTGTTGGCTCTGTAGGCAAACTGAAGGGGGTCCAGGAGAGGGTCTGTGATGGCTTTGAGGTGTGCCAGGACCAGGCGCTCAAAAGACTTCATTACCACAGATGTAAGGGCGACCGGTCTGTAATCATTTAGTCCTGTTGGCCTTAGCTTTTTGGGCACAGGGATGATGGTGGAGGACTTGAGACAGGCTGGTACATGGCATGTCTCCAGGGAGGTGTTAAAGATGTTGGTGAACACCGGAGACAGCTGGTCAGCGCAGTGCCTGAGGGTGGCTGGAGAGACAGAGTCCGGCCCGGCTGCTTTGCGTGGATTCTGCCTCTTGAAAAGTCTATTAACTTCTCCCTCCTGAAAGGAGATAGTCGTCTCTGTAGTATTGGTGGGGGATGGGGCCTCTTGGGTTGGAAGGGGTGGTTCAGGACAGTCCAATTGTCTTTCAAATCTACAGTAGAACTCGTTCAGGTCGTTGGCTAGGCGGGAGTCGTTAGTGGTGTGGGGGGCTCTGGGTTTGTAGTTGGTGATCTGCCTGAGCCCTCTCCAGACAGAAGCAGCGTCGTTTGTAGAGAACTGGTGTTTTAGTCTCTCTGAGTACAGTCGTTTAGCCTCGTAGAATGAGAATAAAATAATAAATTTATAAAATAACACAATAAAATTCTCACGACGTTTCGGCCACAACACAAGCGGCCTTCATCAGGTGAAGGGACGAGACTGTCTGTCAAGCTCAGACCGCGGTCTGAGCTTGGCTGTGTTCGCTCCAGCGCTGTCCTCCAGACAGTCTCGTCCCTTCACCTGATGAAGGCCGCTTGTGTTGTGGCCGAAACGTGGTGAGAATTTTATTGTGTTATTTTATTTTATCAATGTATTATTTTATTCTCATTCTACGTGACTTTACCGAAAGAACCAAAGAAGATGAATCCTTGCAGTCACGAAAGCTTTACATCAAAATTTATTTAATTCTCATTCTACGCGACTTTACCGAAAGAACCAAAGGAAGATGATATAGCCCTGTGAGCCATGCGGCTCTTCTTAAGTCGGGTACAACCGCAGCACCCGATTCAAGAGCCGAATGGCTCACAGGGCTATACCAAAATGAATGAAACTGAAAACCACCCCCACACCAACCCACCCCCCCTCTTGTATATAAACACACGGTGCGACGTCACACCGGGCCCGGAAGTGACGACACCCGCGCGGAAGTGACGCAAGGGCCCCCCCTCCCGGCCCCCCCACCCCAAAAAAAAAAACCCCGCGCGGCGTCCATCTCTGAAAACAGAGACGGGAGAGAGAGAGAGGGAGAGACAAAGACGGACGCGGCGGCGACGACGACTACAACAACCAAACGGAGACTGGGAGAGAAACAAAGAAGCCCGTGGCGGAGGGAGAGAGGAGACGAGGAGGAGGGAGGAGACGCGGGCGGGAAAGCCGGCGACGTTATGTCGACCAAACGAAAGAGGTGAAAATTTTGTTCGCAAGTCCGTTCTCGTCGTCATCATCGTCGTCGTCGGCGGCGGCTGTTCTTGTCCACTGCTCCCGCATTCGTCCCCGCGCGCGCGGGCCGTGAAGTCTTCCCGCCGCCTCGCGTCGGCCTAAAAGGCTTTGACGGAGCCTCTTTTTTTTAAGTGCGGCTGCGTTGAATGGTGGTGGTTGTTTTTAGTGGTCGTCGTCGAACGGTTCGATCGATCGGCATATTCGACAACAAGCAATTTTATTTTGTTATATTAAAAAAAAAACTCTACCCCCGCACACCCACCGGAATTTTTATATATATAAAATAAAAAAAATTTGCCTCAGGAAAAAAAATAATCTCAGAGGGGGAAAAAAAATGGGGCCCACTGCTCGAAAATGTTATAGCGGATAAGCGGACGAGCGCGCGCGCGCATCTCCCCATTGGTGTGCCGGGCCGCACGTGACGCGGCCGCGGCCAATGGAGTCGCGCGGAGAGCGCGTGCGGGGTGGGGATTGCAAGGGCGAGTGACGTCACCCTTTGTGGGGATTTTTGTGTTATTTTTTTGTTAATTTAGCGCAACGTTGAATGTACGCGTTGGGTGTCTTGTCAACGCCATTGCAATTGCTTCGTGTGTGTGTGCATACGATATAGGTTAACTGTTAATTGCAATACATCGTGCCCGTAATTTCCGCCCGCTTTATAATCGGTGCAACGAGTGCGTTGTGTGCCTGTAACGTGAGTGGATCGCTGCATGTGGAGTTGCTGGCGTGAGCACGTGAGCAGTGAGTAGTGTGTCCAGTGTGTAACGTGTGGTGTGTCCAGTGTGTAACGTGTGGTGTGTACAGTGTGTAACGTGTGTGTACAGTGTGTAACGTGTGTGTACAGTGTAACGTGTGGTGTGTACAGTGTAACGTGTGGTGTGTACAGTGTAACGTGTGGTGTGTACAGTGTGTAGCGTGTAGTGCGTACAGTGTAACGTGTGGTGTGTGCAGTGTGTAACGTGTAGTGTGTACAATGTGTGACGTGTGGTGTGTACAGTGTAACGTGTGGTGTGTGCAGTGTAACGTGTGGTGTGTACAGTGTGACGTGTGGTGTGTACAGTGAGTAACGTGTGGAGTGTACAGTGTGTAACTTATACAGTGTAACGTGTAGTGTGTACAGTGAGTAACGTGTGGAGTGTACAGTGTGGCGTGAGTAAAATGAGTACCGTGTAGTGTGTAATGTGTGGAGTGTACAGTGTAACGTGTGGCGTGAGTAGAATGAGTAGCGTGTGGAGTGTACAGGGTGTAACGTGTAGTGTGTACAGTTTAACGTGTGGAGTGAGGAGCGAGTAGTGTGTACAGTGAGTAACGTGTGGAGTGTACAGCGCGTAACGTGTGGAGTGTACAGTGTGTAACGTGTGGAGTGAGCAGAATGAGTAGCGTGTAGTATGTACTGTGTGTAACGTGTGGAGTGTACAGTGTAACGTGTGGTGTGTACAGTGCGTAACGTGTGGTGTGTGACGTGTGGAGTGTACAGTGCGTAACGTGTGGCGTTAGTAGCGTGAGTAGTGTGTACAATGTGTAACGTGCGGCGTGTACAGTGCGAACGTGTACAGTGCGAACGTGTACAGTGTAGCGTGTGGGGTGTGTAACGTGTGGTGTGTACAGTGTGTAACGTGTGGCGTGAGTATCGCGGAGTGTACAGTGCGTAACGTGTGGCGTAAGTAGTGTGTAGCGTGTGGAGGGAGTAACGTGTGGAGCGTGTGGAGTCAACCGCGTGTGGAGTGAGCAACGTGTGCGTGGGTGGACTCCACCTCAACTTGTTGCGGTTATGCACTGTACTCAACATCGTCACTGGAGTGGGGGGGGGACAAAGGCGGCCGGGGCTGTTGCTGGCTTATAAACCACTCGCCACACTCGTGTGACACGTGCCGGCCTTCACCGGTGCTCGGGAACAGTATTTGTTCCCCAATAGTGGGTCGACTTGACCTCAAATGAATACGCGATGCGGTGTGTAAACATTAGCGCGGGGGAGACAAAGGCGGCCGGGCGTGGTGCTGGCCACCCACCCCTGTCGTGTGCCGTGCCGGCCTTCGTAGGTGCTCGCTAACAGTACTTGCCCCAACAATCTGTTAATCCTTAGCGGGGTATCTTTGTGTCATCTCAGTCCGTTGACCCATAGCAACTTGGTCTGCTCCGTGACCTCCTGCCAGCGAGCCTTCGACGCTTCACGTGTGCCTCAAAGTGCACCCAGCGTGGTACAAGTGCCGGGGTGACATCGCTGTCGCTTAGTGGTGAAGGGCGGTTGTGTGTGTTAATTTGGTTGCGGAGAGAGTGGAATTGTCTTGCGTTACCTGGGCCGTGTGCTTCTGACCAACTCCGGTTTGGCAGCGGAGGACTTGCTCTGAGTCGGTCGAGCGGCATGAATCGCTGTGTGAGAGCTGGTCTGGCCTGTCGCTCCACACGAAGCTCCCAGTCTTCTTGGCGACAGCTGTGCTTAAGAACGTGGACCTCTTGGAAGGAACACAGTGGCTGATTTTACATTTTCTGCTTGGCCTGCCTACGATCCATTCTGGATCGTGTGAGGAGCTCACATCCCCGAAATACAGTAAAACCTTGGATTGCGAGCATAATTCGTTCCAGAAACATGTTTGTAATCCAAAGCACTCGTATATCAAAGCACTTGTATGTCAGTTGTGATCACGTGATGCTCGGCAGACAAAGCGTATACGTACTACTCGTATTGCAAGACCTCGCTCGTTTTTCAAATTAATATTTATTTAAATTTTTTGATCGTCTTGCAAAACACTCGCAGACCAAGTTACTCGCATTCCAAGGTTTTACTGTAATCTTAAAGTACTGTTGCATTGGTGAGCTCCGACACGGGAGGCTGCGTTGCCTGGGTCACGTTGCCCGTATGCTCAGCCTCCTTATACCCGAGCGGTTTCTGTTTGGCCAGATAGGGACTTAACGGGCACAGCACGGGCTGGAGAGGAGATAAGGTACAGAAGGCTGTGACTCACTGTAAGTCGCACGCTGCGCTACGAACCCAGGGCGGCTCGAGTTTGATTACCGCTCACGGCCAGCACCATTGAAGATTATCTGAACCGGTCCCGGGCCTCCCCATAGGTCGACTGAGCCTCAAATTAGTATCTGTTGCGGTGTGTAAACATCACCGCTGGGGATACAAAGGTGGTCGCGAGTGGTGCCGGCTTACAACCGCTCACCACTCTCGTGTTACACGTGCCGGCCTTTATTGGTGTTCAGGAACAGCACTTGTCCCCGATAGTGGGTCGACTCGGCCTTAAATGAGCGCCCGGTGCGGCATGTAAATATCAGCACTGGGGAAACAAAGGCGGCGGGGCGTGGTGCTCCCCGGCCCACCTCTAGGATTTGGTGTTGCATGTTATTTATGTAGTTTGTTGTAAAAACTCGGTCACAGTCCCTGTGATCACTGTTACGTTGCAATTATGGCTTTAGTTTTTGGTGATTTGGAAAGCGTTTTTTGGTTTGGACATGCTTGTTTTGTTGTAGTACGGAGTTAGACTGATGGCCTTAATCTAAGTTTTCTTGTGGTTGTTGTTGTTTGACTTGCACATCCCACTGGGATTTTTTGCACACAGCGTTGGTGTACAGTGCTTTTTTCAGGAATATTTAGCTGTTTTTTTTTCATGGATTTTATGTTTGCACAGTCACACAAAGTCACTTCAAGATGTTTTTCTTGTTCGTGTTTTTGTTTTTTTGTTGTGGTTGCACCCGATTCAAGAGCCGAATGGCTCACAGGGCTATACCAAAATAAAAAAAACTGAAAAAATAACCTCCTCGTGCGATGTGCCGGCCTTCATAGGTGCTACTCGCGAACAGCACTTGCTCCGAACAGTCGGAGGTTACATGGTGGGTGGGGGAACGTTATCTTTGTGTCTCTGTGCGCTTGCAGTAAGAAGCTCGACTCCCTGGTGCAGAAGCTGCAGGACTTCATGACTCAGTCGGTCGGCGAGGAAGAGGCGGAGGCAGAAATCATGGGCTCCGGTGAGTGTGCGGGTGAGCTGGTGGTGGGTGAGCGAGCGGGTGAATGGGGAGGTGAGTTAATTGGGTTAGGTAGGTAGGTGAGTGAGTGGATGGATGGAGGAGGCTCGTGAAGGACGCTGCTGGGCAGTTGGAGGCAGTCGCCCTCCCAACAACAATGGAGGGCAGAGGAGCGACGCTCGCAACAAGGAGCGGAGCGCCGGGCGGCTAAAATGCAGCGAGTTGTCACAGTAGAGGGGGCAAAGCTGATCATCTCAGTCAACCCATGGCACCAGGGTCTGTCCCGTGACCTCCTGTCAGCGAGCCTTCGACACTTCACGTGGCCTCAAAGTGCACCTGGCCTGGCACAGGCGTGTGGAGACGTCACCATCACTTAGTGGGTAATGGCGGGTGTTGGCGAGTGGGTGGGCAGTGGCTACGCGCGTGGCTGCCTGTAATGCAGCGCTGCGGCGGTGGCGGCAGCAGCGAGGGTTGGTGCATCACCCGCACACCAACGTCACGAAGTTCCCCATCTTCCCGTGGGCATGCGAGGAGGAGAATGCCGTAGAGCAAATGTGGGCTCCCATCTGTTCGATCTGTATGAGATCGAGTGTTGCTCCCTTGCGCGTATGGGTGCTTTCCGGGTGCTCCGGTTTCCTCCTGCACATAAACACTGATTAATTGGCCGATAACTCCTTTATATATAGAGGACCGCAGAGCTTGGGGGGGAAAAAAAATGTCGTGCCAGCTCAGCGCATGGATGCCGCCTTTCCGCTCGTCTGTGGTTCCTCCTCCTGTCACCTCGGAGTCGTTCTCTCTCTACGAGAGCGAGCGAGCGAGTACTGTGCGGCATGTTACAAGTTATTACTATGAGTGAGTGAATGATTTGATGACAAGGTCGTTGAGAGAGGAGGTCAGTGAGCGAGTGAGTTAGTTTGGTGTGTAGGCGATTTGGCAAGCGGTTGAGCTACTCTGTAAGTGAACGAGTGAGTTGACTGCAAGGTAGTCGAGTGAGTGCGCGGTTGAGTCACTTAGTTGGCAGGTAGGAGGCTTAGCGAGTGTATTCGTGATTTAGTGAGTGCTTGGGTGTGGGTGGTGAGTAAATGATCGAGTGGGTGAGCATGCGAGTGAGTTTGTGGGTAGGTGATTTATATGTACGTGGTTGGGCGATTCATTGAGTTAGTTGGTGACAAGGTAGTTGAGTGGGTAGGTGGATGAGTGAGTCTGTTAGTTTAATGGGTGGGCGAGTCGGTGAGTAGATGGTTGAGCGACTGAGTGAGGCGTTTTGGTAAGTGGTTTACTGAAGTAGTGGGTGATGGAGTGATTCTGTGCATTGATGCTTGAGTTAGTGGATGAGTGAGTAGGTGGGGGAGTCGGTGTGTGAGTGAGCAAATTAATGGGTTGGTGGTTGAGTTTGTAGGTTTGGTGGCTGAGTGAGTTGGTGAGTGGTAGCTGGTGGAGTGAGTGATTTGGTGGGTGGTAGGTTCTTTGGTAAGTGCATGAGTTGGTGGGTGGGTGGATTAGTTGGTGTGGGTGAGCTAGACGAGACGGTGGGTTTGTGCTAGGGCAAATGAGTCACTGGGCCGGTGGCTTGGTGAGTGGATGAGTTCGTGGTTTGAGTGACTTTGTGGATAGGTGGGCGGGTGAGTGAGCAAATGTTTATGGGTTGATGAGCCAGTGAGAAGATCATTTAAGGGGTTAATACCTCCTTGCTTTGATTTGTATCAGGGCCAGAGTCTTTTCAGTCAAATATGGTCCATGAATGTATTCATTTATACATGAGTGATGGGTAGGCCCAGAACATGACTCCCGCCCTCCACTCTTGCCTGAATGGACAGCCGTAAGAGGTCACTTAAACCAGGCAGGAGATCTAGGCAAGGGCAGGCCTATGAATTAAAAAAATATTTGTGATTTCATTGTATACAAACAAGTAATATATTGTCATAATATAAAAATAAGAATAGGTTTTACCCTTTCTGGCAATAAAACAGGAGGTGTTAAGATGTTAAAACACCACATTGAAACCTTTTGCAAGGAATCAAGTTACTGCAGTAACCACACACGGTGCTTTGTGGTGAACATGCAAACACACGTGGCTCTGATAATATGGTCACGTAGATAGGAACAGATTAATAAAATAAACAATAAACTACGACGTTTAGATCGCTTGTGTTGTGTCGTAGTTTGTGTTGTGATCGAAACGTAGTTTATTTTATATTTATTATTTTGTATTAATTTGTACCTATCTACGTGACTTTACCGAAAGACCCAAAAAATATGAATTCCTGCAGTCACGAAAGCTTTAAGTCAAGATTTACTATATAGCATTGACCCTGAAACTGATTGGCTTACACCAGAGACAGCCTTAAGGGCCTAGTATCACCATCAGTGTCAGAACAAAGAACGCCCAAAGACGAACAGTACAAAGACAGTGTACGTATCAGAGCATTTACAGCGCGGGGTGAGCAGTTACAAAATATTGTCATCTCCATATATATAAAAGGCACAGTTTTGAATGTGTGTCTGTTCAAAATGTTTAGCGTACTTCCCGACATGCACCAAACTTGAAATTTGCCATGTGGGTACTTTCCAGACTGTACACCATGCAAAAATTATAAAAAAATACACTTTTGGTTTTTTTTTGGGGGGGAGCTCAATAATGCATTTATTTTTTGCACGGCAAGTGAGCTGTGACGTCAAATCTGTCATGTGACCCGCGTATGTGGAAGCGTAACGCATTGTAGTGTTGTGGTTAGCGCTATGCTGCGCTACGAACCCGGCGACCCGAGTTCGATTCCTGCTCACGGACACCACCGGTGACGATTATTTCAACCGCTCCTGGGCCTCCCCTAGGTCGACTCAGCCTCAAACGAGTAACTGGTGTGGTGTGTGAACATCGCCACTGGGAAGACAAAGGCGGCCGGGCGTGGTGAATCCATGTCCCGGGTGAAGCCGGGTAGTACAGCTCGTTAAATAATAAAGAAAACCGGTATTTACTGATTACGAATGCACATATTTAGCCTGTGTTATGACGCAAATGTAGAAGGTGGATCATGCATTTATGTGTTAGGGTGTATTCGTGATGGATGTCTGGACTGGTACTGGGCCTCCCCTAGGTCGACCCGGCCTCAAATCAGTACTTGGTGTGGCGTGTATGAAACATCGACACAGGAGACACAAAGGCGGCCGGGCGGGCATGGTGTTGGCCACCCACTTAATGTGTGCTTGCTATAACAGCACATGCCAAAAGAGTCTGTTGTAGGCTATACAGAGGACCCATATCTTTGTGCGAGTGTGTTGTGGGCAGTGGTTAGCGCACTTCGCTGCGAACCCGGTGGCCAACACCAATAACGATTATCTGAACGGATCGGCTCAGCCTCAAATGTGTACCTCATGTGATTTGTACAAACATCGCCACTTTGGAGATTAAGGCGGCCGGGAGTGGTGCTGGCCACCCACCCCCTCGTGTGCCGTGCCGGCCTTCGTAGGTGCTACTCGCTAGCAGCACTTGCCCCAACAGTCTGTTCAGGCGATACGCAGAAATCTAGAATATACGCAGATCTTTGCTTCTGTTGTGGGGAGTGGTGGCACAGAGGTTAGCAAACTGCTCTACGAACCCGGTGCTCTGAATTCAACTCCCACTCATGGTCAACACCAGTGACGATTATCTGAACTGGCCCTGGGCCTCCCCTGGGTCAACTGAACCTCAAATGAGTTCACATGGTGGAGTGCGTATTAAACATCAGCACACTGGGGAAAGAAAAACGGCTGGCCGGAGTACTGGCTGCACCACACAACCCCCTTGTGTGCTGTGCCGACATTCATGGGTTGCTCCCCTCACGTACAACAACCACCATTTAATGCCGGTATCGGCACCACAGCGGCGGTTCCAGGCTCGGTGCACTTTGAGGCCATCACGCCAAGTGTGGAGGCCTCTTCATCAGGAGGTCACGGGACAGACCCGGCAGGCCCCGTGGGTTGGCTGACTGAGATGATGCCTCCTCGCTGCGTTTTATCCGCCCGGCGCTCCGCTCGTTGTTGCGAGCGTCGCTCCTCCGCCCTCCGTTGTTGTTGGTGGGCGGCTGCCTCCCAACTTACCAGCAGCGTTCTTCACGAAACTCCCCCTCCACAGAGGCCGATCTTGACACCTCTGATATCAGTCACTGGCAAGCCCAATTAGCTCCACATCCTCCCGTACCGTGTCAGCCCGTCTCTTCTCCAGCACGTGCTGCGCCCGTTTTTAGCCGCCTTTTTGCTGGCCAATCAGAAGCTGATTGGGCATGCGGTGGCTGCCTGTATCTGCCCAGTAGCGTCCTTCACGAGCCTCCTGCACGCACGCACGTGCACACATGCACGCGTCTTCTATTCCCCTCCCGTCGAGGCTTTTAACGGAGTTCCTTTTCAATTTGGATCGCAGCACTGCTGGGGATATTGGAAAGCAGAAAGTGGCTTACGGTATAAATTGGTCTTTGGTCACCGGTTGTAGTGTTGTTGTTGCAATGCCGATGCGGGTGTGTGTGGTGAGTGGTAGTGTAGCGGTTAACGCGCTGTGCTACGAACCTGGCGACCCGGGTTCGATTCACGCTCATGGCAAACACCGGTGATGATTATCTGAACCGGTTCTGGGCCTCTCCTAGGTCGACTCAGCCTCAAATGAGTACCTGGTGTGGTGTGTGGTAAACATCACCGCTTGGGGAGACAAAGGCGCCGTGCGTGGTGTTGGCCACCCACCTCCTCGTGTGCCGTGCCGGCCTTTATAGGTGCTCGCTAACAGCACTTGCCCCTACAGTCTGTTAAGTCTATACGGGGATCTTTGTTTTTTGTGTGTGTGTGCGTGCGTGTGTGTCATCATGTTGGGTTACTTCAATGCCCGAGTTGGTCATGATACTGGCACCTGGTCTGGAGTGATTGGAGGGCATGGGCCAGATCAGCTCAATAACAACGGTAGGAGGCTGCTAGATTTTTGTGCAGCCCATGGGCTTGTAATTACCAACACGCTGTTCCGGCATCGGCGCATCCACACAACATCATGGATGCATGCCGGGTCCAAGCAAGAACATCTGCTGGACTACATAGTGACGGACCAGCGGATGCGAGCCCATGTCCTTGACACCAGGACCTACCGTGGAGCTGATCTGCCCTCTGACCATCGACTAGTCATCTGTAAGATGCGCCTGCCATTCTTCTACTCCGGTGGTGGGTGTATACCCATGACCCCATTCCAACCTAAAGTGGCCTGGTCTCAGTTATCTGATGAAAGTTGCAAGCGAGAATTTCATCATCGCTTGCGGCTGGGATTGGCATCGTCCCCGACTCCTCCTGATGTCGACGGTAAATGGGCGAGGTTTAGGACTGTGACTCATGCAGCTGCAATGGCTGCTTTCTGTACGTGGTCCAGACCTCCACAGAGACCCTGGCTGACAGAGGAGGTGTTCAGGATGGTTGAGAAAAAGCGACAGGCTCACTGTCATCGGCTACAGAATCCCACGTCAGAGAATGAGGAGACTTACCGCAGCCTTCGCTAGGAGGTTCGGAGAGCCGTGAGGCGCTGCAAGGATGGGTGGTGGTCGCGGGTTGCTGAGGAGATGGAGTCTGCCTCAGTGGCCCGTGATCACAAATCTCTATTTAACTCCATCAAAAAGTAATCTGCAGCGCCACACCTATTACCATCATTAGGGGAAAAAACGGTGACCCAATCTCCGACCCCCAGGAACAGGTTTGCAGATTTGCCGAGCATTTCTGTGAGGTCCTGGGGGAGGGAAAATCCCTCAGGCAGGAAAACATCGCGGCACAAAGTGAGGATGATCCTGCTGAGCCTGCGGTGCCTCAAATATTGGAAGAAGTCACCCCCTGTGAGTGGTTGGCTGAGGTGCCATCTGTTGAGGAAGTACTGAAGGCGATCCAGAGTCTGAGACCAGGAAAGGCAGCGGGCAGAGATGATCTCCCAAGCGAAATGCTGAGGGAGGGCGGCGTTTGTGCACAGACTGCCCTATATGACATCATAACAGTGTGGACCACTGGACGGGTTCCGCAGGATTGGAAGGATGCCCTGGTGGTCCCCCTTTTTAAGAAGGGGGACCGCACAGACTGTAACAACTACAGGGGCATCTCACTCCTCAGTGTGCCGTGAAAGGTCCTGGCAAGGATTATTCAACATCGCCTTGCCAGGCACGCTGAGGAGAGGCTTGCGGAGCCCCAATGCGGTTTCAGGAAAGGGCAGTCCTGCACAGAATGCCATATTTTCTGTCTGTCTGCTACAGCAGAGGTGTAGGGAATTCCAACAAGACCTACATCTCTGCTTTATTGACCTGGTCAAGGCCTATGATACCATCAGTAGGCCTGGGCTCTGGGTTCTTCGTGCTTTTGGAGTACCTGACCCTCTGCTCACGATCATTAAGGACCTTTATGATGGTGAGCGGGCCCGGGTAAAACTACGTGGCTGGGAGTCAGAGCCATTCCCTGTACACCTTGGGGTGCGACAGGGATGTCCTCTGGCTCCCACATTATTTAACATCTATTTTGACCACGTAGTTCGTGAAGCCTTCAATAGCTGTACCGGGGGAATCTCAATATGGTACAGATATAATGGGAGGCTGATCGATGCCCGGGTGCGGTCAAGGGATGGCTCCCTATTGCTCAACCACGTTATGTATGCTGATGATTTGGTAATAGCTGCTCATTCAGAGGAGGAGTTGGAGACGCTGCTGCTGAGACTGGAGCGTGCCACTAAGAGGTGGGGCCTTACCATCAGCCCCACCAAAACTAAGCACCTGCCTGGGTATTTTGTACCATCAGACACTCCACCCCCACAACTCCCAATTGGTGATGGGGCAGTTGTGGAGAGAGTGGAGAGTTTCCCATACCTGGGCAGTGTGCTTATGACTGGCTCCAGTTTAACAGCAGAGGTCTCACTCCGAATCAGTCGAGCGGCAATATCTTTTCATCGGTTGCGTAATGCTGTGTGGAAGCTACCTGGTCTGTCGCTCCGCACTAAGCTTCAGGTCTTCTCGGCCACGGTCATTCCCTCCCTTCTCTACGCTTGCGAAACGTGGACCCCCCGAATGGAACATCTTCGCCGGTTAGAAACATTTAGGCTGGCCTGCCTACGATCCATCCTGGGTTTAACCAGACTGGATTGTGTGAGGAGCTCACAAATCCTTGAAAGATCTGGGCAAGGTTCCATCGGTGAGCTCCTCCGGCGGGGAAGGCTGCGTTGGCTGGGTCATGTAGCCCGCATGCCCAGCCACCGCATGCCAAAACAGCTTTTGTTCGGCCGGATTGAGGGGGCTAAGCGGGCGCGGCACGGGCTAGAGAAGAGATGGAGTGATGTGGTACAGGAGGACGTGGAGCTGAGTGGACTTGCTGATGACTGGTACCAGCGGTGTCAAGATCGCCCTTTGTGGAGGAGGCTCGTGAAGGACGCTACTGGGCAGTTGGAGGTAGTCGCCCTCCAACAACAACGGAGGGCGGAGGAGCGATGCTCAGAACAACGAGCGGAGCGCCGGGTGGCTAAAGCACATCAGGTTGGCACAGTAGGTGGGCACAGGTGGTGCATCAGCCAGTCATCTCAGTCAGTCGACCCGTGGCACCTGGGTCTGCCCCGTGACCTCCTGCCAGCGGGCGTTCGACACTTCACGTGGCCTCAGGGTGCACATAGCCTGGCACAAGCGTCGTGGTGACGTCACCGCGACGCTTGTGCCAGGCTATGTGCAAATGGCGGTTGTTGTTGTTGCGTGTGTGTAAGGGAGCAGTAGTGTAGCAGTTAGCATGCTGCCCTGCGAAACTGGTGGCCCGGGTTCAATTCCCACGTACGGCCACCACCAGTGACGATTATCTGAACCGGTCCTGGGCCTCCCCTAGGCCGACTCCTCCTCAAATGAGTACCTGGTGCGGTGTGTCGTAAACATCGCCACTAGGGAAACAAAGGCGGTCGGGCGTGGTGCTGGCCACCCACCCCCTTGTGTGCAATGCAGGCCTTCATAGGTGCTGCTCGCTAACAGCACTTGCCCCAACAGTTTATTAAGGCTACACGGAGTAACATTGTCTTTGTGTAAGCAAAATAAGTTGAGCTAAGCCCTGGGGTGGAGCGGTGGCGTCCTGGTTAGTGCATTTCCGCTACGTACCCAGCGATGACCTGAATTCGATTTTATAACTCCAGCCAATGTCGGTGAGGACTGTCTGGGGAGGAGATGGAGTGACAATGAAATCAACCACGGTGGCTAGGAGATGTTAACTACCTCACCTGGTCTACAGGAGATCCTGGGTTCGATCCTGACCCTGACGATGTCTGCTGTATATTTGGAGTTTGCGTGTCTCTCTCCCCGTGGTGAGATGTTAACTGCCTCGCCCGGTATACAGGAGGTCGTGGGTTTGATTCCGATCCTGACGATGTCTGCTGTATATTTGGAGTGTGCGTGTCTCTCTCCCCGTGGTGAGATGTTAACTGCCTCGCCCGGTATACAGGAGGTCGTGGGTTTGATTCCGATCCTGACGATGTCTGCTGTATATTTGGAGTGTGCGTGTCTCTCTCCCCGTGGTGAGATGTTAACTACCTCGCCTGGTATACAGGAGATCGTGGGTTTGATTCCGACCCTGACGATGCCTGCTGCTGTATATTTGGAGTGTGCGTGTCTCTCTCTCTCCCCGTGGTCGCGTGGATTTTTCTCCGGGTCCTCCAGTTTTTCCCCTCCACGTTTTGAGTCAACGTCACCACGGGTTTTAGAGTTACTTGGCCGGCGCTGTAAAAAAAATCCACTTGATGATGATAAGCCACCTCTTTGATCTTCTATTTGTGGTGGCCAGGTCGCTTATGACAAAGTGCTCAGTGTTGGGTCTCTTACACCTGGTAAAAAAACAAACGAAGTTTATTGTTTAGTTTTTAGCGCGTGGCGTGCAAAAGTGGAGGTGCCGGTGGGATCGGGGGAAGTGGAGGGCCTTCATCCAGCAGCCGATCGACCGCGGCTGCTTGAAATAACGATGATTATGATTGTTAATCATCATGAGGACAAGGTGGTATATATGCATGGTTCTTTCTGCTGGTCTGGCCGCGCTGCCGTGCGTGCCGGTGTGCCAATTGCCGGGGTTTTATGGCACTCGCGCGCCCCGTATCGTGTAAACAAGCCCAATCTGCTCGGATTTAAGTGGCCTTAAAGTTCTTTATTTGCACTAAAAAGATAAAAGCTAATCGTGTAGGTTTATGGTGTTATTGTACTGACTACTACTACTACTGCGAAGTTCAATAAGAGATGGTGCCGTTTTCTTAATTGGATTTTTTTACGTTATATATGCAGCTGCGTGCACACACACACACTATGTATTTTAAGCAGTGCAAGTCGTGATTATGATAATCATAATATTAAAACTTATTACCTTTGGCGCACCATGGGAAAGGGTGAGCAGAGTCAATCATGGATGGTAATGAATGAGGAATCGAGAACGGAATATGGGATGGGATTCCTGGACGGAATTCCCCAAGATGGACAAAGCTGAGTTGGGGGGCTGGGGGGGACGGTGAGGGGGAGAGGGGTCACGGCACGAGATGAGCGGCAGGCAGAGAGGAGGGCGAGGAGGATGGTGGTGGTGATAATGATGAGAGGGTGGTGGTGGGGATGATAAAATGCTGATGGTGATGATGATCATTTTGATGAGAGGGTGGTGGTAATGATGATGATGATGAGATTGTGGTGGTGATGATGATGATTCTGATGAGGGTGATGGTAATGATGATGAGAGGGTAGTGGTGGTGGTGGTGGTGATGAGAGGCTGGTGGTCATTATGAGGGGGTGGTGAAGCTGATGAGAGGGGGTGGTGATGGTGATGAGAGGGGTTGGTGATGGTGATGAGAGGGGGTGGTGATGAGAGGGGGTGATGAGAGGGGGTGGTGATGGTGATGAGAGGGGGGGGGTGGTGGTGATGAGAGAGGGGTGGTGAAGGTGATGAGAGGGGGTGGTGATGGTGATGAGAGGGGGTGATGAGAGGGGGTGGTGATGGTGATGGTGATGAGAGGGGGTGGTGATGGTGACGAGGTAGGGGGTGGTGATGGTGACGAGGTAGGGGGTGGTGATGGTGACGAGGTAGGGGGGGGTGGGTGGTGGTGATGAGAGAGGGGGCTGGTGGTGATAATGATGATGAGAGCGTGATGACGACGATGATGACGTGCGTACGCATTCTCTCGTCGTAGACGGCAACGAGGAGGAGGCTAACGCGGACGCGAAGACGTCGTCTCTTGCGGACAAGATGAGGAGAGACAAGGTGAGGCCCACTCCGCTCTTGTGTTGTCCGCACTCCACCGGCCCTCGGTGTCAAGCCAGACCAGGGGTCGCACGAAACAAAATGAGAAGGCCCATTTTTTGTTCTCCTGGAGCGCCGCGTCGTTTCCGCATCGCCAATTGGGCGATGCAACGTGCCCAGCGCATCGGGGAACGCATTCTTGATAACGCGGACGCGAAATGGATGGTGCAGCGCGTTCGAGTGAACGGAGCGACGTCGCGCGAGAAGGGATGAGCGGTTGTCGCGGTCGCCTCGGCTCGGCGTCATCGCACAACACGGCATCGAGATGCTGCCGGATGCTTCTAGAACAGCGGCTCTTCTTAACCTGGGGTGCGTCAGGCACCCCCTGGGGGTGCGAGATGCCATTTCTGCGGGGGTGGGGGGGGGGAGGCGGGGTTGGCGATACATGGCCAGATTATTTTTTTTAGAAGGTAAATAATCGAAACACAAATTGATCACGGGCACGTAAGTTACAACTTGCTTACTTTCAGTTGAACACGTAGGCTTTCGCGACCAATGTTATTCATAATAAAGGTTTTTGGGTTAGATCGCGTTGTTTATAAATGTGGCGTAACCCTCCACCACCCGACACGGCCAATCAGCAAAAAAAGTTGAACAAAGACAAAATAGTTCACTACTTTAGCCCACCGGTGTGTTGAAGAGTGAATCCACAATATTTACAGTTTGAGTACGACGTTTCGCTGGTAATTACATCCAGCATCATCGGGCAATTCGCCAGAATGGTAAAGCCCTCGCTTGCTCCCGGTCTAAATTGAGCAGCAGGGTGATATCATTTAACTCATTTCAGGTGCAGTAATTATGTAATCGATTGGTAATCAGTCATAGATTGATTAGTAATGAGTTGTAATGTGTGTTATTGTGAATATATGCTACGTTAGTAATCCGTTAATTAGTATGTGTTTCCCCTATAAGGAATTGTAACATGTATTCAAACTGTAAATGTTGTGGATTCACTCTTCAACACACTGGTGGGCTAAAGTAGTGAACTATTTGTCTTTTGTCAACGTGACACTTTTTTTTGCTGATTGGCCGTGTCGGGTGGTGGAGGGTTACGACACATTTATAAATAACGCGATCTAACCCAAAAACCTTTATTATGAACTACTTACTTTCATCAAACCCTATATATTTATTAACAGAATCATTAAGCGCTCTTAAAATAAATCTAAAAACTTTACCTTTTTCAGCTTGCTTTTAATTTGGATTTTCTTAATGTGTTCTGTTTATTATTTTGCCTACAATTTCAGTTTTGATTTAAAGCTTTCGTGACTGCAGTAATTCATATTCTTAGTTCTTTCGGTAAAGTCACGTTGAAGGGAACCAATAAAATAATAAAATATATATAAAACAATACAAATTCTCACGACGTTTCGACCATAACACAAACGGTCGTCTTCAGGTGTGTTACGGTCGAAACGTCGTGATAATTTTTATTGTTTTATATATATACTTTATATTATTGTTTCCCTTCAACGTGACTTTACCGAAAGAACTAAGAACACAATTTCGGTGTTATTGCTATGGATATGAAGTTTGATTGATTGACGTTTTAACGATTGAGAACCAAAGTGGGGGGGGGGGGTGCACGGCTGCAGCGGAGGTTGTAGACCAACGTTCCAGACCCTAACCCACGCGCGCCTCGGTGTCTCGTCCGGCCCTGCGCTACGCATCTCGCGAATTGGACGACGCAGTTTTGATTTGAAGCTTTCCGTGACTGCAGGAGTGTCCACGCACGCTCTCGGTTCTTGCGGTGAAGTCGACGCAAGACGGCCGCTTGTGTCGCGACCGAAACGTCGTGTTTTCGTCCATTATTCTTTTTTTTTCCCCCCCCCATCTACGTGACTTCACCGAAAGCACCGAGAGAGTGTGGATGACCCAACGCGGTCGAGTGGACGCAGCTACCCCACCCACGCGAGTAGGAATGAGCGGCCGTAGCCAGCCGCCACCTCGGCGTAGCGCCATCGCAGAAACGAGTCGTTCGGGACGCTGCCGGAAGCTTCTGGACACGCTTGCACACGCGCGCGCGTCTCGGTCTGTTTGTTCGGCCCTGCGTTTACGCATCTCGCGAGCGACGTTCTTCGGGAACGGAGCTACTACCGCCGCGTTGTAGGAGAGCGGGCTGCGTCTCGGGTTATAACGGTGTGTGTTGTGTTTATAATGGTGTGTGTTCCGTGTTTATAACGGTGTGTGTTCCGTGTTTATAACGGTGTGTGTTCCGTGTTTATAACGGTGTGTGTTCTGTGTGTATAATGGTGTGTGTTCTGTGTTTATAACGGTGTGTGTTCTGTGTTTATAACGGTGTGTGTTCTGTGTTTATAACGGTGTGTGTGTTCTGTGTTTATAACGGTGTGTGTTCGGTGTTTATAATGGTGTGTGTTGTGTTTATAACGGTGTGTGTTCCGTGTTTATAACGGTGTGTGTTCTGTGTTTATAACGGTGTGTGTTGTGTTTATAACGGTGTGTGTTCCGTGTTTATAACGGTGTGTGTTCCGTGTTTATGACGGTGTGTGTTCTGTGTTTATAACGGTGTGTGTTCTGTGTTTATAACGGTGTGTGTTCTGTGTTTATAATGGTGTGTATTCTGTGTTTATAATGGTGTGTGTTCTGTGTTTATAATGGTGTGTGTTGTGTTTATAACGGTGTGTGTTCTGTGTTTATAACGGTGTGTGTTCCGTGTTTATAACGGTGTGTGTGTTCTGTGGTTATAACGGTGTGTGTTGTGTTTATAACGGTGTGTGTTCCGTGTTTATAACGGTGTGTGTTCCGTGTTTATAACGGTGTGTGTTGTGTTTATAATGGTGTGTGTTCTGTGTGTATAACGGTGTGTGTTGTGTTTATAATGGTGTGTGTTCTGTGTTTCTAATGGTGTGTGTGTTCTGTGTTTATAACGGTGTGTGTTCTGTGTGTATAATGGTGTGTGTTCCGTGTTTATAACGGTGTGTGTTCCGTGTTTATAACGGTGTGTGTTCTGTGTTTATAACGGTGTGTGTTCTGTGTTTATAACGGTGTGTGTTGTGTTTATAACGGTGTGTGTTGTGTTTATAACGGTGTGTGTTCCGTGTTTATAACGGTGTGTGTTCCGTGTTTATAACGGTGTGTGTTCCGTGTTTATAACGGTGTGTGTTGTTTATAACGGTGTGTGTTCTGTGTTTATAACGGTGTGTGTTCTGTGTGTATAATGGTGTGTGTTCTGTGTTTATAACGGTGTGTGTGTTCCGTGTTTATAACGGTGTGTGTTCTGTGTTTATAATGGTGTGTGTTGTGTTTATAATGGTGTGTGTTGTGTTTATAACGGTGTGTGTTCCGTGTTTATAACGGTGTGTGTTCCGTGTTTATAACGGTGTGTGTTCCGTGTTTATAACGGTGTGTGTTGTGTTTATAACGGTGTGTGTTCCGTGTTTATAACGGTGTGTGTTCCGTGTTTATAACGGTGTGTGTTCCGTGTTTATAACGGTGTGTGTTCCGTGTTTATAACGGTGTGTGTTCCGTGTTTATAACGGTGTGTGTTGTGTTTATAACGGTGTGTGTTCCGTGTTTATAACGGTGTGTGTTCCGTGTTTATAACGGTGTGTGTTCTGTGTTTATAACGGTGTGTGTTCTGTGTGTATAATGGTGTGTGTTCTGTGTGTATAATGGTGTGTGTTCCGTGTTTATAACGGTGTGTGTTCCGTGTTTATAACGGTGTGTGTTCCGTGTTTATAACGGTGTGTGTTCTCTGTTTATAACGGGGTGTGTGTGTGTTCCGTGTTTATAACGGGGTGGGTGTGTGTGTGTGTGTTCCGCGTTTATAACGGGGTGGGTGTGTGTGTGTGTGTTCCGCGTTTATAACGGTGTGTGTGTGTGTGTGTTCCGCGTTTATAACGGGGTGTGTGTGTGTGTGTGTTCCGCGTCTATAACGGGGTGTGTGTGTGTTCCGCGTTTATAACGGGGTGTGTGTGTGTTCCGGGTTTATAACGGTGTGTGTGTGTGTGTGTGTTCCGCGTTTATAACGGGGTGTGTGTGTGTTCCGCGTTATAACGGGGTGTGTGTGTGTTCCGGGTTATAGCGGGGTGTGTGTGTGTTCCGGGTTTATAACGGGGTGTGTGTGTGTGTGTGTTCCGGGTTTACAACGGGGTGTGTGTGTGTGTTCCGCGTTTATAACGGGGTGTGTGTGTGTGTTCCGCGTTTATAACGGGGTGTGTGTGTGTGTTCCGCGTTTATAACGGGGTGTGTGTGTGTGTGTTCCGCGTTTATAACGGGGTGTGTGTGTGTTCCATGTTTATAACGGGGTGTGTGTGTGTGTTCCGCGTTTATAACGGTGTGTGTGTGTTCCGCGTTTATAACGGGGTGTGTGTGTGTGTGTGTTCCGCGTTATAACGGGGTGTGTGTGTGTTCCGGGTTATAACGGGGTGTGTGTGTGTTCCGGGTTTATAACGGGGTGTGTGTGTGTGTGTGTGTTCCGGGTTTACAACGGGGTGTGTGTGTGTGTTCCGCGTTTATAACGGGGTGTGTGTGTGTGTGTTCCGCGTTTATAACGGGGTGTGTGTGTGTGTGTTCCGCGTTTATCACGGTGTGTGTGTGTGTTCCGGGTTTATAACGGGGTATGTGTGTGTGTTCCGGGTTTATAACGGGGTGTGTGTGTGTGTTCCGGGTTTATAACGGGGTGTGTGTGTGTGTTCCGGGTTTATAACGGGGTGTGTGTGTGTTCCGGGTTTATAACGGGGTGTGTGTGTGTGTTCCGGGTTTATAACGGGGTGTGTGTGTGTGTGTTCCACGTTTATAACGGGGTGTGTGTGTGTTCCGGGTTTATAACGGGGTATGTGTGTGTGTTCCGGGTTTATAACGGGGTGTGTGTGTGTGTTCCGGGTTTATAACGGGGTGTGTGTGTGTTCCGCGTTTATAACGGGGTGTGTGTGTTCTGCGTTTATAACGGGGTGTGTGTGTGTTCCGTGTTTATAACGGGGTGTGTGTTCCGTGTTTATAACGGGGTGTGTGTGTGTTCCGGGTTTATAACGGGGTGTGTGTGTGTGTGTTCCGCGTTTATAACGGGGTGTGTGTGTGTTACGTGTTTATAACGGGGTGTGTTCCGCGTTTATAACGGGGTGTGTGTGTGTTCCGCGTTTATAACGGTGTGTGTGTGTGTGTTCCGCGTTTATAACGGTGTGTGTGTGTTCCGCGTTTATAACGGGGTGTGTGTGTGTTCCGCGTTTATAACGGGGTGTGTGTGTGTGTGTTCCGCGTTTATCACGGGGTGGGTGTGTGTGTGTTCCGCGTTTATCACGGGGTGGGTGTTCCATGTTTATAACGGGGTGTGTGTGTGTGTTCCGTGTTTATAACGGGGTGTGTGTTCCGCGTTATAACGACAACAAGAACAAAGTTGCGTCTGCTGTCTTTGTGCTGCAGGACACGAGTTCTCCCAGTCCACAGGCCGGTCCCTCGCGCTCACGAAGGTACGAGACTTAAATCACAAGATTAACCTTCTCTCTATCTCTCTCTGCATCTCCACGTCTCTCTCGCTGTCTCTCGCTGTCTCTCGCTGTCTCTCTCTGTCTCTCTCTCGCTGTCTCTCGCTGTCTCTCTCTCTCTCTTTATCTCTCTCTCTGTCTCTCTCTGTCTCTCTCTGTCTCTCTCTGCATCTCTTTGTCTCTCTCTGTCTCTCTCTGTCTCTCTCTCTCTTTATCCCTCTCTCTGTCTCTCGCTGTCTCTCTCTATTTGTCTCTCTCGCTGTCTCTCTCTCGCTGTCTCTCTCTCTCTCTTTATCTCTCTCGCTGTCCCTCGCTGTCTCTCTCTGTCTCTCTCTTTATCCTTCTCTCTGTCTCTCGCTGTCTCTCTTTGTCTCTCTCTCTGTCTCTCTCTGTCTCTCTCTGTCTCTCTCTGTCTCTCTCTTTATCTCTCTCTCTGAATCTCTTTGTCTCTCTTCGTCTCTGTCGGGATCGAGCCCACGACCTCCTGCATACCAGGCGAGGTGGTTAACATCTCACCACCGCGGCGCCTGAATCTAAAAATCCGCCCTCCCCCCACGCCCCCCCCCCTAATGCCCAATGCATCGGTGGGGGCCTCGCCTACATCCTCGTTAATTATTGAACGTCGGCGGCCCTATTAATATTTTAACTCGTTAACGAGCTGAGCCTTAATTGCCTGTCGGCCCGCGCGGGATGAATATTTCTTAAGATATAATTTATCGGTAATTATAAAGCAAGCGCCACTCACGCCGGCGGGGTGGGTGGGGGTGGGGTTTGTCACTTCTGGCTGAATCAACCTTGAGGAAGGCCTGGTCGGGTGTTCAGTTCTGGCTGAGTTTACCTAGGGGTAGGCCTGGCCGGGTGTTCAGTTCTGGCTGAGTTGAACTTGAAGAAGGCCTGGTCAGGTGTTCCGTTCTGGCTGAGTCGACCTTGGAGAAGGCCTGACCGGGTGTTCAGTTCTGGCTGAGTCGACCTTGGAGAAGGCCTGACGGAGTGTTCAGTTCTGGCTGAGTCGACCTTGGAGAAGGCCTGACCGGGTGTTCAGTTCTGGCTGAGTTGACCTAGGGGAAGGCCTGACCGGGTGTTCAGTTCTGGCTGAGTTGACCCTGATGAGCAGCATGGCTGGACTGTCCATACAGTAGCAGAGAGGGGTTCAGCGCACTTAGTTGAGCAGCAGGTCAAGTGTGGTGAGGTCACGTGTGGTGAGGTCACGTGTGGTGAGGTCACGTGTGGTGAGGTCACGTGTGGTGAGGTCACGTGTGGCGAGGTCACGTGTGGCGAGGTCACGTGTGGCGAGGTCACGTGTGGCGAGGTCACGTGTGGTGAGGTCACGTGTGGCGAGGTCACGTGTGGCGAGGTCACGTGTGGCGAGGTCACGTGTGGCGAGGTCACGTGTGGTGAAGTCAAGTGTGGGTACTGTTTCCCCTTCCAAGACGCCTAGCCAGTGGAAAAGTAGTCCACATTAATCTGGCTCCCTGTGCGAGTCTGTGGGTCTCTGAGCTTATGTGGGTCTCTGTGAGAGTGTATGCGACCCTGTGAGTCTACGCATCTTTCTGTACGTCTGTGGGTGTCTGAGTGTTATGGGTCCTCATGTGTGTCTATGCATCTCTCTGAATTTATGCCCCTGAGTGAGTTGTATGCATCCCTGTGAATTTATGGGTCTTCATGTGAGTCTATGCATCTGTGTGAGTCTACGCATCTCTGTGTGAGTCTATGCATCTCTGTGTGAGTCTATGCATCTCTGTGTGAGTCTATGCATCTCTGTGTGAGTCTACGCATCTCTGTGTGAGTCTATGCATCTGTGTGAGTCTACGCATCTCTGTGTGAGTCTACGCATCTCTGTGTGAGTCTGCATCTCTGTGTGAGTCTACACATCTCTGTGTGAGTATGCATCTCTGTGTGAGTCTAGGCATCTTTTTGTGAATCTATGCATCTCTCTTTGCGTCTACACATCTCTGTGTGAGTCTGTGCATCTCCGTGAGTCTACGCATCTCTGTGTGAGTCTACACATCTCTGTGTGAGTCTACGCATCTGTTTGAGTCTACGCCTCTGTGCGAGCCTATGCATCTCTGTGTGAGTCTATGCATCTCTGTGTGAGTTTACGCATCTCTGTGTGAGTCTACGCATCTCTGTGAGTCTGTGCATCTCTGTGTGAGTCTGCATCTCTGTGTGAGTCTGTGCATCTCTGTGTGAGTGTGCATCTCTGTGTGAGTCTACGCATCTCTGTGTGAGTCCACATCTCTGTGAGTCTACGCATCTCTGTGTGAGTCTACGCATCTCTGTGTGAGTTTGTGCATCTCTGTGTGAGTCTGTGCATCTCTGTGTGAGTCTGCATCTCTGTGTGAGTTTAGGCATCTTTTTGTGAATCTATGCATCTCTCTTTGCGTCTACACATCTCTGTGTGAGTCTACACATCTCTGTGCGAGTCTACACATCTCTGTGCGAGTCTACACATCTCTGTGTGAGTCTACGCATCTCTGTGTGAGTCTACGCATCTCTGTGTGAGTCTACGCATCTCTGTGTGAGTCTGTGCATCTCTGTGTGAGTCTGTGCATCTCTGTGTGAGTCTGTGCATCTCTGTGTGAGTCTATGCATCTCTGTGTGAGTCTACGCATCTCTGTGTGAGTCTACGCATCTCTGTGTGAGTCTACGCATCTCTGTGTGAGTCTACGCATCTCTGTGTGAGTCTAGGCATCTTTTTGTGAATCTATGCATCTCTCTTTGCGTCTACACATCTCTGTGTGAGTCTGTGCATCTCTGTGTGAGTCTACACATCTCTGTGTGAGTCTACACATCTCTGTGTGAGTCTACACATCTCTGTGTGAGTCTACACATCTCTGTGTGAGTCTACACATCTCTGTGTGAGTCTACGCATCTGTGCGAGCCTATGCATCTCTGTGTGAGTCTATGCATCTCTGTGTGAGTCTATGCATCTCTGAGTCTACGCATCTGTGTGAGTCTATGCATCGCTGTGTGAGTCTGTGCATCGCTGTGTGAGTCTGTGCATCGCTGTGTGAGTCTGCATCTCTGCGTGAGTCTACGCATCTCTGTGTGAGTCTATGCATCTCTGTGTGAGTAGGCATCTTTTTGTGAATCTATGCATCTCTCTTTGCGTCAAAACATCTCTGTGTGAGTCTGCGCATCTATGTGTGTGTCTACGCAACTCTGCGTGAGTCTACGCCTTTGTGCGAGTCTATGCATCTCTGTGTGAATCTACGCATCTCTGTGTGAGTCTACGCATCTCTGTGTGAGTCTACGCATCTCTCTTTGCGTCTACACATCTCTGTGTGAGTCTGTGCATCTCTGTGTGAATCTACGCATCTGTGTGAGTCTATGCATCTCTGTGTGAATCTACGCATCTCTGTGTGAGTCTACGCATCTCTGTGTGAGTCTACGCATCTCTCTTTGCGTCTACACATCTCTGTGTGAGTCTGTGCATCTCTGTGTGAGTCTACGCATCTCTGTGTGAGTCTAGGCATCTCTGTGTGAGTCTATGCATCTCTGTGTGAGTCTACACATCTCTGTATGAGGCTAGGCATCTTTTTGTAAATCTATGCATCTCTCTTTGTGTCTACACATCTGTGTGAGTCTACACATCTCTGTGTGAGTCTATGCATCTCTGTGTGAGTTTACACATCTCTGTATGAGTCTACGTATCTCTGTGTGAGTCTACGCATCTCTATGTGAGTCTATGCATCTCTGTGTGAGTGTGCATCTCTGTGTGAGTCTGTGCATCTCTGTGTGAGTCTACGCATCTGTGTGAGTCTATGCATCTCTGTGTGAATCTACGCATCTCTGTGTGAGTCTACGCATCTCTGTGTGAGTCTACGCATCTCTCTTTGCGTCTACACATCTCTGTGTGAGTCTGTGCATCTCTGTGTGAGTCTACGCATCTCTGTGTGAGTCTAGGCATCTCTGTGTGAGTCTATGCATCTCTGTGTGAGTCTACACATCTCTGTATGAGGCTAGGCATCTTTTTGTAAATCTATGCATCTCTCTTTGTGTCTACACATCTGTGTGAGTCTACACATCTCTGTGTGAGTCTATGCATCTCTGTGTGAGTCTACACATCTCTGTATGAGTCTACGTATCTCTGTGTGAGTCTACGCATCTCTATGTGAGTCTATGCATCTCTGTGTGAGTGTGCATCTCTGTGTGAGTCTGTGCATCTCTGTGTGAGTCTACACATCTCTGTATGAGTCTACACATCTCTGTATGAGTCTACACATCTCTGTGTGAGTCTACACATCTGTGTGAGTCTACACATCTCTGTGTGTCTACGCATCTCTGTGTGAGTACACATCTATGTGTGAGTACACATCTCTGTGTGAGTCTACGCATCTCTGTGTGAGTCTACGCATCTCTCTTTGCGTCTACACATCTCTGTGTGAGTCTGTGCATCTCTGTGTGAGTCTACGCATCTGTGTGAGTCTATGCATCTCTGTGTGAATCTACGCATCTCTGTGTGAGTCTACGCATCTCTGTGTGAGTCTACGCATCTCTCTTTGCGTCTACACATCTCTGTGTGAGTCTGTGCATCTCTGTGTGAGTCTACGCATCTCTGTGTGAGTCTAGGCATCTCTGTGTGAGTCTATGCATCTCTGTGTGAGTCTACACATCTCTGTATGAGGCTAGGCATCTTTTTGTAAATCTATGCATCTCTCTTTGTGTCTACACATCTGTGTGAGTCTACACATCTCTGTGTGAGTCTATGCATCTCTGTGTGAGTCTACACATCTCTGTATGAGTCTACGTATCTCTGTGTGAGTCTACGCATCTCTATGTGAGTCTATGCATCTCTGTGTGAGTGTGCATCTCTGTGTGAGTCTGTGCATCTCTGTGTGAGTCTACACATCTCTGAGTCTACACATCTCTGTATGAGTCTACACATCTCTGTGTGAGTCTACACATCTGTGTGAGTCTACACATCTCTGTGTGTCTACGCATCTCTGTGTGAGTACACATCTATGTGTGAGTACACATCTCTGTGTGAGTCTACGCATCTCTGTGTGAGTCTAGGCAACTTTTTGTGAATCTATGCATCTCTGTGTGAGTCTACACATCTCTGTGTGAGTCTACACATCTCTGTGTGGGACTACACATCTCTGTGTGAGTCTACACATCTGTGTGAGTCTACACATCTGTGTGAGTCTACACATCTCTGTGTGAGTCTACGCATCTCTGTGTGAGTCTACGCATCTCTGTGTGAGTCTACGCATCTCTGTGTGAGTCTGTGCATCTCTGTGTGAGTCTGTGCATCTCTGTGTGAGTCTGTGCATCTCTGTGTGAGTCTATGCATCTCTGTGTGAGTCTACGCATCTCTGTGTGAGTCTACGCATCTCTGTGTGAGTCTACGCATCTCTGTGTGAGTCTACGCATCTCTGTGTGAGTCTACGCATCTCTGTGTGAGTCTAGGCATCTGTTTGTGAATCTATGCATCTCTCTTTGCGTCTACACATCTCTGTGTGAGTCTGTGCATCTCTGTGTGAGTCTACACATCTCTGTGTGAGTCTACACATCTCTGTGTGAGTCTACGCATCTGTGCGAGCCTATGCATCTCTGTGTGAGTCTATGCATCTCTGTGTGAGTCTATGCATCTCTGAGTCTACGCATCTGTGTGAGTCTATGCATCGCTGTGTGAGTCTGTGCATCGCTGTGTGAGTCTGTGCATCGCTGTGTGAGTCTGCATCTCTGCGTGAGTCTACGCATCTCTGTGTGAGTCTATGCATCTCTGTGTGAGTAGGCATCTTTTTGTGAATCTATGCATCTCTCTTTGCGTCAAAACATCTCTGTGTGAGTCTGCGCATCTATGTGTGTGTCTACGCAACTCTGCGTGAGTCTACGCCTCTGTGCGAGTCTATGCATCTCTGTGTGAATCTACGCATCTCTGTGTGAGTCTACGCATCTCTGTGTGAGTCTACGCATCTCTCTTTGCGTCTACACATCTCTGTGTGAGTCTGTGCATCTCTGTGTGAATCTACGCATCTGTGTGAGTCTATGCATCTCTGTGTGAATCTACGCATCTCTGTGTGAGTCTACGCATCTCTGTGTGAGTCTACGCATCTCTCTTTGCGTCTACACATCTCTGTGTGAGTCTGTGCATCTCTGTGTGAGTCTACGCATCTCTGTGTGAGTCTAGGCATCTCTGTGTGAGTCTATGCATCTCTGTGTGAGTCTACACATCTCTGTATGAGGCTAGGCATCTTTTTGTAAATCTATGCATCTCTCTTTGTGTCTACACATCTGTGTGAGTCTACACATCTCTGTGTGAGTCTATGCATCTCTGTGTGAGTCTACACATCTCTGTATGAGTCTACGTATCTCTGTGTGAGTCTACGCATCTCTATGTGAGTCTATGCATCTCTGTGTGAGTGTGCATCTCTGTGTGAGTCTGTGCATCTCTGTGTGAGTCTACACATCTCTGTATGAGTCTACACATCTCTGTATGAGTCTACACATCTCTGTGTGAGTCTACACATCTGTGTGAGTCTACACATCTCTGTGTGTCTACGCATCTCTGTGTGAGTACACATCTATGTGTGAGTACACATCTCTGTGTGAGTCTACGCATCTCTGTGTGAGTCTAGGCAACTTTTTGTGAATCTATGCATCTCTGTGTGAGTCTACACATCTCTGTGTGAGTCTACACATCTCTGTGTGGGACTACACATCTCTGTGTGAGTCTACACATCTGTGTGAGTCTACACATCTGTGTGAGTATGCATCTCTGTGTGAGTCTAGGCATCTTTTTGTGAATCTATGCATCTCTCTTTGCGTCTACACATCTCTGTGTGAGTCTGTGCATCTCCGTGAGTCTACGCATCTCTGTGTGAGTCTACACATCTCTGTGTGAGTCTACGCATCTGTTTGAGTCTACGCCTCTGTGCGAGCCTATGCATCTCTGTGTGAGTCTATGCATCTCTGTGTGAGTTTACGCATCTCTGTGTGAGTCTACGCATCTCTGTGAGTCTGTGCATCTCTGTGTGAGTCTGCATCTCTGTGTGAGTCTGTGCATCTCTGTGTGAGTGTGCATCTCTGTGTGAGTCTACGCATCTCTGTGTGAGTCCACATCTCTGTGAGTCTACGCATCTCTGTGTGAGTCTACGCATCTCTGTGTGAGTTTGTGCATCTCTGTGTGAGTCTGTGCATCTCTGTGTGAGTCTGCATCTCTGTGTGAGTTTAGGCATCTTTTTGTGAATCTATGCATCTCTCTTTGCGTCTACACATCTCTGTGTGAGTCTACACATCTCTGTGCGAGTCTACACATCTCTGTGCGAGTCTACACATCTCTGTGTGAGTCTACGCATCTCTGTGTGAGTCTACGCATCTCTGTGTGAGTCTACGCATCTCTGTGTGAGTCTGTGCATCTCTGTGTGAGTCTGTGCATCTCTGTGTGAGTCTGTGCATCTCTGTGTGAGTCTATGCATCTCTGTGTGAGTCTACGCATCTCTGTGTGAGTCTACGCATCTCTGTGTGAGTCTACGCATCTCTGTGTGAGTCTACGCATCTCTGTGTGAGTCTAGGCATCTTTTTGTGAATCTATGCATCTCTCTTTGCGTCTACACATCTCTGTGTGAGTCTGTGCATCTCTGTGTGAGTCTACACATCTCTGTGTGAGTCTACACATCTCTGTGTGAGTCTACACATCTCTGTGTGAGTCTACACATCTCTGTGTGAGTCTACACATCTCTGTGTGAGTCTACGCATCTGTGCGAGCCTATGCATCTCTGTGTGAGTCTATGCATCTCTGTGTGAGTCTATGCATCTCTGAGTCTACGCATCTGTGTGAGTCTATGCATCGCTGTGTGAGTCTGTGCATCGCTGTGTGAGTCTGTGCATCGCTGTGTGAGTCTGCATCTCTGCGTGAGTCTACGCATCTCTGTGTGAGTCTATGCATCTCTGTGTGAGTAGGCATCTTTTTGTGAATCTATGCATCTCTCTTTGCGTCAAAACATCTCTGTGTGAGTCTGCGCATCTATGTGTGTGTCTACGCAACTCTGCGTGAGTCTACGCCTTTGTGCGAGTCTATGCATCTCTGTGTGAATCTACGCATCTCTGTGTGAGTCTACGCATCTCTGTGTGAGTCTACGCATCTCTCTTTGCGTCTACACATCTCTGTGTGAGTCTGTGCATCTCTGTGTGAATCTACGCATCTGTGTGAGTCTATGCATCTCTGTGTGAATCTACGCATCTCTGTGTGAGTCTACGCATCTCTGTGTGAGTCTACGCATCTCTCTTTGCGTCTACACATCTCTGTGTGAGTCTGTGCATCTCTGTGTGAGTCTACGCATCTCTGTGTGAGTCTAGGCATCTCTGTGTGAGTCTATGCATCTCTGTGTGAGTCTACACATCTCTGTATGAGGCTAGGCATCTTTTTGTAAATCTATGCATCTCTCTTTGTGTCTACACATCTGTGTGAGTCTACACATCTCTGTGTGAGTCTATGCATCTCTGTGTGAGTTTACACATCTCTGTATGAGTCTACGTATCTCTGTGTGAGTCTACGCATCTCTATGTGAGTCTATGCATCTCTGTGTGAGTGTGCATCTCTGTGTGAGTCTGTGCATCTCTGTGTGAGTCTACGCATCTGTGTGAGTCTATGCATCTCTGTGTGAATCTACGCATCTCTGTGTGAGTCTACGCATCTCTGTGTGAGTCTACGCATCTCTCTTTGCGTCTACACATCTCTGTGTGAGTCTGTGCATCTCTGTGTGAGTCTACGCATCTCTGTGTGAGTCTAGGCATCTCTGTGTGAGTCTATGCATCTCTGTGTGAGTCTACACATCTCTGTATGAGGCTAGGCATCTTTTTGTAAATCTATGCATCTCTCTTTGTGTCTACACATCTGTGTGAGTCTACACATCTCTGTGTGAGTCTATGCATCTCTGTGTGAGTCTACACATCTCTGTATGAGTCTACGTATCTCTGTGTGAGTCTACGCATCTCTATGTGAGTCTATGCATCTCTGTGTGAGTGTGCATCTCTGTGTGAGTCTACACATCTCTGTATGAGTCTACACATCTCTGTATGAGTCTACACATCTCTGTGTGAGTCTACACATCTGTGTGAGTCTACACATCTCTGTGTGTCTACGCATCTCTGTGTGAGTACACATCTATGTGTGAGTACACATCTCTGTGTGAGTCTACGCATCTCTGTGTGAGTCTACGCATCTCTCTTTGCGTCTACACATCTCTGTGTGAGTCTGTGCATCTCTGTGTGAGTCTACGCATCTGTGTGAGTCTATGCATCTCTGTGTGAATCTACGCATCTCTGTGTGAGTCTACGCATCTCTGTGTGAGTCTACGCATCTCTCTTTGCGTCTACACATCTCTGTGTGAGTCTGTGCATCTCTGTGTGAGTCTACGCATCTCTGTGTGAGTCTAGGCATCTCTGTGTGAGTCTATGCATCTCTGTGTGAGTCTACACATCTCTGTATGAGGCTAGGCATCTTTTTGTAAATCTATGCATCTCTCTTTGTGTCTACACATCTGTGTGAGTCTACACATCTCTGTGTGAGTCTATGCATCTCTGTGTGAGTCTACACATCTCTGTATGAGTCTACGTATCTCTGTGTGAGTCTACGCATCTCTATGTGAGTCTATGCATCTCTGTGTGAGTGTGCATCTCTGTGTGAGTCTGTGCATCTCTGTGTGAGTCTACACATCTCTGAGTCTACACATCTCTGTATGAGTCTACACATCTCTGTGTGAGTCTACACATCTGTGTGAGTCTACACATCTCTGTGTGTCTACGCATCTCTGTGTGAGTACACATCTATGTGTGAGTACACATCTCTGTGTGAGTCTACGCATCTCTGTGTGAGTCTAGGCAACTTTTTGTGAATCTATGCATCTCTGTGTGAGTCTACACATCTCTGTGTGAGTCTACACATCTCTGTGTGGGACTACACATCTCTGTGTGAGTCTACACATCTGTGTGAGTCTACACATCTGTGTGAGTCTACACATCTCTGTGTGAGTCTACGCATCTCTGTGTGAGTCTACGCATCTCTGTGTGAGTCTACGCATCTCTGTGTGAGTCTGTGCATCTCTGTGTGAGTCTGTGCATCTCTGTGTGAGTCTGTGCATCTCTGTGTGAGTCTATGCATCTCTGTGTGAGTCTACGCATCTCTGTGTGAGTCTACGCATCTCTGTGTGAGTCTACGCATCTCTGTGTGAGTCTACGCATCTCTGTGTGAGTCTACGCATCTCTGTGTGAGTCTAGGCATCTTTTTGTGAATCTATGCATCTCTCTTTGCGTCTACACATCTCTGTGTGAGTCTGTGCATCTCTGTGTGAGTCTACACATCTCTGTGTGAGTCTACACATCTCTGTGTGAGTCTACGCATCTGTGCGAGCCTATGCATCTCTGTGTGAGTCTATGCATCTCTGTGTGAGTCTATGCATCTCTGAGTCTACGCATCTGTGTGAGTCTACGCATCTGTGTGAGTCTATGCATCGCTGTGTGAGTCTGTGCATCGCTGTGTGAGTCTGTGCATCGCTGTGTGAGTCTGCATCTCTGCGTGAGTCTACGCATCTCTGTGTGAGTCTATGCATCTCTGTGTGAGTAGGCATCTTTTTGTGAATCTATGCATCTCTCTTTGCGTCAAAACATCTCTGTGTGAGTCTGCGCATCTATGTGTGTGTCTACGCAACTCTGCGTGAGTCTACGCCTCTGTGCGAGTCTATGCATCTCTGTGTGAATCTACGCATCTCTGTGTGAGTCTACGCATCTCTGTGTGAGTCTACGCATCTCTCTTTGCGTCTACACATCTCTGTGTGAGTCTGTGCATCTCTGTGTGAATCTACGCATCTGTGTGAGTCTATGCATCTCTGTGTGAATCTACGCATCTCTGTGTGAGTCTACGCATCTCTGTGTGAGTCTACGCATCTCTCTTTGCGTCTACACATCTCTGTGTGAGTCTGTGCATCTCTGTGTGAGTCTACGCATCTCTGTGTGAGTCTAGGCATCTCTGTGTGAGTCTATGCATCTCTGTGTGAGTCTACACATCTCTGTATGAGGCTAGGCATCTTTTTGTAAATCTATGCATCTCTCTTTGTGTCTACACATCTGTGTGAGTCTACACATCTCTGTGTGAGTCTATGCATCTCTGTGTGAGTCTACACATCTCTGTATGAGTCTACGTATCTCTGTGTGAGTCTACGCATCTCTATGTGAGTCTATGCATCTCTGTGTGAGTGTGCATCTCTGTGTGAGTCTGTGCATCTCTGTGTGAGTCTACACATCTCTGTATGAGTCTACACATCTCTGTATGAGTCTACACATCTCTGTGTGAGTCTACACATCTGTGTGAGTCTACACATCTCTGTGTGTCTACGCATCTCTGTGTGAGTACACATCTATGTGTGAGTACACATCTCTGTGTGAGTCTACGCATCTCTGTGTGAGTCTAGGCAACTTTTTGTGAATCTATGCATCTCTGTGTGAGTCTACACATCTCTGTGTGAGTCTACACATCTCTGTGTGGGACTACACATCTCTGTGTGAGTCTACACATCTGTGTGAGTCTACACATCTGTGTGAGTCTACACATCTCTGTGTGAGTCTACGCATCTCTGTGTGAGTCTACGCATCTCTGTGTGAGTCTACGCATCTCTGTGTGAGTCTGTGCATCTCTGTGTGAGTCTGTGCATCTCTGTGTGAGTCTGTGCATCTCTGTGTGAGTCTACGCATCTCTGTGTGAGTCTACGCATCTCTGTGTGAGTCTACGCATCTCTGTGTGAGTCTACGCATCTCTGTGTGAGTCTACGCATCTCTGTGTGAGTCTACGCATCTCTGTGTGAGTCTACGCATCTCTGTGTGAGTCTAGGCATCTTTTTGTGAGTCTAGGCATCTCTCTTTGCGTCTACACATCTCTGTGTGAGTCTGTGCATCTCTGTGTGAGTCTACGCATCTCTGTGTGAGTCTACACATCTCTGTGTGAGTCTACGCATCTGTGCGAGCCTATGCATCTCTGTGTGAGTCTATGCATCTCTGTGTGAGTCTATGCATCTCTGAGTCTACGCATCTGTGTGAGTCTATGCATCGCTGTGTGAGTCTGTGCATCGCTGTGTGAGTCTGTGCATCGCTGTGTGAGTCTGCATCTCTGCGTGAGTCTACGCATCTCTGTGTGAGTCTATGCATCTCTGTGTGAGTAGGCATCTTTTTGTGAATCTATGCATCTCTCTTTGCGTCAAAACATCTCTGTGTGAGTCTGCGCATCTATGTGTGTGTCTACGCAACTCTGCGTGAGTCTACGCCTCTGTGCGAGTCTATGCATCTCTGTGTGAATCTACGCATCTCTGTGTGAGTCTACGCATCTCTGTGTGAGTCTACGCATCTCTCTTTGCGTCTACACATCTCTGTGTGAGTCTGTGCATCTCTGTGTGAATCTACGCATCTGTGTGAGTCTATGCATCTCTGTGTGAATCTACGCATCTCTGTGTGAGTCTACGCATCTCTGTGTGAGTCTACGCATCTCTCTTTGCGTCTACACATCTCTGTGTGAGTCTGTGCATCTCTGTGTGAGTCTACGCATCTCTGTGTGAGTCTAGGCATCTCTGTGTGAGTCTATGCATCTCTGTGTGAGTCTACACATCTCTGTATGAGGCTAGGCATCTTTTTGTAAATCTATGCATCTCTCTTTGTGTCTACACATCTGTGTGAGTCTACACATCTCTGTGTGAGTCTATGCATCTCTGTGTGAGTCTACACATCTCTGTATGAGTCTACGTATCTCTGTGTGAGTCTACGCATCTCTATGTGAGTCTATGCATCTCTGTGTGAGTGTGCATCTCTGTGTGAGTCTGTGCATCTCTGTGTGAGTCTACACATCTCTGTATGAGTCTACACATCTCTGTGTGAGTCTACACATCTGTGTGAGTCTACACATCTCTGTGTGTCTACGCATCTCTGTGTGAGTACACATCTATGTGTGAGTACACATCTCTGTGTGAGTCTACGCATCTCTGTGTGAGTCTAGGCAACTTTTTGTGAATCTATGCATCTCTGTGTGAGTCTACACATCTCTGTGTGAGTCTACACATCTCTGTGTGGGACTACACATCTCTGTGTGAGTCTACACATCTGTGTGAGTCTACACATCTGTGTGAGTCTACACATCTGTGTGAGTCTACACATCTCTGTGTGAGTCTATGCATCTCTGTGTTAGTCTGTGCATTTCTGTGTGAGTCTACACATCTGTGTCTACACATCTGTGTCTACACATCTGTGTCTACGCATCTCTGTGTGAGTCTGCATCTCTGTGTAAGTCTACGCCTCTGTGCGAGTCTATGCATCTCTGTGTGAGTCTAGGCATCTTTTTGTGAATCTATGCATCTCTCTTTGCGTCTACACATCTCTGTGTGTCTACACATCTGTGTGAGTCTATGCATCTCTGTGTGAGTCTACACATCTCTGTGTGAGTCTACGCATCTCTGTGTGAGTCTGCGCATGTCTGTGTGAATCTACACATCTCTGTGTGAGTCTGTGCATCTCTGTGTGAGTCTATGCATCTCTGTGTGAGTCTATGCATCTCTGTGTGAGTCTACGCATCTCTGTGTGAATCTACGCATCTCTGTGTGAGTCTGCATCTCTGCACGAATCTTTGGGTCTCCTGCAGGGGTTTTCCGGTTTCCTCCCATAGATAAAAAGTAACCCCCCCCCCCGCACAGACAATGCAACTGCTATTGGCCCAAACATCCCGATGCTGTAAAATTACCTTACAAAAATATTACTCAATTGGGTTTACAAGCGGCAGTATCGCCCCCCCCCTCCTCCCCCCCTCTATTGGAATTTGTTGACGTGCGCACCACATAGACACTCACCGAATGCTCAAATAAATATTGCCTCTACCATCATCGACCCCACCACTTCCCCCACACAGCAGTCTTTTATGGCCAGACACATGTCAAATAATTGCCGGTAATTTGCGCAAATTAATAGTACGGACAAACAACATCCGCCCACTCGCGTGCGTGGTTTGCTGTCCTGGCCATCATCCACTGTGGCTGCTGTGGACTGAAGCTCTCTCCCTCTTGTTCAGGGGTGCCGCAGTGGCTAGGAGATGTTAATTACCTCGCCTGGATTACAGGAGGTCGTGCTGTATATTTGGAGTTTGCGTGTGTGTGCTAGTGACGAATTGGCATGTTCTGTTTACGTGACAACCCCTTACTAGTTGGCTGTGTCGGGTGGTGGCGGGTTTTAGCGACACGTTTATATATTTACGCGATCTAACACACAAACCTCTATTATGGTCTCTGTCCGTGGTCACGTGGATTTTTTCTCCAGGTCCTCTGGTTTTTCCCTCCAGATTTAGAATCGGCATCACGCGTTTTACAGTATTTGGCTGTTGTACATTTCCACGCGATGATGATGAGCCACTTTTTGTTGGGCTGTCATTTGAGGCCTGGTCTCTTCTGAAAAAGAGCTGTACAGCTCATTGGCATTACCTGGTAAAATAAAAAATAGTGTAGTTTCAGTAGCGGCGACATCACCACGGTGTTCCGTGTCAGGCTAGGTGCGCTTTGCAGCTGTCGCATAAAGTGTGGAAGGCTCGCTGCTGGCAAGAGGTCACGGGTCAGACCCAAGTGTTATGGGTTGGCTGACTGAGATGACTGGCAGATGCACACCAACTGTCCCTCCTCACTGTGGCAACGCGCTGCGTTTCATCCGCCCGGCGCTCCGCTCGTTGTGAGCGTGGCCCCTCTGTCCCTCCATTGTTCCCGGAGGGCGACTGCCTCCAACTGCCCAGGAGCGTCCTTCGCGAGCCGCCTCCTTCACAGAGGCCGATCTTGACACAGCTAGTACCGCTCTCACTGGCAAGTTCGTTCAGCTTCGCAGCCTTCTGTACGTTATCTCTTCTCCAGCCCATGTTGTGCCGGTTAAGCCCCATCTATCTGGCCAAACAGAAGCTGCTTGGGCATGCAGTGGCTGAGCATGTGGGCTACGTAACCCAGCCAACGCAGCCTCGCCTGATGGGGGGGACCGTGTCCCGATGAGATCCTAGGTGACGACACAGTGGCAAGATGTTAACGACCTCGCCGGGTATACAGGAGGTCGTGGGTTCCACGCCAACCCTGACACCTGTATATTTGGAGTTTGCTTGTCTCTCTCCCCGTGGTCGTGTGGATTTTTCTCCGGGTCCTCCGGTTTTTCCCTCCACGTTTAGAATCAAACATCACGCATTTAGAGTAATTGGCTGCGATACATTTTTACATGATGACAAGTCACTATGTTGAGCTGTCACTTATGACAGCTCGGGTTGCTTCTGAAAAAATATTTTTTTCGTAGCTCAGCGGGCCTTAGCTGGCAAATAAAAAATTGTTTATAGATTTTATACTCTTTTAGAATGATGTCACGGGAATCTTTAACGTTCACCGAGAGGGACGTGGCCGTGGTACAGTCTGTTCTCGTATAACTTGGCGGTAGGCAGTTGCGTTCTTTTAAGAACACCGCGTTATAATAAATAATATAATATAGGGGGTGTAGTGCACAGTCCGCGATGGCATGCGAGATGCGTCGAACAAAGACTGAGGCGCGTGTGTGTGACGATGCTGCGCCGAGGGAGCCATAGGACCGATTATTCTTACTCCCACTGCGATGTACTTCCGTTCACTCGATCGCATTGTATCCAATTCGCATTCGGCGTTATGTAACAAAAATGTGTTCCCTGTAATGCATTCATCATCATCATCACGTTGTATCCAATTCTCATTCGCCGTTATATAACAAAAAGTGTTTCCTGGAATACATTCATCATCACGTATCCAATTCGCATTCCGAGTTATATGCAAAAAAGTGTTCCCTGTAATACATTCATCATCGCGTTGTATCCAATTCGCATTCCGCGTTGTATACAAAAATGTGTTCCCTGTAATATATTCTTCATCGCGTTGTATCCAATTCGCGTTGTGAAAACCACACGCGGCGTTATAGGTGAACGGACAATTTTTTTCCCGTCTAGTTTTGCCCGAACCGTGGTGATAACCGGGGCGGGACGTCGGATTCGAACCCGCAGACATCGCCGCCGCGCGAGACACCGCCTCACCGTTCCCTCTCGCCCTCCCTCTCGCTCTAGGAAGCCCGCGCACGTCGTCAAGGTCATCGCTTCTGATGACGACAACGACGATCTGGCCGAAGAGGAAGACGCCAGGAACAAAGAGCAAGGCAACAACAACAACAACGATGACAACGACGATCTTGAGGACGGACAGGAGGTGGATGACGACGGTGGTGGTGGTGGTGGTGGTGGCGACGACGACGATGGTAGCGGTGGTGGCGGTGGATCTAAGGGGCGAGTGGGCATGGTGCGAGGAGGAGGAGGAGGAAGGAGGAGGGACAAGGAGAGACAAGCGACACAAGAGCAGGAGGCGGAAGATTCTGCCGATGCCGCCATGGATGTCTCGGAACTGCCCGAAGGTGAGATTCAAGATTGGTTCTGCCATGGGTCTCTGTGAGAGTCTGTGGATCTTTGTGCAACTCTGGATCTCTGTGAGATGCTGTGGTTTTCTGTGAGTATGGGTCTCTGTGTCAGTCTGTGGATCTGTGTGTGAGTCTGGAACTCTTGAGACTGTGGATCTCTGTGAGAGGCTGTGGATCTCTGAGACTGGATCTTTGTGAGCCTATGGGCCTCTGTGTGGGTCGGTGGTTCTCTGTGAGACTGGATCTATGCGAGGTCTATGGGTTTGTGTGAGGCTATGGTTCCTCTGTGAGAGTTTGCGGGTCTCTGAGACAAGATCTCTGTGAGAATCTGTAGATTTTTGTGGGACTGGATCTCTTTGAGTATATGGGTCTCTATGTGAGTCTGGATCTCAGTGAGTCTATGGGTCTCTGTGTGAGTCTATGCGTCTCTGTGACAGTCTGTGGATCTCTGTGTGAGTCTGGATCTCTGCGAGACTCTGGATCTCTGTGAGAGTTTGCGGGCCTGTGAGACTCTGGATCTCTGTGAGTCTATGGATCTCTGTCTTTTATTGGCAGTGGCAAAACTCGCATCCCAACAATGGCACTCAATTGATTTTGATAATGTTGAAAAACTAATTACTACTGGCCAAGACTAGTTAGATAATCTATTGAAATTGAGAGAAATAAAAAAGAATTGTAACCGTTCGGATAGCTACAGGCTTAGTGCTGCTTGGAAGTGAATTATCAAGTAATACACTGTTTAACTGTATACCTATGCAGGTCACCATACGTCGATGGTGATTAACTGTGAGCAGACAATAACAGGAATTGCGATCTCTTGCACCCAAAAATGGCAGGATGTACGTGCATATAATGTATGTTGATTACCCTATGACTAACCCAACCAGTAATGGATACCCATTGTAATGTATATACACGTGTAAAGACTACTTCGACGCACTTGTCTTCGGATGGTTTATTTTATTAAGGAGCCACGTGCTCACCCTCGAACAGGCGGAGACCCCCACTGCAACAGCCCAGAGTCTCCCGCGCATCTCCCTTATATACCGTCCGAGGCCACGCCCCCAATCCCGAACCTTCTCGCTGGTTCTAGACAGCTCGCTCCGCCGGCAGACTCCACCGTCCTCTTCCGTCACCTGGCCACGCTCCTATTCTCGATCTCGATCATTCCCGTAGCCACCAGTCCTTTCGCACCCACAACTAATACCCCTGTCATTACCTCCCATAGCCACCAGTCCACTCGTACTGCAGGCTGACTCCCCTGTCATTACCTCCCGTGGCCACCAGTCCACTCTCACTGCAGGCTGACTCCCCTGTCATTACCCCCCGTGGCCACCAGTCCACTCACACCATAGGTTGACTCTACTGTCATTACACATACATCAACCCCTCCACCCCCCGGCCTTCGCACCTGATTGGCTCACAAGTGACGACATCGCATTTACCGCCTCTAAGACCGAAACAGCAGGAGGATTTCTCCACAACTCTGGCTGTCACCTGATGATGCTAGTTGTAATTGATGGCGAAACGTCGTACTAGAATTGTAAATGTTTTTTTTTACTCTCCCAACACACCGGTGTGCTGTACTAGTAACGAATTGCTACTTTTTTGACGTGACAAACCTTACACGATTTAACCCAAAAAACCTCTGTTATGCACTGTGGTTCTCTGTGAGAGTCTGTGGATCTCTGTAAGTCTACGGCTCTCTCTGTGTGTCTATGGATCTCTGTTGCGAGTCTATGGATCTCTCTTGAGTCTTTCGGTCTGTGTGTGATGAGTCTACGCGTCTCCGTGTGAGTCTTCACGTCTCCGTGAGAGTCTTTAGCGAAAGAGCGTGGATGAGATGGAGCAACGGAAAATAACGAATTAGACTAAGAGAAAAGCGATTGATTGATTGATTAGAGTGTGGGAAAGTGAGAATGAGAGAGATGGGCTGGGGATGAGAGAGCACAAGGGCAGAGAGAGATATCCAAGAGGAGGAAAGTGAGAGATTTCAAAGGGAGAGAGAGAATACTCTTTGGTTCTATTGGGTAAAGTCATGTAGGTGAAAATAATATTAAATAATAATATTTTCACCTACGTGACTTTACCCAATAGAACCAAAGAGTATGGATCCTAGCAGTCACGAAAGCTTTAAATCTAAGATGGAGGGAATGTTTTTTTTTTTTTTACCAAGTCAGGCCCCCACCGAGCTACGTAGTTCTTTGTCAGAAGTGACCTGGCTATCACAAATGATAGCTCGGCGAAGGTGATAGAAAGAAGGTGAGAGAGGGGGAGAGACAGCAAGAGAGACAAGGTGGAAGAGAGAAAGAGGGAGAGATGGAGAGGGGGGTAATGAGATGGGGAAAGAGAGAGGGGGAGAGGGCAGGAGGGGTTGAGAGGGAGAAAGTGAGAGGCAGAGAGCGTTTGCTCAATGTTGTCTCATCAAGCACGAGAGTAAATGGAGGTGGCTCAGAGGTGAAGAGACGCTGAGCCAACATTGAGGATGGCCTGGGTTCGGATCCTGGGTCTAGGTGTCTGTCTCTATCTCCCAGGAGGTTCATAAAGGCCGTGTCAGAGACGCTGAGATCGCACAGCTGAGATCCTGGGTTCCAATTTCGGGTTTCAGCCCCAACCGCAGCGATTAAACTGGGGTCCCATAAACTCCTCACACAGAGACCCATAGACTCCTCACACAGAGACCCATAGACGCCTCACACACAGACCCATAGACGCCTCACACACAGACCCATAGACGCCTCACACACAGACCCATAGACTCCTCACACACAGACCCATAGACTCCTCACACAGAGACCCATAGACTCCTCACACACAGACCCATAGACTCCTCACACAGAGACCCGTAGACTCATCACACAGAGACCCGTAGACTCCTCACACAGAGACCCGTTGACTCCTCACACACAGACCCGTAGACTCCTCCACACAGACCCATAGACTACTCATACAGAGATCCATAGACTCCTCACACAGAGACCCGTAGACTCCTCACACAGAGACCCACAGACTCCTCACACAGAGCCCCGTAGACTGCTCACACAGAGACCCGTAGACTCCTCACACAGAGACCCGTAGACTCCTCACACAGAGACCCGTAGACGCCTCACACACAGACCCATAGACTCCTCACACAGAGACCCGTAGACTCCTCACACAGAGACCCATAGACTCCTCACACAGAGACCCGTAGACTCCTCACACAGAGACCCATAGACTCCTCACACAGAGACCCGTAGACTCCTCACACAGAGACCCATAGACTCCTCACACAGAGACCCATAGACTCCTCAAACAGAGACCCGTAGACTCCTCACAGAGACCCGTAGACTCCTCACACAGAGACCCGTAGACGCCTCACACAGAGACCCGTAGACTCCTCACACAGAGACCCGTAGACTCCTCACACAGAGACCCGTAGACTCCTCACACACAGACCCGTAGACTCCTCACACAGAGACCCGTAGACTCCTCACACAGAGACCCGTAGACTCCTCACACAGAGACCCGTAGACTCCTCACACAGAGACCCGTAGACTCCTCACACAGAGACCCGTAGACTCCTCACACAGAGACCCGTAGACTCCTCACACAGAGACCCGTAGACTCCTCACACAGAGACCCGTAGACTCCTCACACAGAGACCCGTAGACTCCTCACACAGAGACCCGTAGTTGTCCTTCCCCCACACCTCCGATTAGCACGGTTGTCTACGTACGGTTGCGAAAGAAGTTCGGCATACATACAGACACACGTACATACAACTCCTGAGTCCTGGACATGTAAACCTGAGGCTGTACAGGGGAGTGACCGACCTTTGTCTGTGTGTGGGGGGAGTGGTGGTGCAGCGGTTAGCGCTACGCTGCGCTACGAACCTGGCGACCCGAGTTCGATTCCCGCTCACGGCCAACACCAGTGACGATTATCTGAACCGATCCTGGGCCTTCCCTAGGTCTACTCGGCCTCAAATGAGTACCTGGTGCGGTGTGTAAATATCGACACTGGGGAGACAAAGGCGGCCGGGCGTGGTGCTGGCCACCCTCCCCTTTGTGTGCCATGCCGGCCTTCATAGGTGCTCGCTAACAGCACTTGCTCCTACAATCTGTTAAGGCTACACGGGGGATCTTTATCCGTAAGAGGTTTTTTGGTGAGATCGCGTAAATATATAAATGCGTCGCTAAAACCCTTCACCACCCGACACAGCCGTCTTTGTCTTTGGGGTTTGCAGGCACGGTGGTGGTGGAGCCTGAGCCGGTCCAGGATGAGAAGAGGGATGCCTTCCGGGGTCCAGAATTCCGAGGAGGAAGTGAAGGAGGAGGAGGAGGTGGTGGTGGAGGCGGAAGAGGAGGAGGAGGAGGGAGTGAAGGGAGGTCCGGAAAGTCACGACGATTGGTGCACGGCGCAGGTAAAGGATGCAGAATCAGAAGAGCTGCGAAGCTCTTGTGTTCCACCGATGTCGAGCATGTGGCGGGTCGGCAAGTTAAAACCACAGCAAACGACAACACACCCGCAAACGACAGCAAACAGTGCAGTGAAGAAGACACGCACGTGGAGTTTCCCCGGGTTAAGGCCGAGTCGACCTAGGGGGAGGCCCAGAAAGCCACGGTGTAAGCAAGGACGCACGCGCGTGGAGTGACTTGGCTAAGGCCGAGTCGACCTAGGTGTTAGGGGAGCCCCGGGAACCGGTGTCCAGAACATTCGCTCGCCAAACAACGAACTCGGCCCTCGTGTGGCGGGGGGCGGGTGGTCTTTTCGCGAGTAGAGGGAGCTCGCGGGCGGAGAGGGGGTTTGGTTACTGCTTGGTACTGTGTGTGGGAGGGGGGGTGGCACCTGGACCTCTCTTCGATTTGCGAGGCGACGCGGTTGAAAGCCTCGCGGTAATTCTGCGTGCGCTAGACGAAAGAACAAAAAAAACAACCAACGGTGTCTGTGCTTTTTTTTTCCCACCCCTTGAAAAGTAAAAAGAGAGAGGTGGGGGGGGGGAGAAAGGCGTCTTTAACAAATAGCCGATTCCTTTTAAGCTGTGATTGTTTTGTCGCGCGCTTTGGTTTAATTTCCCATCGATTTGTGTTCTCACATGCATCGTTTATTTATATATCGCTTAGCTGGCTCGTGGGGTGGGTGGGTGATTGAGAGGGCTGGCGGGGGGTGGGATGGGTGGGTGAGTGAGTGGACTGGTGGGTGGGTGGCTGGGTGGGTGGGTGGCTGAGTGAGCGGCTGAGTGAGTGGGTGGGTGGGTGAGTGAGCGGGTGAGTTGGTGGGTTATTTAGTGAGTGAGCGGGTGGGTGGTTAAGTGTGTGTGTGATTTAGTTAGTGAGCAGGTGTGTAAGTGAGTCGTTGTATGAGTGAGTGGAAGTATTAATGGGTGGGTGAGTGCATTGGTGTATAGGTGGGTGAGTGTTGTCGGGTGTGTGGGTGAGTGAGCGAGTGGGTGGGGTGGGTGAGTGAGTGGACTGGTGGGTGGCTGGGTGGATGGCTGAGTGACGAGTGGGTGGGTGAGTGAGTGGACTGGTGGGTGGCTGGGTGGGTGGCTGAGTGAGCGGCTGAGTGAGTGGGTGGGTGGGTGAGTGAGCGGATGAGTTGGTGGGTTATTTAGTGAGTGAGCAGGTAGGTGGTTAAGTGTGTGTGTGTGATTTAGTGAGTGAGCAGGTGTGTAAGTGAGTCGTTGTATGAGTGAGTGAAAGTATTAATGGGTGGGTGAGTGCATTGGTGTATAGGTGGGTGAATGAGAGTGTTGCCGGGTGTGTGGGTGAGTGAACAAGTGGGTGGGTGGGTTGGTGAATTTGTGGGCTGATGTATGAGTCAGTGGTTGACTGGGTTGGTTGGTGGTTGGGTGGGTGGGTGATTGGCCGGGTGGGTTAGTGGATTTGTGGGCGGGTGGGTGGATGGATGAGTGGGTGGGCGATCGTGAAAATGTTTGTCAATAGTTGTTATTAAATATACAAGGGCTGATGGACATGTCCATCAGCCCGAGAGAGGGAGGGGAAAAAACGGCGAGTCACCTTGATGGTGAAGGTTGAGCCTTGCAATTTCCTGCTCATGCCACTGCTGGTGGATGTGCCTCCACCTCGAGGTCTTATTATTTATGTACATGAGTCTCTGCGTAAGCCTCTCTGGGACTCTCTGAAGTCTTACGGATTTCTGTAGGTACTGGTATTTTAAGTCTGTGGGACTATGTAAATCTATGGGTATCGGTAAGTCTCTCGGGTCTCTGTGTGAGTCTATGGATCTCTTTGCGAATCTATGGGTTATTACATGAGTCTATGTAATTCCGGTACATACATTGGAATGCACACATGCTCACGTTGCCCCGTACAATCCCTCACCCTGACAGACCCGAGAGGCTCACTTAAGTGACTGTCTCCCCATGTTGCATGCATTTAATTTATCAACATACTTCCGCCGCAACCCCATTTTCTCTCCATTTCTCCCTCTCTCTCTCCCGCTTTCTCTCCCTCTCTCTCTCCCTCTCTGTCTTGCTCTCTTTCTCTCTCGCTCTCCCCCACCCTCCCTCGCTTGCACGCTCACTCGCTTACCCGGCCCGTCCAAAGTCGAAGTCAAGTCTATGGGTGTATGTAACTCTATGGGTTCTCTGTGTGATCCTATGGGTTATCTATGTGATCCTATGGGTTCTCTTTGTGAGCCTATGGGTCTCTGTAAATCTGTGGGTAACTGTAGGTCTGTGGGTCTCTGTGTGAGCATATGGGTCCCTATGAGTCTGTTAGTATCAATGCGAGTCTATGGGTCTCTGTGTGAGCCTATGGGTATTCCTGTGAGTCTAGTGGTCTCTCTGCAAGTCAACATGCATCCATGTCTTTGTAAATTTATGGGTCTCCATGTAAGCTTATAGATCTGTGTGTGCCTATGGGTTTCTTATATAAGTCTATGGATCTCTGTGTAATTCTGTGGATCTCTATGTAAGCCTGTGGGTCTCTTTGTAAGTCTTGCTTTGTATATATATGTGTCAGTAAGTTTTGGGGAATCACTCTATTTTAATCTATGACTCTGTAGTTGTGTGTCTTTATGAGTGCAAGCCTATGGGTCTCTGTGAGTCTTTGGGTCTCTGTAAGTCCACTTCACTGTATGCATGTTTGTGGGTCTATATGCTAGATTATTGGTCTGTGCCGATGTTGCCTTATACAAGGCTGTGGATCTTCTGCGAGTCTGAATCTCTTAGACTCTGGATCTCTTGAGTCTATGGTTATCTGTGTTAGTTTATGGGTCTGTGTGAGTTTTGATTTATGTATGTCTATGGGTCTCTTATGTTATTCACCGTGTCTCAATACGAGTAGGTGGTTCTTCGACTATTGCTCTCTCTAAGCTTTGTTTTGCTGTATGTATATCTTAGGGTTTCTTATGTTTTTCTGTGGATCTCTGTATATGTCTCTGGGTCTCTGTGTTAGTCTAGTCTGGGTCTCAATATTAGTCGGTGGTTCTCTGTATATGGCTCTCTGTAAGCATATGTTGCTGTGTGTGTATATATGGGTCTCTATGTTAGTCTCTGGGTCTCTGTGTTCGTCTGTGGGTATCTATGTACATTATTAAGTCTGTGGATCATTGTAATCTCATATGTTTATAAAAATCCAATTTAATTTTTTTTCCTAGATAAACACATCATCTCAACCCAATCCCGCCTGCTCTCCCCGCTCTTTCAATCTCTCTCCCCCTCTCGCCCCACCTCTCTCTCCTCTCTCTCCCTCTCACTCGCTCACCTTACCGACCAAAGTCAAAGGAGCCACGAGTTCGATCGCGGGAAGCCGAGCCCTCTGCGTGTGTGACACACGCCCGGTAGGGTGGGGCGGTGGGTTTGATAAGATATGGACGAAACGCCACAGGCCCCGTCATCTCGGGGGGGCCCCCCTTATAATTGCCGACCTCTGGCAGATGTTTGATCGATATTATATTCCGTCGATGGCGATTATCCGTCAAGAGCGACAACGCCCGCCCGCCCGCCCACCCCCGTTTGGAAATTCGACGGGAGCTGGTGCGTGTGTGCAAGATGTTATCTCCCTCGCCTGGTACGCAGGAGTTCGTGGGTTTCGGTGGGTTTTAACAACGCTTCCCTGTGTTGTTGAACAGTACACACATTTTATATTATTGTGTTCCGGCTTACGAGAACCGGTCGACGTACGATCGGCTCTCGGGAACGAATTCGTTCGTAAGTCGGGACGCTGCCTCTATATATTCACATGGGGTGAGCGGCTGTTGTGAGTGGGTTAGTGAGTAGTTGTGCTAGTGGCCGAGTGGGTGAGCAAATGGGTGACTCGGTGAGTGGGTAGAGAGGTGTGTCAGTGAGTAGTTGGGTGGGTGGGTAGGAGTGTCAGTGGGTGTGTAAGGGTATGTGGCACCGAGGTGGCGAGATGTTATCTCCGTCGCCTGGTATGCAAGAGGTTGTGGTTTCGATCCCGACCCTGACGGCTGTTTTATATTTGGAGTTTGCATGTCTCTCTTCCCATGGTAGCGTGGATTCTTTCTCCGGGTCCTCCGGTTTTTCCCATCCGCGTTGAGTATCAACATGCGTTTAAAGTATTTGGCTGCTATAAATGTCCACATAAGCCACTTCGTTGAGCTATCATTTGCGAGCAGGTCACCTCTGAAAAAGAGCTATGTAGCTCAGTGGACCTTACCTGGTAAAATAGTTTAAATTTACTGTGGGTCTCTGTGCGGGGCGGTAGTGTTCATGTCAGTGAGTGAATGAGTGAATGAATGACTCAAAAAGTAATTGGTGCATTTACTCTTTCTCCTCTGGGGTCACGTGACCTTGTCTGACCCTTTTCAACAATTCCCAAAAAGGCCTCGGGAGGGGATTGTGAATGAGGGAGGTGAAGTGAGAGGAGAGAGAGAGAGTGGGGGGAGAGATTCGAGAGAGAAGGGAGGACCGGTGGGAGAGAGGGGAGAGAGAGGCAGGCAGGGGAGAGAGAGGCAGGCAGGGGAGAGAGAGGCAGGCAGGGGAGAGAGAGGCAGGCAGGGGGGAGAGAGGCAGGCAGGGGAGAGAGGCAGGCAGGCAGGGGAGAGAGAGGCAGGCAGGCAGGGGAGAGAGAGGCAGGCAGGCAGGGGAGAGAGAGGCAGGCAGGCAGGGGAGAGAGAGGCAGGCAGGGGAGAGAGAGGCAGGCAGGGGAGAGAGAGGCAGGCAGGGGAGAGAGAGGCAGGCAGGCAGGGGAGAGAGAGGCAGGCAGGCAGGGGAGAGAGAGGCAGGCAGGGGAGAGAGAGGCAGGCAGGGGAGAGAGAGAGAGAGAGAGGCAGGCAGGGGAGAGAGAGAGAGAGGCAGGGGAGCAATAAAAACATGAAGGACAGTAAAATGTCACGGGGTGCGTTTCAGCTGAGATCGCAAACGTAATAAGATATTTTCCACCAGGCGAATTCACAGCGGAATGAGGTGAGTGGGGGCAAGTGCTGTTAGCTAGCACCTATGAAAGCCGGCACGGCACACGGGGGGGGGGGGGGGGGGGGGGGGGGTGGTGGGGTGGACCAGCACCCATGCACGGCCGCTTTGTCTCCCCAGTGGCGATGTTTTGCTTCACACTGCAACACCAGGTACTCGTTTGAGGCCGAGTCAACCTAGGGGAGGCCCAGGACCGGCTCGGATAATCGTCACCGCTCCCCACACACACAGACACACAAAGACACACACGGTTTGTACACTATTTAATAATTATCAATCGCCCCAACAGTGGGCAGTGGTGACGGTAGCGGTGGGCAGGGTGTGAACGAGGGCAGCCTCGTGTCTCGCTTCCCCATGCCTCGCCGCGTCTCCCTCCCTGTGGCTCACTCCCTGCATCTCTCTCCCGGCGGCTCCCTCCCCATGCCTCCCCGAATCTCCTTCCCCGTGTCTCGCTCCCACGACTCCGGCGCTCGATGGGAAAACAAGCAAACACCCATTTGTCTCTGCAATGTACAAACCCCGCCGTGCCTCCCTCTGCTCGCCCGTCCACTCCGTCACCCGCTCCGTCGCTCACCTGCTCGTTTACTCACTGGCTCCCCCATCTCGCTCACTCACTGACTCGCTCGTTCACCTTGTCGCTTTCTCGCTCACCTCACTCGCTCACGCGCTCGCCTTCTCACTGGCCTTCTTGCTCGCTCACTCACTCGCTCACCTCGCTTGCTTGCTCGCTCACCCGCTCACTCACCTTGTCGCTTATTCGCTCACTCACTCGCTCACCTTGTCGCTTACGTGTTCACTTGCTCACCTGCTAGCTTACTCACTCACTTGCTCACCTTCTCCCTTTCTCGCCCGCTCACTCGCTCAGCGCTCACTCGCTCACCTTCTCGCTCGCTTCCTCACCTGCTCACAAGCTCGATGGCTCGCTCATCCCGCTCGTTACTCCGCTCGCCGCCATCACCGCCGTCTCGGCTCTCAAATTCAATGCCTTGCATTGAATGTTTCCCATCTCTTTGTGCGCCACCAACCTCACACACTCTTGACATTGACACTTAGAAGCGGGGGGGGTGGGGGAGTTGGGGGGCTAACGGCGGCTGTGAGAAACAGACTCCGGTCGGTCTCGCGTCCCGGCCGCCGCCGCTCTCGTTAGGCAAACGATTTCCCATCGACGCTTCCGTTGAGCCAATTATCGCTGATTGGAACGGTTCGTTAGTAGCCCCCCACCTTGCCCCCCACGGCAAAGCGCCCCCCCCCCCCCTCCACCAGCACCCCCCCCGTGACTGTAATTAAGAACCCAACGTCACCTGAATCGACCCTCTGATCCACGCTGCCCAGGGAACGACACTTCCTAAAAACCGGTTGCGACCGGTTGCGCCGAGCGGCGCGGACGTACCGCGCGGTGACTTGGGCCTGCCGTCGTGCCGTTCGCACAATCGGTGCGGCTCGCACAATCGGTGCGGCTCGCACAATCGGTGCGGCTCGTACAATCGGCCCGGTTCGCACAATCGGTGCGTTCTTTGCGGTACTCGCGTTCCACTGGACTTGGTTACCAGTTACGAAAATAGTTAGCGGTTTAACCTTGTTGAACCGGTCAACGACCTTAAATAACATCCAAGAAGTGTGATTGGCATATTCAGCTGGGTGGCGGTGGTGGCGTTTGGTGGCTGTGGTGTTGGTGGTGGCGGTAGCGGTGATGGCGGGTGGTGATGGCAGGTGGTGGCGATGATGATGGTGGCGGCTACGCTGCTGCTGCTGCACGTGGCTGCCTGTGTCGTGACCCAGAGCTGTGGAAGAAGCAGCAGCAGCAGCAGCGAGGGTTGGTGGATTCCTCTCGGATTTTGTGCGAAGCTTCCTTCACCGCGGGTGGGCGTCGAGGAGGAAGCCGTACCCTTGGCTGTGCGAGGAGAAGGCGGTACAGGAAAGTGTGATCTCCATCCGTTCCATCTGTATGGGAGATGTTGCCCCCACGCACGCGTGGGTTTGTTCCGGGTGCTCTGGTTTCCTCCCACTCGGTGGTGAGATGTTAACTACATCACCTGGTATGCAGGAGGTCGTGGGTTCGATCCCAACCTTGACACCTGTATATTTGGAGTTTGCGTGTCTCTCTCTCTGTCCGTGGTGAGATGTTAACTACCTCGCCTGGTATGCAGGAGATCGTGGGTTCGATCCCGACCTTGACATCTGTATATTTGGAGTCTGCATGTCTCTCTCCCCATGTTCGCGTGGATTTTTCTCGGTCCTCCAGTTTTTCCCTCCGCATTTAGAGTCGACTTCGCATGCTTCGAGTATTTGGCTGTTGCTATAAATGTCCACACGATGATGATAAGCCCCACTTCGTTGACCTATCGTCTGTGATGGCCATGTCGCTTCTGAAAGAGAGGTACATAGCTCAGTGGACCTTACCTGGTAAAATAAAAAATAGTTTTTAGTTTAGTATCAACGCTCATTGGCTGGTAGCACCTTACTATATAGAGGACCTTAGAGCTTGGGCGAATGTTGGATAGCGCCGGATCCTCCTCGTCTGTGGGTCCTCCTCCCAGCGCCTCTGAGTCATCCCGTGTCTTAGTCGCCCCCTCTCCGAGTCGCCCCCTATTATTATGTTTTAATGCTGGCAAGGGAGGTCTCATAATGGGGCAAGTGCTGTTAGCGAGTAGTGCCTATGGAGGCCGGAACGACACAAGAAGGAGTAGGAAGCCAGAACCATGCCAGGCCACCTTTGTCTCCCCAGTGGCGATGTTTACACACTGCAGCAGGTACTCATTTAGGGCTGAGTCGACCTAGGCAAGGCACAGGACCGGTTCAGAATTTAATCGTCAACGGCACTTCCGCTCGCCGCATACGACACACACATACGACACACACATACGACACACGCATACGACACACGCATACGACACACACATACGACACACACATACGACACACACATACGACACACACATACGACACACACATACGACACACACATACGCACGCGCTCACGCACGCGCACGCTCTTGCGCACAAACAAAAATAATGGCCTCATAATGTAGCCCGAGTATAAATAGCGGGATACAGACCGTTAACCTCCCTCACCTTTCCTTCGCCCCGGTCCTCCCAGGGGCCAGTAAATACCACAACGTCGGGCCCCCGTCTGCTAATTTACTCTCCCTTGTAAATATATTTGCTTTCGCCTGAACCGGGTGGCGGTTAGTCTCACCGGTTAACTGTGTCGGGAAAGTAAAACCGGTTCGCCCCAAAAGACGAGAGATTCCCCCGTGTAGCCTTAACAGACTGTTGTGGCAAATGCTGTTAGCCAGCGCCTGTGAAGGCCGGCACGGCACACGCTGGGTTGGGTGGCCAACGCCACGCCCGGCCGCCTTTACCCACCGCACCAGGTACTCATTTGAGGCTCGGTCGACCTGGGGGAGGCCCAGGACCAATTCAGATAATCGTCTCATGTGGTGGCTATGAGCGGGAATCGAAATCGCGCTAACCGCTACACTACCGCTCCCCAACACACACACACACGTGTAGGGGTGCTGCGGTCGGTGGGATGTTGACTACCTCGCCTGGTATGCAAGAAGTCATGGGTTCGGTGGGGATGGGATGGGTGGGGGTGGGATGGGATGGGTGGCGTTGAGGTGGGGTTGGATTGGGGTTGGGATGGGTGGGGTTTGGGTGGGGTTGAGGTTGGGTGGGGTGGGGTGGGGATGGGTTGGGTGGGATGGGGTTGGGTGGGGGTGAGGTTGGGTGGGGTTTGGGTGGGTTTGGATGGGTGGGGGTGGGGTTTGGGTGGGGTGGGTTGGGATGGGGTGGGATGGGTGGGGGTGGGATTGGGTTGGGGTGGGGTGGGGGTGGGGTTGAGGTGGGGGTGGGGTTGGGGTGGGGGTGGGGGTTGGGGTGGGGTTGGGGTGGGGTTGGGGTGGGGTGGGGTTGGGATTGGGTGGGGGTGGGGTGGGGGTGGGGGTGGGGTGGGGGTGGGGTTGGGGTGGGGGTGGGGTTGGGGTGGGGGTGGGGTTGGGGTGGGGGTGGGGTTGGGGTGGGGGTGGGGTTGGGGTTGGGGTGGGGGTGGGGTTCTCACCCTGGAGATTATAGAATAGCGAGCGACGCGTTTATCAAAGCGCGCTCTTTGTTGTCCCCCCCCCCCCCCCCCCAAAAAAAAACCGGGAGACCCCAAATCACCGCGGTGGGAGTACAAATCACGCGACAGTGGTGAAGATTGACAGTGAAGCCAGAGGAAAGGTGTGTTCGTGTGCGCGTGTCTGTGTGTGTCCGCGTGTGTGTCTGTGCGTACGTACGTGCGTTGAACTTCTTTGGCACCGTACATAGCCAACCGTGCCGATAGAAGGTGCGCGGCGGAGACGGTACCAGGCTGCTGCTGCCACCACCGCCACCGCCATGTCGCCTTAACAGGCTGCTGTGGCAACTGCTGTTAGCGAGCACCTAATCAAGGTCGGCAAAACATGAGGGGACTGGGTGGCCAGCACCAACGCCCGGCCGCCCTCGTCTCCCCAGTGGCGATGTTTAGACACCGGGGGGGGGGGGGGAGGCCGGGGGAGGCCCAGGACCGCTTCGGATAATCGTCACTGGTGTTGGCCGTGAGCGGGAATCGAACCCGGTTCTCTGCCGGGGTCGTAGTGCAGTGCGCTAACCGCGGCAACAACCACAACACCGCCATCGCCGCCGCCACCGCAGCCACGAATCACAGGGCTCATCACTCGAGAGCGCGAGGGGATGGGGGGAGGGGAGAGATGAAGAAGAGCGGCAGGTCGGGGGGAGAGTGAGAGTAGGAGATGGAAGGGAGAGATGGGGGAGAGAGAGGCAGAGAGATGGAGAGAGTGGCACAGAGAGAGGGAGAAGCACAGGACAGAGAGAGAGATTGGAGAGCGAGGCACAGAGAGCGAGAGAGTGGCACTGACAGAGAGCGATCGGAGCGAGAGGCAGAGAGGTGGAGACAGATGCACACAGACGCACGGAGAGAGCGAGCGATCGGAGAGAGTGAAAGAGAGAGAGAGAGAAAGAGATGGAAGCAGCGGGCAAATCGGACGAGGAATGATGATGAGGGTTGGCCAGTAATCCCCCCTTCCGCAGGAACGCTGAATTACATTTTGCGAGGCACCAGCTCTGAGCGTCGTCCCCCCACCCCCTGCCCCCCCCTGGCCCCCACCTTGCCCCCCACCCCCAACTCCCCGTTAGGGGCCATGCATTTAGTAGGTACGCAACAAGCTGTCAAAACTTAACCCCCCCCCCCCTACCTGTACGCACGAGTACTTTTTACCCCCCCCAACTGCGTACGTTCGCTTGTTGCACCACCCCCCCCCCCCCCCCCGAATCCTATAGAACGGCCGATATTTAATCCACGCAGAAACGATCAATATATAGATGGACTAGTCCTGGGTAAACTGCCAAATCGTTGCGCGTGGCGCTAACGTTTTTTTTATAAATAAATAAAGGCGCCGTTTAAAAATAAATGCATGCGAACCAACACACCTGAAGACGACCGTTTGAGTTATGGTCGAAACGTCGTGAGAATTTTTTTTATTGTTTTATATATATTTTATTATTTTGTTGTTTCTCTTCAACGTGACTTTACCGAAAAAACTAAGGATATATATAATATTAACGTGTTTAAGCCAACAGTCCACCGCCAGACTATCTTAACTAATTTGAAGGCCATTGTGGACGAATTATTATCGAGGCTTCACCCCCCCTCCCCTCCCACCCCCCCTCCGTTTCCTTTGCGTGACGTATATTGTCAGTAGACCCCCCCCCCCCATACGCAAGCGTACGCATTTGGGTTGACCCCCCCACTCCATTCGTACGTACTCGATGGATGTCCCCCTGACTACATTGCTCTGCCGCCTTGCGGAGAGACGCAGACAGATTCTCACTCCAAGTGCGCCTGCACCTGCGCCATGCCACGCATCTGCCGCTACATCCCGAGCCTGCAAAATGCTAAACGACGTATGTGATAATATAAATGTTACATTTGAATGTGTAACATGTGCATTTGGAAAATAGGAATTAAAAATATGAATAGATGACATTGAAATGTTATCTCTGTTTTAAGTCTGTGTGTGTGTGTGCGTGCGGAGTTGGTAGCGCTGTGCTGGGAACCTGCACAGCGCTAGTTCGATTCCCGCTCACGGCTAACGCCGGTGACTATTATCCGAACCGGTCCTGGGCCTCCCCGAGGTCGACTCAGCCTCCAATGAGTACCTGGTGCGATGTGTAGTAAACATAGCCACTGGGGGAGACAAAGGCGGCTGGAAGTGTTGTTGGCCACCTCCCGGCTTGTGTGCCATGCCGGCCTTCGGCGCTTGGCCCAGCAGTGTGTTCAGGCTATACGGGGGATCTTTGTGTGTGTGTGTACCGTGCGTGCTGTGTGGTTGCCGGGTGATGTCGTGGTGGTGTTGTCCTCCGCTTCCCCCCCCCACCCCCCGGTGGATGTGGGGGTGAACCGGACGTCCGTCACGGGCGGCAGTAAGAGCGCAGTGTTAATCGGGGTCAAGCGATCGATAGTGATGCTCGTGTGTGTTTGTGAGTGTGTCTGTTTGTGAGTGTGTCGGTGAGTGTGTTTGTGAGTGTGTGTGTGTGGGGGTGCCACGAGGGAGACAAAGTTCGGCCGGGGCATGGTGCTGGTCATCTACCCCCTCTGGTGTCACCGTGTGGGCCGACATAGGGTGCTACTTGCTAACAGCAATTGCCCCAACAGTCTGTTAAGTCTATGAGCGGTGGCGCAGCGGTCGGCGCGTTGCGCGACGAACCCGGCAGGAGACCCGAGTTCGAAACCGGTGACGATTGTCTGAACCGGTCCTGGTGCCTCCCCTAGGTCGACTCGGCCTCAAACGAGTACCAGGTGCGGCGTGCGGGCGTGGTGCCGGCCACCCACCCACTCGTATGCCATGCTGTCCTTTATTAGGTGCTGCTACTTGCTAACAGCACTTGCCCCAACAGCCTGTTAAGGCTTTGCGGGGGATCTTTGTCTTTTGTGCGCACGCATATCTGTGCACCACGTGCGCGTATCTATGCGTGCGCGCGCGTGTGTGTGGGCGTCCGTGCGTGCGCATGTGTTTGGGAGAGTGGTGTCTCCACCAGCGGTTAGCCGCGCTGCTCCGCTACCAATCCAGGTGGACCCGGGTTCGATTCCCGGCCACGGCCGCCACCAGTGGTCGGGGTTTCGGTGAGCCGGTCTTGCATGGACGCGTTGTCTCGGGCCGCAACCACCGCCCCCGCTCTAGAGGGGGCGCATTCACTTGGGGGCTCCCTCTAGAGCAGAGGCCACGTCCGCCAGCAGCGGCACGAACGAGCACTTGCAGGGCTGCGGCTTTACCTCTTTTTCTACAAGCTTATTTATTATCAAAGGTCTCGGTTATCAAACCCAAATCATCGCCGTGTGATCAACGACTTCCACCTCACAGATCCCCCTCCCTACTTCCCCCATCCTCTCTCCCTCCCCCCTCTCCCTCCTCCAGCCCTCTCTCTTCTAGGCGCTCGGCTGTCAGATCCACATCCGGGTGTGAGTGAAAGTGATCGAGCGAGGGCAGTCAACCCAATTAATAATAATAATACTTTTTATAACGCCGGATAGATGGATTCATTAATTAGTCGTCCCACTTTGATTTCATTGGGGGGTGTAACCGGTGCATTGTGGGTAACCCCCCCCTACCCTCCACACCACACCCCTTCCCATCCCCCTTGGCATTGTGGGAAGGCCGGGCGAAGGTGGCGCCAGTGAGTGGGCTGGTGAGTGGGCTGGTGAGTGAACGAAGTAAGCGAGGGAGTGGATGGCGTTCCCTAGTGGGTGTGTATGTGAGCGAGTGGATAGGTTGAGTGGGTTGGTGAGTGAGTCGATGAATTAATGAATGGGTGTATGCGGGAGTGTTCAGTGGGTTAGTAGGAGAGTGAGAGATGGAGTGAGTGACTGGTTGGGTAGGTGTGTGAGCAGGCGAATGAATGAATGGGTGTTAGTTGGGCGAGTTGGAGAGCGAGTGAGTGAGATGATGCAAGTGAGCAATGACATGCCCCCACTAATTGAGGGTCACCCCACACGCTCACCCCCCCACCCACCCCCTCACCCTGTCACTGCTCACCTCTCACCTCTGCTCGCAGACACTAATTGATTAGACGGCCGGGCGGGGCGGGCGTTGTGTCTGCGGGTCAATGCGAGCAGAAACACAACAATAGAGAGCTATCGATCCTTCGCCCTCCACCCCCCCCCCCCCCGTGTCCATCCAGTGACCGCAGTGGTTGTGCTGGTAATGGCGGTGTAGTGGGGAGCGGTGGTGCAGCTGTTTGCGCTGCGCTACGGTCCTCCGGCAAACCCGAGGTTCGATTGCCGCTCACGGCCACCACCACCACCACTGGTGATGAGTATCAGAACAGCCGGTCCTGGGTCTCCTCCGCTCGGTCGACTCCGCCTCAAATGAGTACCCTGGTGCGGTGTGGTGTCAACATCGCCGTTGGGGAGACAAAGGCGGTCGGGCGTGGTGCTGGCCACCCACCCCCTCGTGTGCCGTGCCGGCCTTCGTAGGTGCTGCTCGCTAACAGCACTTGCCCCTTCAGTCTGTTCAGGCTGCACGGGGGGATCTTAGGTGTAGTGGGGAGCGGTGGTGCAGCGGTTAAGCGCGCTGCGGGACGAACCCGGCGACCCGAGGTTCGATTCCCGCTCATGGCCACCAACACCGGTGGCGGTGATCTGAACCGGTCCTGGGCCTCGCCTAAGTCGACTTGGCCTCAAATCGGCACTTGGTGTGATGTGTAAACATCGCCACTTGGGAGACAAAGGCAGCGCGGATGTGGCGTTGTCCACTTCAGCACCCAGTCCTCTTGCACCTTCATCGTAGCTGTGACTCACTAACAGCACTTGCCTCAACGGCCTGTGGTGGTACTGGTAGTGCTGGTGGTGGCTGTCCACTGTGGTGGTGGTGGTGGTACTGGTAGTGCTGGTGGTGGCTGTCCACTGTGGTGGTGGTGGTGGTGGTACTGGTCTGGTAGTGGTTAGTCCAGTAGAGACCCGAGTTCTCAGCATGGGTGGAGCAATCGATGAGCAAAAGCGCGCGGTAGATGGTCGCCATCATCATTGTCGTCGTCGTAGCAGCAGTAGCAGCAGCTATGGAAGACTGATACGGAGGCGACTGAACCGCCGCCGCCGCCGGCGAGCGTGTCGAGCTATCGGAGCGCGCGATCATCGTTCGGGGGGGGGGGGGGGTTTATATTTTCTTCTTTTGACGGGGAGCAGCTGCGTCACGTCGCTGTTGATCACTGACGCATGTGGCGCCAGTTGGTGGAGGTGGGGGGTGGGGTTGTGGTGTTATCGGCGCGCTGCGCTAAGATACCCGACGACCAGAGTTAGATTCCCGCTCAAGGCCACCAACACCGGTGACTCTAATCTGAACCGGTCCTGGGCCTCCTCCCTCGGTCGACTCAACCTCAAATGAGTCACCTGGTGCAGTGGCGTGTAATAAACATCCGTCACTAGGGTAGGCAAAGTTGGCCGGGCGTGGTGCTGGCCACCCCACCCCCCCACCCCCCTCCGTGCGCCATTCCGGGCTTCGTAAGCACTGCTGTTTGCGTAGCGGCACTTGCCCCAACAGCCTGTCGAGACTATACGGAGGGATCTTTGTCTTTGTGGGGTTGGAAGGCAGGAAGGGTTTGTGTGGGGGTTGGAGGTGGTGGTGGTGGTGCAAGTTTGTGCGCGTCTCCGCCGTTAGAACGCGGAGCGAGCGCTTTGGGGATTCACACGGAGGGAGATGGGGGGGGGGGGGCGTTCGGGCGTGGATCGGAGCGTGAGGTGGGAATTTGCGTCGCCGTGTTGACTCGACAACAACCGGCGAGGAGGCAGCCCCGCAATTGACAGTACGTTGCACTTCTTTCGCACCGTGCGTAGCCAACCCTGCTGACCGGAGGTGCAGTGTTGAGTCTATGGGTAGTGTTTGTCTATGGGCAGTGTTGAGTCTATGGTGCAGTGTTGAGTCTATGGTGCAGTGTTGAGTCTATGGGTAGTGTTGAGTCTATGGGTAGTGTTTGTCTATGGGCAGTGTTGAGTCTATGGGTAGTGTTTGTCTATGGGCAGTGTTGAGTCTATGGGGCAGTGTTGAGTCTATGGGCAGTGTTGAGTCTATGGGTAGTGTTTGTCTATGGGCAGTGTTGAGTCTATGGTGCAGTGTTGAGTCTATGGGTAGTGTTGAGTCTATGGGTAGTGTTTGTCTATGGGCAGTGTTGAGTCTATGGGTAGTGTTTGTCTATGGGCAGTGTTGAGTCTATGGTGCAGTGTTGAGTCTATGGTGCAGTGTTGAGTCTGTGGGTAGTGTTGAGTCTGTGGGTAGTGTTGAGTCTATGGGTAGTGTGTCTATGGGTAGTGTTGAGTCTATGGGTAGTGTTTGTCTATGGGTAGTGTTGAGTCTATGGGTAGTGTTTGTCTATGGGCAGTGTTTGTCTATGGGCAGTATGTACGTTGCACTTTCGCATCGTGCGTAGCCGACCGTGCTGATCGGAGGTGCGGGGCGAAGGACAACAAACTAAACACAAAAAGCAGTTCTCAAGAAGTGAGTTTTCAGTGCAAATGATTTTAAAGTGCATAGCTCCTAGTGGCTTCCTAATATCGCAAAACCGTCTTTTAAATGTAAAATTACCTCTGCTCAAGGGGGTGTCAAAACATTGCACGCGGAAATAAAACGCCAAGACAAATCGCGTTTAAGTAAAAGCCGTGAGAAAATCGCGAGTCTTGCGCTCCCTCCCAAACACACCGAGGCTCGCAGCGTGCCGGATCGCCGCTGGCAAGGCATTCCAGATCTTTGGGGCAAAGCTTGAGAAGGCCCGACCCCATAGCTGTCAACCCACACGGTTTGCCCCCTATTCTTATACAGGGAAATTGGGTTTTCAAGTCCATACAGCCTACAGCCGTTTAAATACGGGCAACAAAAAATATAACTTTGTGTCTATGCGTTTGTGTTTCTCCCTTGTGATGGGACTTTGTAGGATGAACGTTGAGATTTATAAGGGCACGGGGTGACCACAAGATCTAAATTGGTCTGTAGTAAGGTCGGGCACTGATAAGGGGTTGACGGGTATGATTATATACAGACCCATGGAGATAGATAGAGACACATAGAAATATATAGAGATACATAGCTATAGCACACCTGTCAACCCATACGGGTTACCCCATATTCTTGTACAAGGAAACTGAGTTTTCAGGTCCATATGGCAAACAAACGTTTCAATACGGCCAAAAATATTATTGTCTATTTGTTTGTGTGTCTCCCTTGTGATGGGACTTTGCCGAATGAACGTTGAGATTTATAAGGGGCACGGGATGACCAATAAATAAAATCTCAATTGGTTCTGTAATAAGGTTGGCCACTGATAAGGGGTTGATAGCGATGTGACCCCCATCCAGCATCGAGGCTGGGAAGAGTAGTAGCAGGTCCTGCTCCTGCAGAGCGTAGAGTTATAAACCCCAGTCGCGTGGCAGATCAGTCGGCCCCACAGGTTACATTGGTCCAAGACCACTCCGAGCTTTATGGACCGGAATGGCGACCTTGTACTGGATGCGAAAGGCTTACTTGGAAGCCAGTGCACATCGTGGCGAGTGGGGGGCGGGTAATGTGCTTGAAGCGTGGCTGCACGCCCTGAGAATTCGGGCCGCCGCATTTTCTCATCTTAATATCTTGAAGCTCTCTCGCTACATTTATTCCTGCCTCAGCAGGTCCGCCTGCTGTACCCTTTTCACCTGAAGACGATTGCTTGTGTTGCGATCGAAATGTCTTGCTTGATCTGTTAGTTTTTTCTTCTTTGGTTCTTTCGGTAAAGTCACGTAGAATGAGAATAAAATAATAAATTGATAAAATTAAATAGCACAATAAAATTCTCACCGCGTTTCGGCCACAACGCAAGCGGCCTTCATCAGGTGAAGGGACGAGGCTGTCTGGAGGACAGCGCGTCGTGATAATTTTATTATTTTATTTTATCAATTTATTATTTTATTCTCATTCTACGTGACTTTACCGAAAGAACCAAAGAAGATGAATCCTTGCAGTCACGAAAGCTTTAAATCAAAATTAGTTTTTTTTGTATTCACGTGACTTCACCGAAGAATCCAAGAGCACTTATCTTAATACTCGTACAGCGCCTATTATCCGTTGCGCCCACACAAGGGTTTGCGAGTGGTACGATGTTGGTAGCTGAAAGTGACACGGTGGACAGGGATGGGGTACGGAGAGGGGAGGGTATAGTGGGAACGGGAATTCCGGGGTTGGCGGGTACCTCGGCAAGGCACGTGGAAGCACGGCGCGCGCGCGCCAAGGGGCGTTACCGTGATGGGGTCGAGGCAAATGCGAGGGTCAGCGACTCGAGGTCGCAAGCTGACCGGAAAGGGGAGGTGTTGGCGGAGGTGAAATTTCGAAGGCGGACTTGGCCACGGCCGCCGCCACCGCCTGCACGCGCACGTTTAGACTGCTGTCAAATAGAACCCCACCACCACCACCACCCCCACTACCTCATGGTTTACGTAGCTCGGGCAGGGCGCGATGCTGAGCCCCGTTAATGAGTGCGAGTTCGGTCTCGCACCGGGCCGGCCCGAACCGAGCATTGGAGGCGACGATCCCTTACCTCGGTCTTGTCGGGATTGATAACTTTAAACCAATTGCGTTCCGGTCACATCGGAAGGGAAAGAGCGTTTCAGACGGCCGCGGAAGCGCGTCTGTGCGACTGTGTCGCTCCCGGGTGGCTCTTAGGGCCTTACCCTGGAGAAGTCTCTGTCTTTCTGTCCGTGCGTCCGTCTGTCACGTGGGGTCACGGTGCCCCTGGCGGAGTTGGTCCGGTACGAATGACGAACTCCTGTGTCGTTGCGCAGCTGTTGGCGACTCACCCTGGATAAGACCAGAAGCGTAAACAGCTCGTTTCCGTGCTGCCACTGAAGCCCGTTAATTTTGCGCGAGCCCCATCGAGCTGGGGGAAACTCTCACGTAACGTTCACCTCCGAATGGCATGGTTGGCTACGGACGGTGCGGAAGAAGCTCAACATACGTACGTACATTTAGCGTGGTTTACAGGGGCGACCGCGTGGAACGCGCACACACGTGCCGGTGGTGGTGGTGGTGGTGGTGGCGGTGGTGGTGGCGGTGGTGGCGGTCGGAGATGTGGGCTGTGACCGCGTCGTCCCCGTTTCTCATCACCGGCGGCGCTAATTAAACGGTGACGTCGCCCGCCACCCCCACGCACCCCCCCCCCCCCCCGACTGCCCGTCTGCCCGCCACCGCACGCCGACAGACGCGTAATGGCCAGCGCTAATCGCAGCGGACGGGCTCGGAGCGGCGACACGAGCCGTAAATTCTAAATCCTTGGCCGCGTCTCCCCAATGCCGGCTTCCGTGCCCCCCACCCCCCCCCCCCCCCCCCCCCCGAGTCATTATTTATCTATTAGTTTGGGGTTGGGGGGGGCCGTTGCAGAGCACGGGTCACAAGTGTCAAGGAGGTGGGTGAGCGTGTGTGTGGGGTGGGTGGGTGAGTTGGCAGAGTAAGGGGGGGGGGCACAGCTGGTGCACCTTCCCAGTCATCTCAGTCGGCTCGGTCATCCCTGTCAGTCAACCCCAAGGCACTTGGGTCTTGTCGGCAAGCCGTCGACACTTCACGTGTGCCTCAAAGTGCACCTGGCCTGGCACCAGGCGGGTAGCGGGTGGGCGGGTTGGTGCAGCGGTCAGCGCTACGGTTTCCGGCGAGCCGAGTTCGACTCCCGCTCACGGCCACCAACACCGGTGACGATCGTCTGAACCGATCCTGGGCCTCCCCGAGGTCGACTCAGCCTTAAAAGGAGTAGCTGGTGCGGTGCGTAAACATCACCACGGGGGAGACAAAGGCGGCTGGGCGTGGCGCTGGCCACCCCCTTGTGTGCTGTAGTGCGGCGCGCTAACCGCTGTACTACCGCTCCTCGCCATCGTTACCATCACCGCCATCGCGACGACGACCGCTCTTGACTGTCGCATCCCCGCGGCCCCCCGTGCTCTCGTGACGATGCAGCTCGTTCCCTCCAGTCCGGTAACTCACCCCACCCCCCCCCCCCCCGCCGGCCTCCCCACCCTCGTCCCCCACCCCGCGCCCACCCCAGATCGAGAATCAAACTTATCGACGTCCGGCTCGTCTGCTCGCTCCATCGCTCGGGGGACGATTTCCGCTGACGCTCGATCCCGCCCGTCGCATTAAACTTTCAACGCCCCTGTCCACACCTCGACCCTTCCCCACCTCCCTCACCCCCCTCACACCCCCCCCCCCCTCCCTCCCCCCACACCTCCAACCCCCTCCCCTCTGCGTTTCTTCCACGCTTCTCCTCTGTCTCAGAACTCTTCTCACCGTTGTGCCGACATCTCCCGTAGCGGTGTTTTTTTTTTACGGAAGGATGCGGGGGCTGCCTCTTGCCAATTGCCTCGCCCAGCAGGAATGGTCGTGCCCTGCCCCGTGGGCCCTGCCCCGTGGGCCCTGCCCCGTGGGCCCTGCCCCGTGGGCCCTGCCCCGTGGGCCCTGCCCCGTGGGCCCTGCCCCGTGGGCCCGTCCATGTGTCCGTGTCGACTCAGCTTTCGCTCAACTCAGCCTCAAAATGAGTACCTGGGGCGGTGTGTACAAACATCAGCAATAGGGAGACAAAGGTGGCCGGGTATGGCGCTGGCCTCCCCACCCACCCGCTTGTGTGCCGTGCCGGCCTTCATAGGTACTGCTCGCCAACAGCACTTGCCCACAACAGTCTGTTAAGCAATGTAGGGGATCTTTGTCTTCATGGTGGGCGGTGGCGCAGTGATTAGCCTACTGAATTTCGAACCCGGTGACCCAAGTTCAATTTTGGCTCAGTCGGGACTCGAGCTCGTAACCTTGCCGGTTCGGTGTCTCCGTCACGGCCATCACGAGCCACGTCCTCTCTTGAGAGAGGCATTGTAGACCTTCGGCTGAAGATCGTAATCTCAGTGCTGTCCTCTCAGTGTCTCTGACGCGGCCACTATGAACCCTCTGAGAGAGAGAGAGAGATAGAGACACCCAGACCCGGGTCTCGAACCCAGGATTTTCAGCAGTGCTTGCCCAGCATCTAACGCCGCCGTTATGAACCCTCTGAAAGAGAGAGAGAGAGAGAGAAACCCGGGCCCAGGCCTCGAACCCAGGACCTCTCTCGGCCCTGTCGTCACGGTGCCTCCGACACGGCCATTGTGAACCCTTCCGCTTGGATGACGCCACGACCCTCCCCTTTTGCGACCTCCATCCCCCGCACTTCCCCGCGACTCCTTTCCCCTCCGCACCTCCGTTGATGGCGATAATAAAATAATAATAATAAACATCATCAACGGTGGGAAGGAGAGATGCCGTCTAATGCCGCTCACGGCGCTCTCTGCCTTTGCCGCGAGGGACCCGCGCGATAATAATTCTCGCGCAGTCGTTCCTGGGGGTTTACCGCGCCCCGCGTCATTCGTTCATTCACTCCGTAATTGTTATATTCCGCACGTCCGTCCCGCTCGCGACGATCGTGGGTGTGGGTGGGTGTGGCGTGTGGGGGTGGAGGAGGGGGGGCGTGGGTCGGAAGGTCGTGAGTTCACGTGGCGGTCGGACGGCGTCGTAATTGTTAACGTTATTGTCGTCGTTTAGTGTCGTCGTGGTCTTCACCGGTGCCCGGTGGTGTCGTTGTAGTTGTCGTCGTCGTCGGCGTCAATGATCACCGTCATCGTCCTCACCATCGTAGTTGTAGTCGCCATCGTTATTATGAACTACGGGTCTCTTGTCGGTTTATGGGTCTCTGTGGCTCTATGGGTCTCTCTGTGTGAGTCTATCGGTCTCTGTGTGTGGGTCTTCGGGTCTCTTGTGTGGATCTATGGCTCTTTGAGTCTACAAGCCTCTCTGTAAGTGTTTCTGTGCGAGTCAGTGGGTCTCTGTGTGAGTCTACGGGTCTTTATGCGAGTCCAGTGTGCTCTTGCTCCAACAGCTGGTTAAAGATATCGGGGGAGGATCTTTTGTCTTTAGAAGTAATGGTGGTGGTGGTGGCGTTCCTGGTGATAGTGTGATGTGTGATTCAGGTGTGAGTGCCGTGATGTTGTGGTGGCGATTACGGTGGTGTCGCTGCTGCTGCTGCTGCTGGTGGTGAGGTGTGGTGGAGGTGTGTGCCGTGATTGATGAGGTGATGGCGGTTGTAGTGGTGGTGTTCCTGGTGGTGGCGTTCGGTGGAGGTGTGAGTGCCGTGATTGATGCGGTGATTAAATCTGGCAAAGCGCGATGTCAGATGGTCGAGTTTGGGAAATCTCTCCCATGGAAGCTACGAATATGACCACGGAAATCCTCGGAAGCTCCCACCTCAGCAAATCTTACCGGGCCTCAGAGGTTCTTGCTGTGCCAACTCCACGTAGTAATCGTCGGAAGCTGCCACTCACCAAATCTTGCCGGGCAAGCCCCCAAAGAAATCCTCGGAATGTTATCGCTCTGCCAGCTCGATGTAGAACTCTTCGGGAGCTGCCACTCGGCAAATCTTGCCGGACCAGCTCCCATAGAAATCCTCGGAAGGTTAGCGCTGTGCCAACTCCACGTAGTAATCCTCGGAAGCTGCCACTCGCTAAATCCTACCTGGCCAGCTCCCATAGAATTCCTCGGAGTTTAGTAGTGATGGTGATAGTGGTGATAGGGGTGATTGGATGATGATCTGGCAGTGTTATTAGTGTTGGTCGTGGTTATGGCGGTGATGATGGTCGTGGTGATGATCGTGGCAGTGTTATTTGTGGTGGTGTTAGTGGCGGTGATGGTGATGGGGATGGTGGTGGTGACGGGGATGGTGGTGATGGTTGTGGCAGTGTTATGCGTGGTGTTAGCGGTGTTGATAGCGGCGGTGGTGATGGCGGTGGTGTTAGTGGTGGTGGTGTTAGTGGCGGTGATGGTGGTCGTGATGGTCGTGGCAAGGGTTTATTAGTGGTGGTGTTAGTGGCGTTGATGGTGGTCGTGGCAGTGTTATTCGTGGTGGTGGCGGTGGTGTTAGCGGCGGTGCTGGTGGCGGCGGTGGTTGATTTGAGCGGAGTGAGCCTTCGATGTTTCACGCGTCATAAACCGCGCACTCGGCTCGCCCAACGCGCCCTCCGCCGCAGCTGCCGCGGAGACTCCCAAAGTCATCGACGCGTCGCCAAAAAACCGCTGACTCTTCTTTGGGCCCTCCTCACGCCGGCCGCGTCGCGTGCCACCCCCTTGCCGATAAATCCAGCTTGCGCTTACGCCGCTGGGGTCACCGGTGCCCGCCCGCCCGCCCGCTCGCGCACGCACGTACGCGCACACGTATGAACGCACCCACCCACGCACTGCTGGGTCACCTGTGCGTGCATGAGCGGGCTGCTGGGCGAGTAGCGTAGTTAGGTCGTGTTGACATCGGTGGGTGAAGTGAGTGGGTTTGGTTGGTGGGTGGGTGGGTGGGTTTACTTGGTGGGTGGGTGGTTGAAGTGAGTGCGTGGGTTGGTTTTGTGGGTGGGTTGGTAGGTGACTGGGTTAGTGAGTGGGTGGGCGAGTGGGTTGGTGGATTCCCAGCAGTGCTGGCTTTAATATCTCTGACGTGGCCATTATGAACCACCCTGAGGGGTGCTCGAACCCAGGCTCTTTGCTTGGTGTATTTGACATAGCCATGATCATCTCACAGAGACAGACACACCCAGACCCAGGGCTCGAACCCAGGATCTCAGCCGTTGCGGCTCGGTGTCTCGCGACCTCCCGAACCAAACCCAGTAAAATTAAATTTTCACAAACGCCGTTTCCGACGCGCGTTGCACAACAATGACGGGCTCGCAACCACACAAAGGCGTCGCTCCGAATTGCTCCGAATATCTCCCTCCGGGTCGCGGGAGCCCTCGTTCCCCTACCCTCCCTCTCTCCCCCCTCTCTCCCCCGCTCTCTCCCCCGCTCTCTCCCCCATCTCTCTCCGCTCTCTCCGCCGCTCTCTCCACCGCTCTCTCCACCGCTCTCTCTCTGCGCTCTCTCTATGCACCCTCTCCGCTATCTCTCTCTCCGCCGCTCTCTCCGCGCTCTCTCTCTCCGCGCTCTCTTTCCGCTGTCTCTCCGCGCTCTCTCTCTCCACGCTCTCTCTCTCCGCCGCTCTCTCTGCGCTCTCTCCGTCGCTCTCTCTCTCCGCTCTCTCTCCGCGCTCGCTCTCTTTCTCCGCTCTCTCTCCGCTCTCGCTTTCTCCGCCGCTCTCTCTCCGCTCTCTCTTTTTCCGCCGCTCTCTCTTTCTCCGCCGCTCTCTCCGCCGCTCTCTCTCTCTCCTCCGCTCTCTCTCTCCCTTGGCGAGGCGTCTAATGAGCGGCAGCGCTGCGCTATTAAGCCGCCGCCCGTTGTTGTTATTTGCGCCCCGCATTGGGAGGAGATAACGGGTCGTGACGCGCCAGCGTGCACAGCCACCACCAAAGACAAAGGTTCCCCACCCCCCCGTGTAGCCTCAACAGACTTGGGGACAAGTGCTGTTAGCCCGAGTAGCAGCGCCTACTACGACGAAGGCCGGCACTGTGGCACACGAGGGTGTGGGTGGGTAGGTGGTCGGCACCATGCCTGCCCGCCCGGCCGTCTTTGTCTCCCCCCCCCCCCCCCCCCGGGTGGCGCCGGCGACGTTTGTGCACACCGCGCCGGGTGCTCGTTTTTTGAGGCCGAGTCGACTTAGGGGAGGTCCGGTTCAGATAATCGTCGCTGGCGGGTGGCCGCGGGCGGGGATCGAACTCGGGTCTTTGCTGGGTTCGTACCGTAGCGCGGCGCTAACCGCTGCACCGCCAACCGCTGCACCGCCACCATCCTGCGGCACTCTTCCCGCCGACGCTGTATCTCCTCCCCATCCCCCTCTTCTCCCCTCCCTCCTCCGCCTCCTCCTCCACGACCCCTCCACCTCATCCTCTGCAAGCGCCAATTTGTAAATAAATTAGGAGCCGCTCTCCTGTGCAGCGGTTTTGTGAATAGTTCCACGCTGGTGTGTATTGTGCATGTGCATGTACAAATATGCTGAGGCTTACGGGGGATCTTTGTTTTGTCTTTGTGTATTTATAAATGTGTGGGGAGCGGGAGTGCAGCGGTTAGCGCTACGCTGCGCTACTAACCCACCAGAAACCCGAGTTCCATTCCCGCTCACGGCCCGAATTATCCGAACCAGTCCTGAGCCTTCCCTAGGTTCGACTCGGCCTCCAATGAGTACCTGGTGCAGTGTGCAGCAAACATCGCAACTGGGGAGACAAAGGCGGTCGGGCGTGGCGCAGGCCACTCACCACCCCCTCGTGTGCCGTGCCGGCCTTCATAGGTGCCGCTACTCGCAAACAGCACTTGTCCCAACAGTCTTATTAAGGCTACACGGGGGATCTTTGTGTTGCAGTCAATGAGATTTGATTTTCACTTTTTTTAAATATAAATTAAGGACGTTACACGGTAGCATGAAGCTAATGGCGTGTGCAATGCTGTGCAGAGGATGGGTGGTAGTGGTGGTGAAGGTTGTGGTGGTGGTGGTGGCGTCGGTTGTGGTGGTGGTAGGGATGTTATAGTTGGCACAGTAGGGGGCACAGCTGGTGTGTAGGCCAATACTCATCTCAGTCGGTCAACCCGTGGCACCTACTAGGTCTGTCCCGTGACATCCTGCACCTAGCCTGGCACAGTAGGGGGGGGGGGCACAGGTGGTGCGTATGCCAATACTCATCTCAGTCGGTCAACCCGTGGCACCTGCTGGGTCTGTCCCGTGACCTCCTGCACCTCGTCTGGCACAGTAGGGGGCACAGCTGGTGTGTAGGCCAGTAGCCATCTCAGTCGGTCAACCCGTGGCACCTACTGGGTCTGTCCCGTGACCTCCTGCACCTAGCCTGGCACAGGGGGCACAGCTGGTGCGTTTGCCAGTAGTTATCTCAGTCAGTCAACCCGTGGCACCTACTGGGTCTGTCCCGTGACCTCCTGTCAGTAGTGAGCCTTCGACAACTTCACGTGGCCTCACGGTGCACCTGGCCTGGCACAGGCGCGTGGTGACGTCACCGTCACTTAGTGGCGAATTGCGGAGTATTGGTTATCGTCATGGGTGATGGTAGGTGATGATGATTATCATGATGGAAATGGTGTCGGCAGTGATGGGAGTGTTTGGAGTTGTGATAGTGATGGTCAAGTTAACGATGGTGGTGATGGTGACTGCTGTGTTGGGGATGGTTGTGATGGTGATTGTGGTGGTGGTGGTGGTGATGGTGGTGGTGATGGTGGTGATGATGGTGGTGGTGATGATGGTGGTGATGGTGATGGTGGTGATTGTGATGGTGATTGTGATGGTGATTGTGATGTTAGTGTTGAGGATGGTAGTGATGGTGATTGTGATGGTAGTGTTGAGGCATGTAGTGATGGTGATTGTGATGGTCGTGATGGTGCTTGTGATGGTCGTGATGGTGCTTGTGATGGTCGTGATGGTTGTGTTAAGGATGGTCGTGATAGCGACATTAGCCTTACACATGATGCTGATAGTGATGGTACTGTTGAGGATGGCGGTGGTGATGACATTTGCACACCGCAACTTAGGGGGGGGGTACTCATTCATAAGGCCGAGTCGGCCTTAGGGGGGGGTTAGATAGGTTCAGACATCCACCCACCGATTCTAATCGATTCTAATCAATGGGCGTATGTCTGAATTATTGGCCCGTGCCGATCGGTCAAAAAATCGTAGCCCGGGTTCACCGGGTTCGCGGCGCCAACTGCAGCGCCTCCGCTCGTCGTAACGCATTCACACGTTCACCGCGCGTGCACGCGCACCCAACCCACAGCTTTCCCGCGCTGTCAAATACCCTTAGCGTCGGCGCCGTTGCTTTTGCACAACAGACGCATTTAATTACGCGCGCGCTATCGCGCATACGCGCACACACACGCACACACATGCACACACACGCAAAGATCCCCCGCACAGCCTCAACAGACTGTTGGGGCGAGTGCCGGCAGCGAGCGGCTATGAAGGCCGGCACTGTGGCACACGAGGGGGTGGGATGGCCAGCACCACGCCCCGGACGCCTTTGTCTCCCCAGCGGCGATGTTTACACATCGCACCGGGTACTCATTTGAGGCTGAGTTGACCTAGGGGAAGCCCAGGACCGGCTCGGATAATCGTCACTGGTGTTGGCCTGTGACCAGGAAACCGGGTTTTATAGCGCGGCGTGCTAACCACTGCACCACCACTCCACATTGACGGACAAAAAAATACGGACAAATATCCCCCGTATAGCCTTAACAGACCGTTGGGGCAAGTGCTGTTAGCAAGCACCTATGAGGGCCTACACAGTACACAAGGGGGGTGGGTGGCCAGCACCACGCCCGGCCGCCTTTGTCTCCCGAGCGATGATGTTTACTCACCGCGCTTAGGTACTCATTTGAGACTGAGTCGACCTAGGGGAAGCCCCTGGTCCGGTTCAGATAATTGTCACCTGTGTTGGGCGTGACCCCGGGTCTTTGTCGGGTTTGTAGCGCAGCGCGCTAACCGTTGCGCCACCACTCGACATTGACGGAGAGACACTGCGTACGTGCACAGGCTTGTGTTATCTCTCCTTCTCTCGCTCCCCCTATCTCTCTCTCTCTGTCTTCTTCATCTTAACCGGAGTGAGCTCGTAGTGCGAGTGAGTCACTTGCCGGCATCGCCATCGTCATAACCTTCGTCATCGCCATCATCACCTTCCTCGTCATCGTCACCGTCACCTTCCTCGTCATCATCATCATCACTATATGTCTCATTACATTGATCATCACCATCATCACTATTATTAGCTTCATCGCCACCATCATAGTCTTCATCACCATCATCGTCACTATCCGTCTCATTACATTCGTCATCACCATCATAGTCTTCATCATCATCAACATCACTATCTGTCTCATTACCATAATCTTCATTGTCGTCATACTCCCTTCCCCATCATCCTTGAGGACAGGAGATGCTCGCTCCCTTGATGCGGGTTTCTTCCGAAAACTGTTAGCACTGATTCATATTCCTTCTCTCTCTCTGTCTCGCTCCCAAGTTTCTCGACACCAATAACGTTAACGCGTTGCATCAACTCCGCGGGACCCCGATAGCAATGCAACTTGACACTCCTTCTCCATCCCTCCTCCTCCACCATCATCATCACCATCTCCTCCATCTCCATCATCATCACCATCTCCATCATCACCATCTCCTCCATCATCACCATATCCTCCATCATCATCATCATCTCCATCATCGTCACCATCATCATCATCACCATCTCCATCATCATCACCATCTCCATCATCATCACCATCTCCATGATCATCATCATCACCATCTCCATGATCATCTCCATCTCCATCATCATCACCATCTCCATCATCATCACCATCTCCATCATCATCATCATCACCATCTCCATCATCATCACCATCTCCATCACCATCTCCATCATCATCACCATCTCCATCATCATCATCTCCATCATCATCACCATCATCTCCATCATCATCATCACCATCATCATTACCATCTCCATCATCATCATCAACATCTCCATCATCATCATCATCAACATCTCCATCATCATCATCACCATCTCCATCATCACCTCCATCTCCATCATCACCATCTCCATCATCACCATCTCCATCATCTCCTCCATCCCTCCTATCTCAGTCTGCTAATTCAATTATCAACGGGCAACTCAACTTCGCACTCCGAGTTCTGCCCTTCACGGCATTGACTCCACGGGCGTCGCTATCAGTGGCCGCCACCCCACAGCCTCGCCCCCCCACTAGCACCCTCAGCCTCGCTAGGAGAGCGAGTGCTAGCAGGCGCTGCGGTGATGGGCTAGAACCCCGGGCCCATTCCGGAGCCATGCAGCGCAACGCCACTTAATTCTCTCCTCCTCCTCGTATCTCAGTCTGGTAATTCAATTATCAACGCCGGTCCCTTCTCACAAATTGTAATGGTTTGTGTTCTCTCCCCCCACTCGCTCTCTCGCCCCCCACCCCCCTCTCTCCCCCCGCACTCTCTTGATTATCAGAGTTTTAAAAGTTTCACTCTCCCCCCCCTCCCACCCTGACCCTCCTCTCTCTCCCTCTTCTTCTCTCTCATCTCTCATGCCCCTCCTCTCCTCCCTGTGTCATATCCCCCTCTAATGTCCCTCCTTTATCCATCTCTCTCCTGTCCCCCTCTCTCTCCTGTCCCCCTATGTCTCTTGTCCCCCTCTCTCTCCTGTCCCCTCTCTCTCCTGTCCCCCCCTCTCTCTCTCCTGTCCCCTCTGTCTCTCTCCTGTCCCCCTCTCTCTCTCTCCTGTCCCCCTATGTCTCTTGTCCCCCTCTCTTCTGTCCCCCTCTCTCTCCTGTCCCCCTCTGTCTCTTGTCCCCCTCTCTCTCCTGTCCCCTCTCTCTCCTGTTCCCCTATGTCTCTTGTCCCCCTCTCTCTGTCTCCTGTCCCCCTCTCTCTCCTGTCCCCTCTCTCTCTCTCCTGTCCCCCTGTCTCCTGTCCCCCTCTCTCTCCTGTCCCCTCTCTGACTCCTGTCCCCCTCTCTCTCCTGTCCCCCTCTCTCTCCTGTCCCCCTCTCTCTCCTGTCCCCCTGTCTCCCTCTCCTGTCCCCTCTCTCTCTTGTCCCCCTCTCTCTCCTGTCCCCTCTCTCTCCTGTCCCCCTGTCTCCTGTCCCCCTCTCTCTCTTGTCCCCCTCTCTCTCCTGTCCCCCTCTCTCCCTCTCCTGTCCCCCCTCTCTCCCTCTCCTGTCCCCCCTCTCTCCCTCTCCTGTCCCCCCCTCTCTCTCCTGTCCCCCTCTCTCCCTTTCCTGTCCCCCTCTCTCTCTCCTGTCCTCTCTCTCTCCCCTCTCTCTCCCCTCTCTCTCCCCTTTCTCTCCTGTCCCCCTCTCCTCTCTCTCTCTCCTACCTACATCTTTGGGAGCGATTAGGAGTGGGGCTCTCCTCCCTAGCCCAAGTCCAGCCCAGCACCCACTCCGCCCCCCGTGTCCATTATTACATGGGCGCCGCGGTGGCTAGGAGATGTTAACTACCTCGCTTGGTATACAGGAGATTCGATCCTGACCCTGATGCCCGCTGTATACTTGGAGTTTACGGTGTGTCTCTCTCTCCCAGTGATCGAGTGGATTTTTCTCCAGGCCCTCCGGTTTTTCTCTCCACATTTAGAATCAACATCACGCGTTTAGAGTTTTTTGTCAGCTGGTGTCAATTTCCCAGTGATGATGATGAGCCACTTGGCTGAGCTATCATGTGTGGCCTGGTCGCTTCTGGAAAGGAGCTACAGTGAAACCTTGGATTGCGAGTAACTTGGTCTGCGAGTGTTTTGCAAGACGAGTAAATTTTTTAAATAAATATTAATTTGATAAACGAGCGATGGTCTTGCAACATGGGTAGTACGTACACGCTTTGTCTGCCGAGCGTCACGTGATCACAACTGATATACTGACTGAGAATGTAAATAACAACATCAATATGCAGATGGTAGTCGTTGTGGTGGTTGGTCTAGTGGTGGTAGTGGTTGTGCTGTTGGTTGTAGTGGTTGTGGGTGGTAGCGATGGTGGTGGTTGTGCTGTTGGTGAAACTGGTGGCTGGTGGCCAAAGCTGTGGTGGAGATGGTTGTGGTGATGGCGGTAGTGGTTGTGGTGGCGCACGGTAGTGGTTGTGGTGGCGGCAGTAGCGGTGGCTACGGTGATTGTGGTGATGGTGGTGCTTGTGGTCGTGGCAGGTCGTAGCGGTGGCCGTGGTGGTCGCGGCAATAGCGGCGGTGGTAGTGACGGTAGTGGTTGTCCACTGGTGACGGTGGTTGCGGTTATGGTGGTGTGACGGTGGTGTTCGCGGTTTGCCGTATCTTTGGCGGCAACGGTGGTGGTGGTGGTGGTGGCGGCTGTCGTGGTAACGGTGGTGGTGGTGGTTGCAAAATCCTGGCAGAGATGGAGCGTGGAGTTGTGCTCCGACTGATAAGGGCCCTCGTGCGCAGCGCCAAGTTAGCGGCGCTGCCCACGGAGCCGAAATGAAATGCGTCTGGGCGGCAACAAAAAAACATGTAATTTAACGGCGGTGGTTGGGTGGTGGGTGGTTGGGTGGTGGGTGGTTGGGTGGTGGGTGGGTGGTTGGGTGGTGGGTGGGTGGTTGGGTGGTGGGTGGTTGAGAATGTGAGGAGAGCCCGTGGGTTGACCCGAGTTCGAGTCCCGCTCACGGCCACGAACACCAGTGACGATTATCATCTGAACGGGTCGTGGGCCTCCTCTAGGTCGACTCGGCCTCAAATGTGTACCTGGTGCGATGTGTAAACATTGCCACTTGGGAGAGTCGCCCTTTCTCTCTCCTTGAGTCGCCCTCTCTCTCCTAGTCGCCCTCGCTCTCCTAGTCGCCCTCTCTCTCCTAGTCGCCCTCTCTCTCCTAGTCGCCCTCTCTCTCCGCTTATGCGAGTGATGAGCGGCTACGGTGCGATTTGCGGCGGCGAGGAGTTACAAATTGAGGCTGCTCATCACCACTGCCACCACCACCAACAACACAACAACTGCTGCTGAAAACAACAACATGTTTACGTATTACGCTTTCAAAACAACTTTCTGGGCAGCTCATGAAATCGCCCTGGGGTGGGTGGGTGGGAGGTTTGAGGGCCGGGGGGGGGGCTGAGGGAAGTGGCCATGAGGGAGTGGGGGGGCGTTGTTGAGGGAAGGGGGGAGGAGGGGCTTAGATCCCAGCTGGCAGTCGCTACAGAAGAGAATCTCGCGCGGATTTTATTTTTTTTGGGGTGAGATTTGGTGGAAGCGCAAACTGCCTTGCTCATGGATTTATTTGGCTCGCGGCGTGAGTCCTTGAGGTCGCCCCGTGTGCGTGCCGTGCCGCGCGCGCGTGCGTGTGTGTGTACACGTACGTGTGTATGTACACACGTACGTGTGTATGTACACACGTACGTGTGTATGTACACACGTACGTGTGTATGTACACACGTACGTGTGTATGTACACACGTACGTGTGTGTCTTTGTCGACACCTGCGTGTGTGTGTGTGTGTGCACGTGCGTGTCTTCGTTGTGTTGTGTGTGCGCGCACGTGCGTGTTGGTGTGGTGTGTGCGCGGAGTGGTGGTGCAGCGGTTAGCGCTACGCTGCGCTACGAAACTTGGCAGAGACCCCAGTTCGATTCCCGCTCACGGCCAACACCACCGGTGACGATTGTCTGAACCGGTCATGGGCCCCCCCCCCCCCCTAGGTCGACTCAGCCTCAAACGAGTACCTGGTGCGCGGTGCGTAGTAAACATCGCCACGGCCGGGCGTCGTGCTGGCCACCCCCACCCTCTCGTGTGCCGTTCCGGCCTTTCGTCGATGCTTGCAAACAGCACTTGCCCCAACAGTCTGTGAAGCCTATAGGGGGAGATCTTTGTCTTGCAGCGGATAGCACGCTACGCTCCGACCCCCGCGACCCGAGTTCGATTCCCGCTCACGGCCACCGACACTGGTGGCGACTAAGTCGGTCGTGAGCCTCCCCGAGCTGGACGCGGCCTTGAATGAGTGTTGGCGTATCGGCGCGCACAGGCAGCGCGCATCTGCCGGTCATCTCAACCAGTTCACCCACGGCAGCTGGGCTCTGTCACCGTGACCTCCTGCACCTAGCCCAGCACATCCAGTTATTAACCCATAACACTTGTGGCCTGTGTCTCCGTGACCTCCTGCACCTAGCCTGGCACACCAGTTACTAAACCATAACACCCAGGGTTTGCATCCCTGTGACCTCCTGCACCTAGCCTGGCACACCAGTTATTGACCCATAACACTTGTGGTCTGTGTCTCCGTGACCTCCTGCACATAGCCTGGCACACCAGTTACTAAACCATAACACCCAGGGGTCTGTGTCCCTGTGACCTCCTGCAACTCGCCTGGCACAACCAGTTACTAACCCATAACACCCAGGGGTCTGTGTCCCTGTGACCTCCTGCAACTCGCCTGGCACATCCAGTTACTAACCCATAACACCCAGGGGTCTGTGTCCCTGTGACCTCCTGCAACTCGCCTGGCACATCCAGTTTCTAACCCATAACACTTGTGGTCTGTGTCTCCGTGACCTCCTGCACCTAGTCCAGCACATCCAGTTATTAACCCATAACACTTGTGGTCTGTGTCTCCGTGACCTCCTGCACCTAGCCTGGCACACCAGTTACTAACCCATAACACCCAGGGTCTGTGTCCCTGTGACCTCCTGCACCTAGCCCAGCACATCCAGTTACTAACCCATAACACCCAGGGTCTGTGTCCATGTGACCTCCTGCACCTAGCCTGGCACACCAGTTACTAACCCATAACACCCAGGGTCTGTATCCCTGTGACCTCCTGCACCTAGCCTGGCACATCCAGTTAGTAACCCATAACACCCAGGGTCTGTTTCCCCGTGACCTCCTGCACCTAGCCTGGTACACCAGTTACTAACCCATAACACCCAGGGTCTGTGTCCCTGTGACCTCCTGCACCCAGCCTGGCACATCCAGTTAGTTACCCATAACACCCAGGGTCTGTTTCCCCGTGACCTCCTGCACCTCGCAGCGGGGCCTTTGACACGTCCTCAAAAGTGCACCTAGCCTGGCACGGGGCGCTGTTGGTGACGAACGCCGCCACCCAGTAGCGAACTTTGTCTTTAAAACAAACTAAACTCATTTTTACTTTTTACCAGGTAAGGCCCCGCACTGAGCTACTGCGAGAGCTAGTTTGCCAGAAGCGCGACCCTGGCCTATCACAAATGATGGCCTCAACCGAAGCGGCGGCTTATCGTCGTCGTTGTGTGGAAATTTATAGCAGCAGCCAAATAACTAACACGCGTGGTGACGTCGATTCTAAATGTGGAGGGGAAAAACCGGAGGACCCAGGTAAAAATCCGCTCGACCACGGGGGAGAGAGAGAGAGAGAGACACTCAGATTCCAAATATACAGCAGGCGTCAGGGTCGCGATGGTTACAATGTTGGTGCTTCGCGATAGCAGCACTTGCCCCCCGCAAAACCTGATTGAGCTACTACGTTGGTGGGAAGTGCACCTCCATGTTGTATGTATGTTGAACTTCTTTTGCACCGTACGTAGCCAACCGTGTGAATCGGAGGTGCGGGAGGGAAAGACAACAAACTATGGGTCTCTGTGTGAGTCTGGGTCTCTGTGCGTGAGTCTCTGGTTCTCTGTGTGAGTTTATGTATGTACAGTGAGGGAAAAAAGCATTTGATCCCCTGCTGATTTTGTACGTTTGCCCACTGACGAAGAAATGATCAGTCTATAATTTTAATGGTAGGTTTATTTGAACAGTGAGAGACAGAATAACAACAACAAAAATCCAGAAAAACGCACGCCAAAAATGTTATGAATTGATTTGCATTTTAATGAGGGAAATAAGTATTTGACCCCTCTGGTGGCAAAACTCTTGTTGGCAATCACAGAGGTCAGACGTTTCTTGTAGTTGGCCACCAGGTTTGCACACATCTCAGGAGGGATTTTGTCCCACTCCTCTTTGCAGATCTTCTCCAAGTCATTAAGGTTTCGAGGCTGACGTTTGGCAACTCGAACCTTCAGCTCCCTCCACAGATTTTCTATGGGATTAAGGTCTGGAGACTGGCTAGGCCACTCCAGGACCTTAATGTGCTTCTTTAGCCACTCCTTTGTTACCTTGGCCATGTGTTTTGGGTCATTGTCATGTTGAATACCCATCCACAACCCATTTTCAATGCCCTGGCTGCAGGAAGGAGGTTCTCACCCAAGATTTGACAGTACATGGCCCCGTCCATCGTCCCTTTGATGCGGCCAAGTTGTCCTGTTCCCTTAGCAGAAAAACACCCCCAAAGCATAATGTTTCCACCTCCATGTTTGACGGTGGGGATGGTGTTCTTGGGGTCATAGGCAGCATTCCTCCTCCTCCAAACACGGCGAGTTGAGTTGATGCCAAAGAACTCCATTTTGGTCTCATCTGACCACAACACTTTCACCCAGTTGTCCTCTGAATCATTCAGATGTTCATTGGCAAACTTCAGACGGGCATGTATATGTGCTTTCTTGAGCAGGGGGACCTTGCGGGCGCTGCAGGATTTCAGTCCTTCATGGCGTAGTGTTACCAATTGTTTTCTTGGTGACTATGGTCCCAGCTGCCTTGAGATCATTGACAAGATCCTCTCGTGTAGTTCTGGGCTGATTCCTCACCGTTCTCATGATCATTGCAACTCCACGAGGTGAGATCTTGCATGGAGCCCCAGGCCGAGGGAGATTGACAGTTCTTTTGTGTTTCTTCTATTTGCGAATAATCGCACCAACTGTTGTTACCTTCTCACCAAGCTGCTTGGCAATGGTCGTGTAGCCCATTCCAGCCTTGTATAGGTCTACAATCTTGTCCCTGACATCCTTGGAGAGCTCTTTGGTCTTGGCCATGGTGGAGAGTTTGGAATCTGATTGCTTCTGTGGACAGGTGTCTTTTATATAGGTAACAATCTGAGATTAGGAGCACTCCCTTTAAGAGTGTGCTCCTAATCTCAGCTCGTTACCTGTATAAAGGACACCTGGGAGCCAGAAATCTTTCTTGTTTAGAGGGGGTCAAATACTTATTTCCCTCATTAAAATGCCAATCAATTTATAACATTTTTGACATGCGTTTTTCCGGATTTTTTTGTTGTTGTTCTGTCTCTCACTGTTCAAATATACCTACCATTAAAATTATAGACTGATCATTTCTTTGTCAGTGGGCAAACGTACAAAATCAGCAGGGGATCAAATACTTTTTTCCCTCACTGTATGTTGAACTTCTTTTGCACCCTAAGTCACCAACCGTGTGAAGGACCACAAACGAAAATACACAAAAAGCACTTCTACAGAAATGAGTTTGTCAATCTAGATGATGATTTAAAAAGTGCCACAGCTCCCAGCGGCTTCCTAATATTGGAAGGAAGGGCGCGTTCCAGACGGCCGCAGAAGCAGCGCAATCCAAAAGCGCCGCACGATGATTGCCGGCGACCGCCGCCTTCGTTCGACGGCCGAGTCAAAAGCCACCGCTGCTGCTGTGAGGATGACGAGCGGAGTTCGCGTGGCGATGATGATGATGGTGGTGGTGGTTTACAGCTCCTTGAGCCCAGCAGCGAGGTGTCCTGCTTCGTGTGTTGCCAGGTGCTTTGTGTGGTGCAACGAGCGTCCTTTGTCCGTGCTGTGTGCAGAGGGGACCCTGCAGAGCATCGTGTCGTGCACAGCTTGCGGGTCGCAGGTCAACCACTTCATCAAGGACTCGCTGTTCCGCCACCCCGTGCTCAAAACGCTCATCTGCAAGGTAACACACTGCGTGTAGCAGTCACCTCAGTTGGTCAACCCCATGACGCCTGGGTCTGTCCCGTGACCTCCTGCCGGATAGCCTTCGACACTTCACGCGGCCTCAAGGCGCACATGGCCTGGCACAGGCGCCGCGGTGAAGTCACCGCACCGCCGCCGAATTGGCGGATGTCTGTGGCTGTTCACCCGCATTTTTTCTCAGTCGGGGTTATCTCAACTCCAGTCGCCCCCCAAGCCATGGTTCCTCTAATCCCCCCCGTATCCTAAAGGGCCCCTGTACATGAACCAATTGCTGGATTTGCCCACCTTGGCCTTTTTCCAGGCACCTCACTCGCCACTGCGGATTGCTCTAGGGGGCGCCACGGTGGCTAGGAGACGTTATGTACATGTTGGAGTTTGCGTGTCTCTCTGTCTCTCCCCGTGGTCACGTGGATTTTGTTATCCTCGCCCTGTCTCGCAGAGTGAGTGTGTGGAGTTTGTATTTGAGGGGAGGGATGCCCCAGTGGCCAGGAGATGTTATCTCCCTCGCCTGTTGTGCAGGATGACGTGGCTTCGATCCCGACCCTGACGCCTGCTGCTGTATATTTTGAGTTTGCGTGTCTCTCTCTCTCTCCGTGGTGAGATGTTAACTACCTCGCCTGGCTACAGGAGGTCGTGGCTTCGATCCCGAGCCTGACCCCTTGCTGTGGATTTTTTGTTCTCCGGGTCCTCCGTTTTTTTTCCCCTCCCACATTTTTAGAAATGGACACCGTGGCCGTTTAAGAGTTATTTGTGCTGCTGCTATTAATATCCGCGATGGCGACGATAAAACCGGGCCGCTTCCTCGTCGAGATGCTATCATTTGTGACAAAAGAGCCATGCAGTAGCAGCTCCGTAGGGGGGGGGGGGGGGGGTGCTGTGGCGTTGTCCTGTACTTCCCGAGTAAAATAAAACATAGTTGAGAGTAAGTAGTATTTTGGAAAGAATTAAATAATTGAGGGGCAGGGGGGGGGTCATGTTTTTAATTTGGCGCAAGGAATGATGTTGTAATTGAAACTCGCTTCAGAGGTATGACTGCTGCCCGCCCCGCTCCGCATGAGCCGACGCCTAATATGTCGTTTTATTTTTTTGCCTTCCCCTTGACAATGCAATCTCATTTTGCGTTTGTCTTTAAAAAAAAGTATAATAAAAAATAATGAATAACGGTTCTCTCTGGCGCCCCGTGAAATAAAATGCTGACAATGGGGCATCTCTCTCTCTCTCGCGCTCTCTCCTTCAGCTCGCTCTCTCTAGCTTTCTCTCTCTCATTCTCTCTCTCCCGCTCTCTCACTCACTCTCGCTCTCTCTCTCCCGCTCTCTTTCACTCTCTCTCGCTATCTCTCCTTCAGCTCACTCTCTCTAGCTTTCTCTCTCTCATTCTCTCTCTCCCGCTCTCTCACTCACTCTCTCTCGCTATCTCTCCTTCAGCTCACTCTCTCCTTCAGCTCGCTCTCTCTGGCTTTCTCTCTCTCATTCCCTCTCTCTTACTCACTATCCCACTCTCTCTCACTCTCTCTCTCACACTCTCTCTCCCACTCTCTCTCCTTCAGCTCGCTCTCTCTAGCTTTCTCTCTCTCATTCTCACTCTCTCCCGCTCTCTCACTCACTCTCGCTCTCTCTCTCTCCCGCTCTCTTTCACTCTCGCTATCTCTCCTTCAGCTCACTCTCTCTAGCTTTCTCTCTCTCACTCTCTCTCCCGCTCTCTCTCTCTCACTCTATCTCTCTCCCGCTCTCTCTCCCGCTCTCTCTCTCCCGCTCTCTCTCTCTCACTCTATCTCTCTCCCGCTCTCTCTCACTCTCTCTCGCCCTCTCTCCTTCAGCTCGCTCTCTCTGGCTTTCTCACTCTCTCTCCCGCTCTCTCTCTCTCTCACTCTATCTCTCTCCCGCTCTCTCTCACTCTGTCTCGCCCTCTCTCCTTCAGCTCGCTCTCTCTGGCTTTCTCTCTCTCACTCACTCTCCCGCTCTCTCTCACTCTCACTCTCTCCCACTCTCTCTCACTCTCTCTCCCGCTATCTCTCCTTCAGCTCGCTCTCTCTGGCTTTCTCTCATTCTCTCTCTCACTCTCTCTCGCCCTCTCTCCTTCAGCTCGCTCTCTCTGGCTTTCTCTCTCTCATTCTATCTCTCTCTCCCGCTCTCTCTCACTCTCTCTCTCTCTCGCTATCTCTCCTTCAGCTCGCTCTCTCTAGCTTTCTCTCTCTCATTCTCTCTCTCTCACTCTCTCTCGCCCGCTCTCCTTCAGCTCGCTCTCTCTGGCTTTCTCTCTCTCATTCTATCTCTCTCTCCCACTCTCTCTCACTCTCTCACTCTCTCTCTCGCTATCTCTCCTTCAGCTCGCTCTCTCTAGCTTTCTCTCTCTCATTCTCTCTCTCCCGCTCTCTTCCTCTCTCTCATTCTCTCTCTCCCGCTCTCTTCCTCTCTCTCATTCTCTCTCTCTCCCGCTCTCTCTCACTCTCTCTCTCTCCTTCAGCTCGCTCTCTCTAGCTTCCTCTCTCTCATTCTCTCTCTCCCGCTCTCACACTCTCTCTTGCTCATTCTCTCGCTCACACTCTCTCTCTCTCTCTCTCGCGCGCTCTCTCCCGCTCGCTCTCTTCACTCGCCACACTTCTTACTCAACACAACGGCCACACCGCCCTCGCTCTCTCTCTCTCGCTCGCTCGTTCGCCGGAATTATCGTAGTCAATCTCGTGTGGAATAACCGACTGCCCGTCGAGATTTATAACCGGGCGGGCGAGAGAGCGAGAGTGCGAGCCCGCCTATTGAGATTCATGGCCAGGTGAGAGTCAATTGGGAATTCCAAAGCGAGGCTTGAATCGACGCAGCTGCTGCTGCCGCTGTTGCCGCTGCTGCTGCTCCGCTATTAATCCGGGTTCTCAAGTGTGTGTCCAGTGGATGGTCTCAGCCGGGTCTCCGCTGACTCGCACGGAGACCCATAACTTACGACGCAGAGACCCGTAGACTCACACACAGAACCACAGACTCGCACAGACTCATGAGCGCCGTACACGGACTTATGGACTCGCACAGACCCCCGTAGACTTGCACAGAGACACGTAGACTCCCACAGAGAGAGACCCGTAGACTCGCAGAGAACCCATATACTTGCACGGATACCGATAACTCGCACAGAGACCCATAGACCCACACAGAACGATCGAATCGCACAGAAAAACCCATAGACTCACACAGAGACCCATAGACTCGCACATGATACACACGTAGATCGAAAGACTCACAGAGACTCATAGACTCACACACACCTTGTAGACTCGGAGACCCATAGACTCGCACAGAGACCCGTAGACTCAGAGATCCATAACTTATATGGAGAGACCCACGGACTCGCAGTCTCATCAACTCATAGAGACTCATAGTCTTCCACAGAGACCCATAGCCTCGCACAGACACACAGACTCGCATAGACTGGATTCCATGCTCGCTGGTTCTTTCGGTAAAGTCACGTAGGTAGAAAAATAACAGATGACGACGTTTCGATCGCAACACAAGCAATCGTCATCAGGTGGGACAACCACAGCAAGAAAAAACTGCTGAAGTAGAACCAAAGAGTACGGGTTCCTGCAGTCACGACGAAAGCTTCAAATCAAGATTAGACTGGATTGTGATTCCGTCGGGTTCTCAAGTGCAGCGAGTTGTTCGTAATTTTGGTCAAAACCCCCAGCTCTGACAAATAAAAAAATATCTGCGAGTTAATGCGAGCGAGGTTGAACTCGCTCGTACGACACCACGGAGCAATACTCTGGCATGGCAGGGCAGCGTGGGAAAGTGCTGCCACCTACTGTGGTGCGAGATCAACGGCTCTCTTGAGCGTCACTTGCAGACGAAGAAGGGGGTCTTTGAGGTAGCTCTGTGAAGTCCGCCTCCACTGGCCGTTTCTGAGTGTGGACCAGAGCGTCACTTGCAGAATAATGGAAAATCAGAAGTAGTTCTGTGATGTCCGCTTCCCTGCTTGGACCAGAGCGACACTTGCAGAATAATGGGAACTCAGAAGTAGTTCTGTGATGTCCGCTTCCCTGCTTGGACCAGAGCGACACTTGCAGAATAATGGGAACTCAGAAGTAGTTCTGTGATGTCCGCTTCCCTGCTTGGACCAGAGCGACACTTGCAGAATAATGGGAACTCAGAAGTAGTTCTGTGATGTCCGCTTCCCTGCTTGGACCAGAGCGACACTTGCAGAATAATGGGAACTCAGAAGTAGTTCTGTGATGTCCGCTTCCCTGCTTGGACCAGAGCGACACTTGCAGAATAATGGAAACTCAGAAGTAGTTCTGTGATGTCCGCTTCCCTGCTTGGACCAGAGCGACACTTGCAGAATAATGGGAACTCAGAAGTAGTTCTGTGATGTCCGCTTCCCTGCTTGGACCAGAGCGACACTTGCAGAATAATGGGAACTCAGAAGTAGTTCTGTGATGTCCGCTTCCCTGCTTGGACGAGAGCGACACTTGCAGAATAATGGGAACTCAGAAGTAGTTCTGTGATGTCCGCTTCCCTGCTTGGACCAGAGCGACACTTGCAGAATAATGGAAACTCATAAGTAGTTCTGTGATGTCCGCTTCCCTGCTTGGACCAGGGCTTCACTTGCAGAATAATGGGAACTCAGAAGTAGTTCTGTGATGTCCGCTTCCCTGCTTGGACGAGAGCGACACTTGCAGAATAATGGGAACTCAGAAGTAGTTCTGTGATGTCCGCTTCCCTGCTTGGACCAGAGCGACACTTGCAGAATAATGGAAACTCATAAGTAGTTCTGTGATGTCCGCTTCCCTGCTTGGACCAGAGCGACACTTGCAGAATAATGGAAACTCATAAGTAGTTCTGTGATGTCCGCTTCCCTGCTTGGACGAGAGCGACACTTGCAGAATAATGGGAACTCAGAAGTAGCTATGTGATGTCCGCTTCTGCGAGCAGCATCAACAAACGGCGGCTGCATCAACTGCATCGTTGTTTTGCTAGTGTAATTTTTTATGCGTCGCGGGGGGGGGGGGGTCTCTGCCTAGGGGGTGCGGAGATTAATGGGCGACGGTCGGGAACCGAGACCCCCAGCCGCCATCCGTGACCTTGCCAATTTACATCGCTGCGGGAGAGGGAGGGGGGGTGGTGCGATGAGAGGGGAGAGGGTAGGGAGAGGGGTAGGGAGAGGGGTTGGGAGAGGGGTCGGGAGAGGGGTAGGGAGAGGGGTAGGGAGAGGGGTAGGGAGAGGGGTAGGGAGAGGGGTAGGGAGAGGGGTAGGGAGAGGGGTAGGGAGAGGGGTAGGGAGAGGGGTAGGGAGAGGGGTAGGGAGAGGGGTAGGGAGAGGGGTAAATGATTTTGATGTTTGCACCCAGAGCAGCAAGCGGTGATGTTGTTATCATCGCCACCATCATCATTGCTATCGTCGTTCCCATCAGGAGTAGCCATAGCAACAGTGGCAGTGTCATTCTCATCGTGAGCACCACGGTGGCTAGGAGGTGTTAACGACCTCACCTGGTCTACAGGAGGTCGTGGGTTCGATCCTGACCCTGACGCCTGCTGCTGCATATTTGGAGTTTGCGTGTTCTCCCTCTCTCGCCCTCCCCGTGGTCGTGTGGATTTTTCTCCGGGTCCTCCGGTTTCCCCCCCACCACTCCCCCCCCCCCCCCTCCACGTTTAGAATCGACGTCGCACCGTTTCAGAACGTCCGGCTGCTGCCGTAAATTAGCCAAAGGGCAGGAAGGGGGGGCACCCCCAGTGGCAGCCGCGTCCCCGTGTTTACCCAAACGCCCCTTGCGAACTTCTGAGAAGCGGTTACCGGTTTTAATAAGTGTACCACGCTACCAACCCCGGTGTCGGCCACGCTCGGCAACGTTACCCACCAACCCCAGCTCCTTCCTCCCTCCGTGCGTTGTGTTTGCATGTAGGTGCTCGCTAACAGCACTTGCCCCAACAGTCTGCTAAAGGCTACACGGGGGATCTTTGTCTTTGTATGTTGGACTTCTTTCGCACCTTACGTGGACAACCCGTGCTAACTGAACACAAAAAAACAGTTCTACGGAAATCTGTTTTGTATTCAGTATCGTGGTGTAGTGTACAATGGTGTAGTGTATAGTAGTGTGGTATATTGCAGATAGTCGTGTCGTGTATCGTGTAGTGTATTGTGTACATAGCCAACTATGCTAATCAGAGGTGTGGCGGGGGGTGGAGGACAACAAACTAAACATAAAGCAGTTCTAAAGAAATTATTTTTCAATGTAGTATAGTCTACAATGTAGTGTACAGTAGTGTAGTTTACAGTATTGTAGTATATAGTATTTGTAGTATAGAGCATTTTAGTAGTTCAGCGTATAGTCGTGCAGTGTCTCGTCATGTTGTGTATGTGTGTGAACTTCTTTCGCTCCGTACGTAGCCAAAAACTACACTCGCGTTGCAAACGTGGCGGTTTGTGACGGTGCGATGTGACGTCGCCTGCGGTGCGATGTGACGTCGCCTGCGGTGAGATGTGACGTCGCCTGCGGTGCCATGTGACGTCGCCTGCGGTGCCATGTGACGTCGCCTGCGGTGCCATGTGATGGTGCGATGTGATGGTGTGATGTCGTTGCAGAGCTGCTACAAGTACTACACAAGCGATGACATCAACCAAGATGAAGAGGGGATGGATGAGCAGTGCAGGTCAGTCTCCATCCTCCCACCACCACCTCCTCCCACCACCACCTCCTCCCACCACCACCACCTCCTACCACCACCACCTCCTCCCACCACCACCTCCTCCCACCACCACCTCCTCCCACCACCACCTCCTCCCACCACCACCTCCTCCCACCACCACCTCCTCCCACCACTACCTCCTCCGTCCACCGCTACCGTCCGCCTCCATCGACAACCTCCATACACCACCTCCGTCCACCACCTCCATGGAGCTGTTGTGAGCAAAGCAACAACATTAGGTCGTGTGAATATAAACGTGTGTCTTTAAACCCGCCACCACCACCACGACACACAGCCAATTAGCAAAGGGTTTGTCACGTACACAAAACGTGCCAGTTTAGTTACGAGTTCAGCAGGACACGCACCGGTCGTGTATTTGGAGAGTGTAAAACTAACAGGAACATATTCTTAGCTCTTTCGGTAAAGTCACGTTGAAGGGAAACAATAAAATAATAAAATATATATAAAACAATAAAAATTCTCACGACGTTTCGACCATAACACAAACGGTCGTCATCAGGTGTGTTGGTTCGCATTAATTTATTTATTTTTTATTGGCTGTGTCGAGTGGTGTTTTAACGACACAATCTAACGCCCCAACAAATATACTTTATTGTGACTAATATTGGTCGTGAAAAGTACTCCATTTCAACTTTTAGTTTAATTTGTCAATTGAATGTTCGTTCAAATGTATTTATAAAGTAATTATTTGTAATGCCAAGCAGCTGCTACTGCAGCTGCTGCTGCTGTGCCCTTGCACAGCGCTCTTGAGATGCTTGATGAAAAGCGCTCCATGCAGAGGGTTCCGTACTCTGGAATTCCTATCTGGCACGTTGCCAATATCTCATCATCGTCCCTCAATAACTTGCGAGCATAGAGTGAGTCCGATTTCACCCAGTGGTCCTCCTCCATGCAGCCTAACTCCCACAAAGATCCCCCGTATAGCCCTAACAGACTGTTGGGGCAAGTGCTGCTAGCGAGTACCTAATGAAGGCCGGCACGGCACACGAGGGGGTGGGTGACCAGCACCCACGCCCTGCCGCCTTTGTCTCCCCAGTGGCGATGTTTACTACACACCGCACCAGGTACTCATTTGAGGCTGAGTCGACCTAGGGGGGGGGGGGAGGCTGTTCAGCGGTTCATATGAACGTCACTGGTGTTGGCCGTGAGCAGGAATTGAACTCGGGTCGCTGGGTTTGTGGCGCAGATCGCAAACTGCTGCCCTACCGCTCCCCATATAACTCCCGCACACACTCGCACACATTCGCACAACGGCAAAGACAAAGGTCCCCCCGCGTAGGCTGTAACAGACTGTTGGGGCAAGTGCTGTTAGCGAGCAGCACCTGTGAAGGCCGGCACGGTCACACGGAAAGGGGGTGGTTGGCCAGCACCACGCCCGGGCGCCTTGGTCTCCCCACACACAAAACTCAAACGAAAATAAACGCGTTGTTTTTTTTGTTGCTTGAACGCTGCCTCCGACAAGTTTAATTGTGATCGCTACGCTCCGTTTAATTGCGTGAGCAATCAGTTTTGTGTCTGCACACAGTTCTCTTTTGTCAGGTGTGGTTTTCATGCAAAGCCCGCCGCTGGGCTTTTCCAGCCTCGTTTGCACGCGCGTGTTATTTTTTTACCGTGGTTTTTTTAAATTTGCACTGTTTGTCTTTCGCCTCGTCTCTTTTGTGCGACTATTAAAATGAACTCGACTACGATTGCAACTACTGCAGTAGAAATCCCTCTTAGCTAGTACAGGTTAGGGGGAAAAAGTATTTGATCCCCTACTGATTTTGTACGTTTGCCCACTGACGAAGAAATGATCAGTCTATAATTTTAATGGTAGGTTTATTTGAACAGTGAGAGACAGAATAACAACAAAAAATCCCGAAAAAACGCATGTCAAAAATGTTATAAATTGATTTGCATTTTAATGAGGGAAATACGTATTTGACCCCCTCTCAATCAGAAAGATTTCTGGCTCCCAGGTGTCTTTTATACAGGTAACGAGCTGAGATTAGGAGCACACTCTTAAAGGGAGTACTCCTAATCTCAGCTTGTTACCTGTATAAAAGACACCTGTCCACAGAAGCAATCAATCAATCCGATTCCAAACTCTCCACCATGGCCAAGACCAAAGAGCTCTCCAAGGATGTCAGGGACAAGATTGTAGACCTACACAAGGCTGGAATGGGCTACAAGACCATTGCCAAGCAGCTTGGTGAGAAGGTTACAAGAGTTGGTGCGATTATTCGCAAATGGAAGAAACACAAAACAACTGTCAATCTCCCTCGGCCTGGGGCTCCATGCAAGATCTCACCTTGTGAGTTGCAATGATCATGAGAACGGTGAGGAATCAGCCCAGAACTACACGGGAGGATCTTGTCAATGATCTCAAGGCAGCTGGGATCATAGTCACCAAAAAAACAATTGGTAACACACTACGCCGTGAAGGACTGAAATCCTGCAGCGCCCGCAAGGTCCCCCTGCTCAAGAAAGCACATATACATGCCCGCCTGAAGTTTGCCAATGAACATCTGAATGATTCAGAGGACAACTGGGTGAAAGTGTTGTGGTCAGATGAGACCATAATGGAGCTCTTTGGCATCAACTCAACTCGCCGTGTTTGGCGGCGGAGGAATGCTGCCTATGACCCCAAGAACACCATCCCCACCGTCAAACATGGAGGTGGAAACATTATGCTTTGGGAGTGTTTTTCTGCTAAGGGGACAGGACAACTTCACCGCATCAAAGGGACGATGGACGGGGCCATGTACCGTCAAATCTTGGGTGAGAACCTCCTTCCCTCAGCCAGGGCATTGAAAATGGGTCGTGGATGGGTATTCCAGCATGACAATGACCCAAAGCACATGGCCAAGGCAACAAAGGAGTGGCTCAAGAAGAAGCACATTAAGGTCCTGGAGTGGCCTAGCCAGTCTCCAGACCTTAATCCCATAGAAAATCTGTGGAGGAAGCTGAAGGTTCGAGTTGCCAAACGTCAGCCTCGAAACCTTAATGACTTGGGGAAGATCTGCAAAGAGGAGTAGGACAGAATCCCTCCTGAGATGTGTGCAAACCTGGTGGCCAACTACAAGAAACGTCTGACCTCTGATTGCCAACAAGGGTTTTTGCCACCAAGTATTTAGTCATGTTTTGCAGAGGGGTCAAATACTTATTTCCCTCATTTAAATGCAAATCAATTTATAACATTTTTGACATGCGTTTTTCTAGATTTTCCTGTTGTTATTCTGTCTCACTGTTCAAATAAACCTACCATTAAAATTATAGACTGATAATTTCTTTGTTAGTGGGCAAACGTACAAAATCAGCAGGGGATCAAATACTTGTTTCCCTCACTGTATCCCTGTTAATGACTAATCGCTTAACGACGGGCCTCCATAGAGCCCAATTTGTAGTGGATAGTGTAGTCGTGTAGTGTACAGTGTAGTGTATACTGTCGTGTATAGTAGTGTAGTGTATAGTAGTATAGTGTATAGTGTAGTGGAGATTAGAATAGTGTAGAGTATCGTGTAGTGGAGATTAGAATAGTGTAGTGTATCGTGTAGTGGAGATTAGAATAGTGTAGTGTATAGTAGTGTAGTGAATTGTGTAGTGGAGATTAGAATAGTGTAGTGTATAGTAGTGTAGTGTATTGTGTAGTGGAGATTAGAATAGTGTATAGTAGTATAGTGTAGTGGAGATTAGAATAGTGTATAGTAGTGTAGTGTATAGTGTAGTGTATAGTAGTGTAGTGTATAGTGTAGTGGAGATTAGAACAGTGTAGTGTATAGTGTAGTGGAGATTAGAATAGTGTAGTGTATAGTAGTGTAGCGCCTCCATAGAGCCCAATGTGTTCACTTACCGACCATTCCCGTGTTAACGACGGGCTGTTGTAGGTACAGTAAATTATAATAATTAGTGCATCGATTAACCATGTTTCTTTTAGTATTATCTATTTATAATGTTGTTAGTATCTGTATGCGTTAATAGCCATTGTTGGAATGTTATAAAGTACGTTTTTTGGGTGAAAAGGGTCAACTTCGACGCCTTGAACGAATTAAGCCCCTAACGTGCATTTCCTATACTCGCTTAACGACCAAATCGCCTTTCATGGAACCAATCACCGTCGTTAAGAGGAGTTCTACCGTAGATCCTGATCCCAAACTCCCTCCACCCCACCCCACCCCCGTACCCCCAGGTGGTGTGCCGAGGGTGGCAACCTGCTCTGCTGCGACTTCTGCCACAACGCCTTCTGCAAGAGCTGCGTGCTGCGCAACCTGGGCCGCAGGGCCCTGCGCGACGTCGTCGCCAGCGGCGACGCCAAGTGGGCCTGCTTCGTGTGCGACCCGGCCCCCCTCATCGACGTCGTCGCCGCCTGCGACGCCGTCTTCGAGTCCCTCGACCTCCGCGGCAAGCGCTGGCACCACCAGAACCGGCAGCAGCAGCAGCATCGGCGGCAGCAGCAGGAGCAGCAGCAGCAGCAGCAGCAGCAGGTCCGCCACCGGCGCAATCGTCACGAGAAGCCGGGCAAGCGCGGCGAGCGCGGCGAGCGCGGCGGCGGCGGCGGCGGCGACGTGACGGTGAGGTGCGCCGAAACGGGCGCCGCGATCACCGTACCGCGCCCGCCGATCGGCGGCGGTCAGGACGTCCGGAGGCAGCTCATGATCCCCAAGGAGGTTTTCCGCAAGTCCCAGAAACTGATCGAGGCGACGGTGAACTTGAGCCTGAAGTACATCAAGTTCCTGGGCTCGGCGTCGCGCAGCGGCGACGACGATGACGCCGGCGACGCCGGCGACGCCGGCCACCGGGGCTCGTCGCCGGAGAGGCTGGCGGTGCGCCTGCGGAAGGCCCGGGCCTTCCGCTCGGTGCTGTCGGAGCTCAGGAAGGCCCACGTGGCCCTCCACCGGAGCATGGAGGAGGAGGTGGCCACGCAGGCGGCCTCGATCAGGGAGTTGGAGGCCAAGGGGGGGCGGGCGAAGGCCGCGGCGGAGGTGAAGGCCGCGGCGGAGGCGAAGGAGGAGGTGGACGAGGAGGAGGAGGTGAAGGAGGGCGGAAGAGGAGGGAAGGGCGCTAAGGAAGGAAATAGAGGAGGGCGGAAGGCACAGGCAGAGAGCCGCCCGTCGAAAGACAAAGTCAAGGGCAGGCATCGAGCGGAGAGGGAGGGAGAGAAGGTCAACGAGGAGGTGGACGATGAGGTGGAGGACGAGGAGGAGGACGCGGGGCGGTTGCCCAAAGGTGCGCCGGCAGAGCGACCCGGCGGGAAGGAGGAGCCGGCGAGGGGCCCGGCGTCCGAGCCTCGCCGGGCGGCGCCGGGCGGCCCCTCGCCGGCGCCGCGGCACCACCGCCGCAAGTCCCTGCGCACCGCCCGCTCGCAGGAGGAGCCCGGAGGGGACGCTGCGGCGGCGGCTGCGGCTGCGGCGGCTGCGGCGGCGTCGTCGTCGGAAGAAGGAGGAGGAGGAGGAGGAGGGAGCGGCGACGAAGAGGGCGACGGAGGCGGCCATGGTGGCGATCGGGCCGTCCGCATTGGCGCCGTCAAAAAACCGAAGCCGTCGGCGGAAGAGCCGGCGCCGTCGGGCGTCGACGCGGCGAGCAAAGCGGAGGCCGGCGACGAGCCGATCGCCGCCTTCACCGCGGACTTCGACTTTGACATGGCGGAGCACGCCGTGGCGGACGACTCGTGGCTGCTCGCCGAGCTCAGCGACATCTCCTCCTGCGTGCAGCCCGCCGCCGACGGCGACGCCGGCAAAGCCGCCGACGGCAAAGCCGCCGCCGATGCTGGAGGCGCGGCCAAGGCCGGCGGCGACGATCGGCAAAGCGACGCCGCGCGGCGGGAAGAGGAGGAGGTGGTGGAGGAGGAGGAGGAGGAGGACGTGGAGGGTGATGATGTGGAAGAGGAGGAGGAGGAGGATGAGGATGGCGGTACAAAGAGCAAGGAAAGAGCGACAACGAAGAAGAGGAAGAAGAAGGCCAACGGGAAGAACCGACCGCTGTCGGCGTCGCGTAAGGCCAAGGATGGAGACGCAAAGAGCCACGGGAAGGAAGAGGAGGAGGAGGAAGAGGAGGAGGAAGAAGGGGAGGCCGATGAGGAGGAGGCCGATGAGGAGGAGGCTGTGACCCCCGCGAAAGAGAGGGCTGCCAGCAAGCCGTCCGCGCTGTCGGAGCCCAGCGTCAAGACGGGCCCCGTTGTGCGGCTGAGGCCTATCAAGGCCTTGCCTGAGCAGCCCCTGGGCCCGACGGCGACGGAGGGGGGGGCGCGGTCACCGGCCACCGACGACGGCGGCGCCGACGACGATTGTGAGAACGGGGAGAAGGAGGAGGAGGACGAGGAGGAGGAGGAGGAGGGTAGACACACTCGCGCCACGACCGAGCGACGGAAGAAGGAACGCGGTGGCGACGACGACGACGGCCGTGGCCGTGGCAAGAAGACGAGGAGGAGCAAGAAGACGCTGGAGAAGAAACATAAATACGAGGAAGAGGAGGAGGAGGAGAAGGAGAAGAAGAAGCAGAAACAGAAGAAGGGAGAGAAGATGAGCGAGGGGGAGGAGGAGGAGAAGGAGAAGCAGAAACAGAAGAAGGGAGAGAAGATGAGCGAGGGGGAGGAGGAGGAGGAGGAGGAGAAGGAGAAGAAGAAGCAGAAACAGAAGAAGGGAGAGAAGATGAGCGAGGGGGAGGAGGAGGAGGAGGAGGAGAAGGAGAAGAAGAAGCAGAAACAGAAGAAGGGAGAGAAGATGAGCGAGGAGGAGGAGGAGGAGGCTGGCGCCGGAGAGGCGTCGGCGGACAAAGTGGAGTCGGACCGCCACCGTCTGCAGCGGCCGCACGGGCAGAGAGAGAACGGAGAGCAAGGGGAGGTGGAGTTGGGGAAGGAGGAGGAGGAGGGAGATGAGGGGAAGGAGGAGGATGAGGGGAAGGAGGAGGATGAGGGGAAGGAGGAGGAGGATGAGGAGGATGAGGAGAGCCGGATGAGATGCGGCGACGAGGACGCGAGGCCCAAGTCCAAACGAAGGAAGTCGCCTCGCCGGCCGGGCGGGGACGACAAAGCCGACGCGGCAGACAGCAAGCGGTCGCCTCGGCAGAAGACCACGCCGCTGCGGCGCCCCTCGGCCGGCGTCGCCAAGCGCCTCCTGGGGGCGGCCGAGGAGGAAGGCGCTTGGCGTCGCCCCGGCAGCAGCAGCAACAACAACAGCAGCGACGACGACGCCGCCGAGGGCGAGGGCGGCGGCGAGGACGCAGCGGGCAAGGCGGAGGCCGCGTCACCGCGACGCCCCACCAAGGGTGGGCGGGCCAAGCGGGGGAGCAAATTGGCGGCGCGGGACGACGGCGACGACGGCGGCGACGACGGCGGCGACGACGACGGCGGCGACGACTCCGACGAGCCGCCGGGGACCGCGACGAAGGCCGAGGATGAGGCGGACGAGGCCTCGGATTCGGACGAGGTGCCGCTCATCCTGAGGATGTCCGCAAGGGACGCCGGCGCGGCCGGGCGGGCGTCGTCCGACGACGACGACGACGAGGGGGAGGAGGACGATGAGAAGGACGGCAGTGGCGGCGACGACGGGGATAAGCGAGGCGTCGCGAAGAAGGGGAAGCGGGCGGCCCTGGCAAGCAAGCGCAAAGCGGGGGGCGGCAAGGCTGCGGCGTCGAACGACGAGGCGGAGGGCGACGAGGGCGACGAGGGCGACGAGGCGGAGGGCGAGAAGACGACGAGCCGGCTGGGCAAGAAGCGCGGCAAGGCGGCGGCGGCGGCGGCGTCGGCGTCGCCGTCGCGCGCCACGACGAGGTCGGCCAGCGCCAAGCGGCGGCGCCGGCGATCCGACTCCTCCAACTACGACCCGGAGCTGGAGCGGGAGATCGGACGGCTGGGCAAGCTGCGGCCCGCCAAGCGTGCCAGGACGGCCAAGGGCGACGACGGCGGCGGCGACGACGACGACGACGACGACGACGATGAGGTGGCGGCGGCGGCCGCGGCAAGAAAGAAGAGGCAGAAGAGCGCGGCGCTCAAGAGCAAGGAGGTGAAGAAGGAGCCGGGTGATGAGGACGAGGACGACGACGAGGAGGAGGAGGACGAGGAGGGGAAGAAGTCTCGCCTACGACGGAGAGCCCGAAAGGAACGGGTGAAGAAGGAAGAGGTGGACAAGCTGTTGGTGCCGTCGGAGGACGAGGAGGAGGAGGGGGGCGGGGAGGAGGAGGATGAGGAGGGTGGGGATGAATCGGACGCGTCGGCACAGAGGATCAAGACGATCGTGGACAGCGTGGCGGACGCCAAGGCCGGAGGGCAGTCCTTCTCTGGTGACTGGCCACGCACGCGCGCACACACACGCCTACGCACGTACACTTACGCACGTACACTTACGCGCGCATACACACGTACACTCGTGTGTACACAGACACACACGTATACACACGTAACGCACACGCACGTACACACGGACGCGCAGGTGCGCACGCACGTACATAACACGCTTCAACAAACAGCCACCAGAGGTCGCCACACGCACACACAGACGCGTCAGCCCCCGTGTAGCCCACACGTACGCTCACAAAGACAAAGATCCCCCGTCTAGCCTGTAACAGACCGTTGGGGCAAGTGCTGTTGGCGAGCAGCACCTGTGAAGGCCGGCACTGTGGCACACGAGGGGGTCGGTGGCCAACACCACGCCCGGCCGCCTTTGTCTCCCCCGGTGGCGATGTTTACTGCACACCGTACCGGGTGCTCATTTGAGGCCGAGTCGACCTATGGGAGGCCCAGGACCGTTTCAGATAATCGTCACCGGTGTTGGCCGCCGGGTTCATAGCGCGAACCGCTGCACTACCGCTCCCCACACACACACGTGGCCACACAGACACACACACACACGTGGCCACACAGACACACACACACACACACGTGGCCACACAGACACGCACGCGCACACGCACAGACGCACGTACACTTACGCGCGCGCACGTGCACACGCGTGCACACATGTACACGCACGTACGCGCATAACAGACGCGCGTTCGCGCGGCGGCGGTGGAGCAGGTAGGTGGAGGAGTCTGCGTGACGAGGTGTCGTGGGTTTGTCCCCCCCCCCCCCCTTCCCCCTCCCCTCCGGTAGACGACGACGACGGCGGCGAGGAGGTGAAGGACGGGCCGGACGCCGCGTCCGAGGAGAGCGACGACAGCCCAGAAAACAGGTAGCGTCCTCGCGGCCAGTTCGCGAGCGATCCGCTGCTGGATGACGGAGACCGCTCTCCCCCGCCCGCCACGCAGACGGGACACCCTCAGTTGTGGACCGCTTGTGGCGGTGTGCGGTGAAGTGTGGGTACTTAGCACCACTCTTGCAAGACGTGTCCCGCTGCTCCTGTCCCCCCAGTGTCCCCCCAGTGTCCCCCCCCGTGTCTTTCTGCTCCCCATACCCCCCCCCGTGTCCCGCGTTGTGGTCACGTCATTCCACCTCTCGGTCGTAGTTTGTTTTCTGATTGCTGGATCTTTTTTTCTTCTACTTGGAGGAAGAACTTTTAGTGCAAAGATAGACAGAGGGGGGGGGGGGGTGGGGGGCGGAGAAGATGGGGAGAAGGAAGAGAGAATGGGGGGCCGGTGGAGAGAAGGGAGAGAGGAGGTGAGAGAGAAGGTGGGAGAGGTGGAGAGAGAAGGGGGAGTGGCGGAGAGAAGGGAGAGAGAAGGGGAGTGATGGAGAGAAGGGAGGGAGAAGGGGGGAGTGGTGGAGAGGAGGTGAGAGAGAAGGGGGAGTGGTGGAGAGGAGGGAGGGAGAAGGGGGGGGGAGTGGTGGAGAGAAGGGAGGGAGAAGGGGGAGGGGAGTGGTGGAGAGAAGGGAGGGAGAAGGGGGGAGTGGTGGAGAGGAGGGGGGGGCAGTGGTGGAGAGGAGGGAGGGAGAAGGGGGGAGTGGTGGAGAGGAGGGGGGGGGAGTGATGGAGAGAAGGGAGGGAGAAGGGGGAGTGGTGGAGAGGAGATGAGAGAGAAGGGGGGAGTGGTGGAGAGGAGGTGAGAGAGAAGGGGGAGTGGTGGAGAGAAGGGAGAGAGAAGGGGGGAGTGGTGGAGAGGAGGAGAGAGGAGGGAGATAGGGGCAGTGTAGAGGAGGAGATGGAGAGAAGGGTTGGTGGTTTGAAGGGGGTGAGGGAGGGAAGAGAGAGAGAGCGGCGGGGAGGAAGAGACGGAGAGACGAGAGAGAGAGAGAATGGAGAGAGTGGGGGGGAGGGCAGTGAGGAGAAAGAGAGAGAGGATGGAGAGAGGAGGGCGATGGGAAGGCAGAGAGAGTGGGGTGGGGGTCGTGGTGGTGGTGGCGGCGGTGCCGTAGCCGAGACCGCTGGAGACGTGGCCCCACAATGAAGCGATTGAGTCCTTGCCTACCACCACCCTCCCCCCTCCCGACCCCCAAGGCCCCATCGCTCGGCTCCGGTTTCAGCGGAGACCGCGCGCCCTTCACGTCCCTTGTGCTCGTCATTCCGCGTAACGGGCGGGCCGGGCCCGGCCTGGCCGGAATAAATCCTGAGGGCGTTCCGCCCCCACCCCCTCCTCCGTACGGTAGAGAGCTCTGTAAAGGATCGGCCCCGCAAGCGCGTTCGCTCGATAGCTCGATCGATCGAGCGAGCGAGCGACCGATCGAGCGACCGATTGAGCGACCGATTGAGCGATCGATCGACCGATTGAGCGATGATCGACCGATCGAGCGAGCGACCCGATCGACCGATTGATCGACCGATCGAGCGAGCGACCGATTGAGCGAGCGAGCGACCGATTGAGCGAGCGAGCGACCGATTGAGCGAGCGAGCGACCGATTGAGCGAGCGAGCGACCGATTGAGCGAGCGAGCGACCGATTGAGCGAAGCGAGCGACCGATTGAGCGAGCGATCGACCGATTGAGCGAGCGATCGACCGATTGAGCGAGCGAGCGACCGATTGAGCGAGCGAGCGACCGATTGAGCGAGCGAGCGACCGATTGAGCGATCGACCGATTGAGCGAGCGAGCGACCGATTGAGCGATCGACCGATTGAGCGAGCGAGCGACCGATTTAGCGAGCGATCGACCGATTGATCGAGTGACCGATCGACCGATTTAGCGAGCGAGCGACCGATTGCTCGATCACTCTCTCGCTTATCGATAAATCGATCGCTCACTCGATTGCAGCTGGAGGAAGGGGACCCTCCACTAACATGAAGCGCTTAAGAGAGAGACAGACACGCAGGTAGCTTGGCCTACTCTTCCAAGCAGGTTCGCACATCTTGGATGAGTGGTGGAGAGTATACCCACACTTTATCCCGCCGCCACCACACGCAACCAGCCGATCTATTTGCGAGTGTATGATGAGTCTTTGGGTCTCTATATACACCTATGGGTCTCTGTGACCTCGCTAACAGCACTTGCCCCAACAGTCTGTTAAGGCTGTACGCGCACACTTGTATACTTGTGTGTGCAAATCTGCGTGTGTATACACAGGTGTGTGTACGTGTGTGTGCAAGTCTGCGTGTGTATACACAGGTGTGTGTGTGTGTACATGTGTGTGCAAATCTGCATGTGTATACACAGGTGTGTGTGTGTACATGTGTGTGCAAGTCTGCGTGTGTATACACAGGTGTGTGTACGTGTGTGTGCAAGTCTGCGTGTGTATACACAGGTGTGTGTGTGTGTACATGTGTGTGCAAATCTGCGTGTGTATACACAGGTGTGTGTGTGTACATGTGTGTGCAAGTCTGCATGTGTATACACAGGTGTGTGTGTGTACATGTGTGTGCAAGTCTGCGTGTGTATACACAGGTGTGTGTGTGTGTACGTGTGTGTACAGGTGTGTGTGTGTACATGTGTGTGCAAGTCTGCGTGTGTATACACAGGTGTGTGTGTGTGTACGTGTGTGTGCAAGTCTGCGTGTGTATACACAGGTGTGTGTGTGTGTACATGTGTGTGCAAGTCTGCGTGTGTATACACAGGTGTGTGTGTGTGTACGTGTGTGTGCAAGTCTGCGTGTGTATACACAGGTGTGTGTGTGTACATGTGTGTGCAAGTCTGCGTGTGTATACACAGGTGTGTGTACGTGTGTGTGCAAGTCTGCGTGTGTATACACAGGTGTGTGTGTGTGTGTACATGTGTGTGCAAGTCTGTGTGTGTGGTCATGATACTGTGGCACCTGGTCTGGAGTGATTGGAGGGCATGGGCCAGATCAGCTCAATAACAACGGTAGGAGGCTGCTAGATTTTTGTGCAGCCCATGGGCTTGTAATTACCAACACGCTGTTCCGGCATCGGCGCATCCACACAACATCATGGATGCATGCCGGGTCCAAGCAAGAACATCTGCTGGACTACATAGTGACGGACCAGCGAATGCGAGCCCATGTCCTTGACACCAGGACCTACCGTGGAGCTGATCTGCCCTCTGACCATCGACTAGTCATCTGTAAGATGCGCCTGCCATTCTTCCACTCCGGTGGTGGGTGTACACCCAGGACCCCATTCCAACCTAAAGTGGCCTGGTCTCAGTTATCTGATGAAAGTTGCAAGCGAGAATTTCATCATCGCTTGCGGCTGGGATTGGCATCGTCCCCGACTCCTCCTGATGTCGAGGGTAAATGGGCGAGGTTTAGGACTGTGACTCATGCAGCTGCAATGGCTGCTTTGGGTACGCGGTCCAGACCTCCCCAGACACCCTGGATGACAGAGGAGTTGTTCAGGATGGTTGAGAAAAAGCGACAGGCCCACTGTCATCGGCTACAGAATCCCACGTCAGAGAATGAGGAGGCTTACCGCAGCCTTCGCTCGGAGGTTCGGAGAGCCGTGAGGCGCTGCAAGGATGGGTGGTGGTCGCGGGTTGCTGAGGAGATGGAGTCTGCCTCAGTGGCCCGTGATCACAAATCGCTATTTAACTCCATCAAAAAAGTAACCTGCAGCGCCACACCTATTACCATCATTAGGGGAAAAAACGGTGATCCAATTTCCGACCCCCAGGAACAGGTTCGCAGATTTGCTGAGCATTTCTGTGAGGTCCTGGGGGAGGGAAAATCCCACAGCCAGGAAAACATCGTGGCACAAAGTGAGGATGACCCTGCTGAGGCTGCGGTGCCTCAAATATTGGATGAAGTCACCCCCTGTGAGTGGCTGGCTGAGGTGCCATCTGCTGAGGAAGTATTGAAGGCGATCCAGAGTCTGAGACCAGGAAAGGCAGCGGGCAGAGATGATCTCCCAAGCGAAATGCTGAGGGAGGGTGGCGTTTGTGCACAGACTGCCCTATATGACATCATAACAACAGTCTGGACCACTGGACGGGTTCCGCAGGATTGGAAGGATGCCCTGGTGGTCCCCCTTTTTAAGAAGGGGGACCGCACAGACTGTAACAACTACAGGGGCATCTCACTCCTCAGTGTGCCGGGAAAGGTCCTGGCAAGGATTATTCAGCATCGCCTTGCCAGGCACGCTGAGGAGAGGCTTGCGGAGCCCCAATGCGGTTTCAGGAAAGGGCGGTCCTGCACAGATGCCATATTTTCTGTCCGTCTGCTACAGCAGAGGTGTAGGGAATTCCAACAAGACCTACATCTCTGCTTTATTGACCTGGTCAAGGCCTATGATACCATCAGTAGGCCTGGGCTCTGGGTCGTTCTTCGTGCTTTTGGAGTACCTGACCCTCTGCTCACGATCATTAAGGACCTTCATGATGGTGAGCGGGCCCGGGTAAAACTACGTGGCCGGGAGTCAGAGCCATTCCCTGTACACCTTGGGGTGCGACAGGGATGTCCTCTGGCTCCCACATTATTTAACATCTATTTTGACCACGTAGTTCGTGAAGCCTTCAATAGCTGTACCGGGGGAATCTCCATATGGTACAGATATAATGGGAGGCTAATCGATGCCCGGGTGCGGTCAAGGGATGGCTCCCTATTGCTCAACCACGTTATGTATGCTGATGACTTGGTAATAGCTGCTCAGTCAGAGGAGGAGTTGGAGACGCTGCTGCTGAGACTGGAGCGTGCCACTAAGAGGTGGGGCCTTACCATCAGCCCCACCAAAACTAAGCACCTGCCTGGGTATTTTGTACCATCGGACACTCCACCCCCACAACTCCCAATCGGTGATGGGGCAGTTGTGGAGAGAGTGGAGAGTTTCCCATACCTGGGCAGTGTGCTTATGACTGGCTCCAGTTTAACAGCAGAGGTCTCACTCCGAATCAGTCGAGCGGCAATATCTTTTCATCGGTTGCGTAACGCTGTGTGGAAGCTACCTGGTCTGTCGCTCCGCACTAAGCTTCAGGTCTTCTCGGCCACGGTCATTCCCTCCCTTCTCTACGCTTGCGAAACGTGGACCCCCCTAATGGAACATCTTCGCCGGTTAGAAACATTTAGGCTGACCTGCCTACGATCCATCCTGGGTTTAACCAGACTGGATTTGGTGAGGAGCTCACAAATCCTTGAAAGATCTGGGCAGGGTCCCATCGGTGAGCTCCTCAGGCAGGCAAGGCTGCGATGGCTGGGTCATGTAGCCCGCATGCCCAGCCACCGCATGCCGAAACAGCTTTTGTTTGGCCGGATTGAGGGGGCTAAGCGGGCGCGGCACGGGCTAGAGAAGAGATGGAGTGATGTGGTATAGGAGGACGTGGAGCTGAGTGGACTTGCCGATGACTGGTACCAGCGGTGTCAAGATCGGCCTCTGTGGAGGAGGCTCGTGAAGGATGCTACTGGGCAGTTGGAGGCAGTCGCCCTCCAACAACAACGGAGGGCGGAGGAGCGACGCTCACAACAGCGAGCGGAGCGCCGGGTGGCTAAAGCACAGCAGGTTGGCACAGTAGGGGGCACAGGTGGTGCATCAGCCAGTCATCTCAGTCAGTCGACCCGTGGCACCTGGGTCTGCCCCGTGACCTCCTGCCAGCGGGCGTTCGACACTTCACGTGGCCTCAGGGTGCACATAGCCTGGCACAAGCGTCGTGGTGACGTCACCGCCACTTAGTGGCGAATGGCGGTTGTTGTTGTTGTTGTGTATACACAGGTGTGTGTGTGTACATGTGTGTGCAAGTCTGCATGTGTATACACAGGTGTGTGTGTGTGTACATGTGTGTGCAAGTCTGCGTGTGTTTACACAGGTGTGTGTGTGTGTACATGTGTGTGCAAGTCTGCGTGTGTTTACACAGGTGTGTGTGTGTGTATATACTTGTGTGTGCAAGTCTGCGTGTGTATACAAAGGTGTGTGTGTACATGTGTGTGCAAGTCTGCGTGTGTATACAAAGGTGTGTGTGTGTGTACATGTGTGTGCAAGTCTGCGTGTGTATACACAGGTGTGTGTGTACATGTGTGTGCAAGTCTGCGTGTGTATACACAGGTGTGTGTGTACATGTGTGTGCAAGTCTGCGTGTGTATACACAGGTGTGTGTGTGTGTACATGTGTGTGCACGTCTGCGTGTGTATACACAGGTGTGTGTGTGTGTACATGTGTGTGCACGTCTGCGTGTGTATACACAGGTGTGTGTACGTGTGCGTGTACATGTGTGTGCACGCGCAGCGGTTAGCGCCCTACGTTACAAACCCGGCGGGCCGAGTTCGATTCCCGCTCACGGCCAACTCCGGTGACGATTAAGTGAACCGGTCTTGGGCCCTCCCCTAGGTCGACTCGGCCTCAAACGAGTACATTGCGCGGTGTGTAAACATCGCCGCTGGGGAGATAAAGACGGCCGGGCGGCCGTGGTGCTGGCCACCCAACCCCCTCGCGTGCCGTCCTGCTGCTCGCTGACGGCACTTGCCCCAGCAGTCTGTCGAAGGCTACAACGGGGGGGGGGGGGGACCTTTTCCTTTGTGTGCTAAGAATCGCCAAGTCTATGCTGCTGCAAGAGATCATGGTGGGGAAGCTGTCGGGAGAGGACAGCTCATCGGAGGAAGACGATAAGGAAGATGCGCAGGCGGCCGGGAAGAAGAGGAGCAAGGGAGATGAAGGAGGTGAGGTGACGATGCCGGCGATCGTGGTCACAGCTCCGCCTTAACCACCACCACCACCATCATCATCGCCGCCGCCATCGTTACAGGAACATTGCCACTATCGTGGTGGTAGTGGTGGTGGTGGTGGTGATGGCGGGGGTGTGGTGGTGGTGGTGGTGGCGGCGGCAGTGGCGGTGGATGTGTCTGTCACCGTCGTGGCGTCTCGAAAGCAGCGGAAAGACACGCCGAGCATTTATTATTCTTATCACCGTCATCATCTTTCTTTTTTATAATAATAACACGAGAAAAATATCCGTTGGAATGTTACTTTGTTAAATGTTTACCTTTTCCTTGGGCGAGAGCGGAGGTGTAGCGGTTAGCGCCGCGCTCCGAACCCGGCGGAGACCCGGGTTCGATTCCCGCTCACGGCCGCCACCAACGATTACCTGAAGCGGTCCCTGGGCCTCCCGCTAGATCGACTCGGCCTTAAATGAGTACCTGGTGTGTGGTCAACATCGCTGCCGTTAACAGCCCTTGCTCCGACAGTCTGTTAAGGCTACACGGGGGCTCCTCTGTCTTTGTGCCTGGCCGTAAAAGGAAAATAATTTAAGAGGTTGACATTTCACGCAATGGCCCTTCTTCCATGGCACTTGAACTTGAGAGAATGAAAATGTAATAAAGATGTCGTGCATTAGGTGTTGGTGCTGTCATTCATACAGCGTAAGACAGAGAGAGGAGCACGCGGATTAGAGACATCGTCATCACATTTGAGCTTTAAACAGTGGTGGATTCACCATGGTGGTGATGATTCATTACAATGAGAGGAACACAGGGTCGAGACATCATCACATTATTATTTATCCAGCAGTGGATACGACCCAGACCTCGGTCTCAGTCATTCTCTCATCCGTGTCAACTCGGGGTCTTTGACACGACCGCTATGATGAACCCACAGAGAGAAGGGTGGCGAGAGAGAGAGACACCCAGGGGGTGGGTGGTAAGGTGGGTTACTCGATGGGTGACTTGATGGGTGAGGTGGGTGGCTCTGTGGGTGAGTTGCTGTATCGTTTGCCGTTGCAACTCGCTGACCCCGTGCCCCCGACTGGTAACCCGTGAGTGACTTCATAGCTCATCGGATTCCTCCTCCTCCTGCTGCTGCTGCTGCTGCCGCTCGACACGCGGATTCTGTTTCGCCCTCCCAGGCAGCGGTGACGGCGCGGAGGAGGAGGAGGAGGACGAGGCAGAGGCCGATGACGACGGCGGCGGCGGCTCCGACTCGGACTTCGAGATCCCCAACAAGTCGCGCTTCCGCCACCACCTCCTGCGCCACAAGCTGGTGGAGAGCGACTCGGACTCGGCACGCGCACGCAAGGGGACCAAGGTCGCTCCTCGCTCGCTCATTTACTCGCCCCCTCGCTCGCTCGCTCGCCTGCTCGGGCACTCGCTCGCTCCTCACTCGCTCGCTCTTCGCTCACTCGCCTGATTGCGCAACTCGCTCGCTCATTTACTCGCCCCCTCATTCGCTCGCCCGCTCGGGCACTCGCTCGCTCCTCACTCGCTCCTCGCTCACTCGCCTGATTGCGCAACTCGCTCGCTCCTCACTCGCCCGCTCGCTCGCTTGCTCACTGGCCCGCTAACATGTTCATTCGCTCACACGCCCGCTGCTCGCTCAACCGCCTGCTCGCTCGCCCACCCGCTCGTCCACCCCGCTCACTCGCCCATTCACTCCTTCACTCGCTCATTCACTCACTCGCTCGCTCACTCACCCACTCACTCATTCGCTCGCTCGCCCACTCGCCCACTCACTCCTTCACTCGCTCATTCACTCACTCGCTCGCTCACTCGCCCACTCACTCATTCGCTCGCTCGCCCACTCGCGCACTCGCCCATTCACTCCTTCACTCGCTCATTCACTCACTCGCTCGCTCACTCGCCCACTCACTCATTCGCTCGCTCACTCGCCCACTCGCTCAGCACTGTCTCTTCACCCCCCAAACTCTTCCTGCTACGACAACAACAACGACAACGTCGCTCGATTTCAGACCCGCGTTAACAACTCGCTAAGAGCCGCGTGTCGCCCGTTGAACGGTGCAGTTTGTTACTGGCCGCTTGGCGTTGTTGCCGTCGGGGTGGGGGGCCGCCCTGCGTGGGCCGTGGGTGACGCGCGGTGGGCTGCTGTGCGCGCGCGGCGAGCAGGAGGGGAAGGAGGAGGGCGACGAGGAGGAGGAGGATGACGAGGAGCGGACGCCCAAGAAGCCTCGACGCAAACCCAACCGGGGCATCAACACGGCCGGTGGGCGTTCCCCCCACACCGTGTCTCCCCGCGTTGCCCCCATGTCTCCCGTGTGTGTCTCCCCGCGTCTCCCCCATGTCTCCCGTGTGTGTCTCCCTAGGTTTCCCCCATGTCTCCCGTGTGTCTCCCCGCGTCTCCCCCATGTCTCCCGTGTGTGTCTCCCCAGGTTTTATCCCATGTCTCCCGTGTGTGTCTCCCTAGGTTTCCCCCATGTCTCCCGTGTGTCTCCCCGCGTCTCCCCCATGTCTCCCGTGTGTGTCTCCCCGCGTCTCCCCCATGTCTCCCCGCGTCTCCCCCATGTCTCCCGTGTGTGTCTCCCCGCGTCTCCCCCATGTCTCCCGTGTGTGTCTCCCCGCGTCTCCCCCATGTCTCCCGTGTGTGTCTCCCCAGGTTTTATCCCATGTCTCCCGTGTGTGTCTCTCCGTGTCTCCCCCAGGTTTCCCCATGTCTCCCATGTGTGTCTCCCCGCGTCTCCCCCATGTCTCCCGTGTGTGTCTCCCCGCGTCTCCCCCATGTCTCCCGTGTGTGTCTCCCCGCGTCTCCCCCATGTCTCCCGTGTGTGTCTCCCCAGGTTTTATCCCATGTCTCCCGTGTGTGTCTCTCCGTGTCTCCCCAGGTTTCCCCATGTCTCCCATGTGTGTCTCCCCGCGTCTCCCCCATGTCTCCCGTGTGTGTCTCCCCGCGTCTCTCCCATGTCTTCCCGCGTCTCCCCAGGTTTCCCCCATGTCTCCCCACCTCTCACTGCATCTCCACCATGTCTCCCCACATCTCACCGGTGTCTCCCTTGTGTGTCTCCCTTGTGTGTCTCCCCGTGTCTCCATTTCTTTAATCTTTGTCCTCCCGCGGTGATAATTACTCTGCTGACATTGCTGCTGATTATCATGTTGTTGCTGCTGCTGATGATGATGATGCCAACTGCTGCTGCTGCTGCTGATGATGATGATGATTGATGGTGCCGACGCTCTCCCCCCTCTTGCACTGCGACCCCCCTCAGACAGCGACGACGATTCTGAGGACGACGAGGCGGAGGAGGAGGGGAGCTCTGGGTCTCTGCGCAAGTCCGAGCTGGACGGGACGACCTCCGACTCGCAGTCGGACAGCAAGAAGAAGAAGTCCTACAAGACCAGGTGCAGCCCTCCTCGCCCTTGCCTAGGTCCGCTCGGCAGTAAAATAATGTCCCCACCCCCTCCCCTCCTGCCGACCTTCATAGGGCGCCGCCCGCTTAGCAGCACGAAACTTCGAGGAGTCTTAACAGAGACGGCGCGTCGCTGGGGGGCTCCCTCTAGAGCGGAGGCCCCATCCGCCGGCAGTGGCGCGGGTGGGCGCTTGCAGGGCTACGCCTCGGCCTGTTGTTTTTTTTTATTTTTTCCGCGAGCTTATTCATTTATTTACTGTCAAAGGGTCTCGGTTATCGGACCCAAATCATCGGCCGTGCGATCGACGACTTCCGACCTTGCAGATCGCCCCCCCCCCCCGGGCCTCCCTCTACGTCGACTCAGCCTCAAATGAGTACCTGGTACGGTGTGTAGTAAACATCGCTAGCACCGGGGAGACAAAGGCGGCCGGGCGTGGTGCTGGCCACCCACCCCCTTGGCGTCCTGTGCCGGCCTTCACAGGTGCTGCTCCCTAACAGCGCTTGCCCCAACAGTCTGTTGAGGCTGCACGTGGGATCTTAAGTCTTTGTTATCTTTGTTCCAGTGGTGCGGTTAAGTGTCACGTGTTGTGTGTGTGTGTCTCTCTCTGGTTTTTGTTTTCCCATTGCGTGTTGGTTTGTGCGATCGTGCCACGGCGTCGGTCTGATGTGTCGGAGCGTAGCGGTCAGCGCACCGCGCTAACCAACACCGCTCGATTCCCGTTCACGGCCGATATCGGCGACGATTGTCTGAACCGGCCCTGGGGTCTCCCTCTAGATCAGGGGTCGCCAAACTTTTTTCACAGTGGGCCGGATAACTGAAAGAATGACGAGCGCAAGGGCCGCGTAATGAATAAATATTTCTGTAGCGTCGGACCTGTGCTGACAGCTGGGAAAATCTGGGGGCGGGAAAGATGCGTGTTTGTGTGTGTTGCCATGGAAACCGTGGTAACGTGTTGCCATGACGTTGCCCTGGAAACCATGGTAACGTCAGAGCGTAAGGCGGAGCTACCACGAGCCGGGGAAGTACTTGGGAAGGCGCGAAATAAGCAAACGTTACCATAAACAAGAAAATCTAGATACAATAATTTAAAATATAAAATAGTACATTTGAGGAACATAGCAGTCAGGAGGTCTCCGCACGCGTGAAGATCTCCTCGTATTCTAAACATAATATTTAAATTGTATCACAACGTCTCGTGTTCCATACGTTTTATCAACCAAATTCAAGTACCGTCGGCGGGCCTGAAGGGCTGCCGTCGCGGGCCGGATCCGGCCCGCGGGCTGTAGTTTGGTGACCCCTGCTCTAGATCGACTCGGCCTCAAATGAGATCGACTCGGCCCGGTGCGGTGTGGAGTTAAACATCGCTGCCGGGGACACAAAGCCGGCCGGGCGGGCGTGGTTTTTTTTGTGTGTACGGCCACTCCGAGAACAGCACTCGGGGCCCCAACGGCCCGTCTTGTTGTTGTTCGTTGCGAGTATCCCGGCACGCGTTGTGTGTGTCGTGAACATCACCGTTGGGGGAGACCGAAGGCCGCCCGCCCGCCCGCCGCGTGGCGCCGCGTGCCGGCCTTCAGGTGGTGCCGCTCGCCATGACACATCGGCACTTAGCGCCCCCCAACTGGTCTATACGAGCGGGGTCGGGGGGGGGGGGGCGGGGTGGAATCTTTGTCCTTTGAGTGGGTGAGCGAGCGGCGTGTGTTCGGGGGGGGGGGGTCGAAGGTCGTCAAAGAAGCTGGGGGAGGAGGAGACGCAGCGGAGCTACAAGCAGAAGAAAAAGCGGCGACGCATCAAGGTCCAGGAGTCTTCGTCCGACGAGGTAGCGTCCCCGATTCGCCGCGCTCCCTGAAGCCAGCGGTGCCGGAGCAATTGCCGCGGGCTGCTTTCTTTGCGCGGCGGTAAAATTGGCCGTGCTCCCTAAACCTCCTCTCCCAGCCTTGACCCTGTGATTTAAACCGGGATCTCAAGTCTAGACAGAAACCCCGTAGACTCGCACAGAGACCCCGTAGACTCGCACAGAGACCCCGTAGGCTCACACATAGACCCGTAGACTCGCACAGAGACCCATAGACTCACACAGAGACCTGTAGACTCGCACAGAGACCCATAGACTCGCACAGAGACCCGTAGGCTCGCACAGAGACCCCGTAGACTCGCACAGAGACCTGTAGACTCGCACAGAGACCCGTAGACTCGCATAGAGACCCGTAGACTCGCACAGAGACCCACAGACTCACACAGAGACCCATAGACTCACATAGAGACCCGTAGACTCGCACATAGACCCGTAGACTCGCACAGAGACCCATAGACTCACATAGAGACCCATAGACTCGCACAGAGACCCGTAGACTCACATAGAGACCCATAGACTCACACAGAGACCCGTAGACTCGCACAGAGACCCGTAGACTCGCACAGAGACCCGTAGACTTGCACAGAGACCCGTAGACTCGCACATGGACCCGTAGACTCGCACAGAGACCCATAGACTCACACAGAGACCTGTAGACTCGCACAGAGACCCGTAGACACGCACAGAGACCCATAGACTCACATAGAGACCCATAGACTCGCACACAGACCCGTAGACTCACATAGAGACCCGTAGACTCGCACAGAGACCCGTAGTTGACGATGATGAGGACAATGTTGACGATGCTGACGATGATGTCACTGATGACGGCGTCCGTTGATTCGACCCCTAACCCCTCCTCCACCCCTCCTCCACCATCACCGCCATCACCGGCCGCCAGAACTCGGACGAGAGCGATCGCAAGCGCAAGAGGAGGAGGAAGAAGAAGAGGAAGGGCTCTGACGACGAGGGCAGCTCGGACGAGGAGGGCGGCTCGGACGACGACGACTCCAAGTCGCCCGGCAAGGGGCGCAAGAAGATCCGCAAGATCATCAAGGACACGAAGCTGCGCGACGAGACGCAGCAGGCGCTCAAGGAAGAGGAGGAGAGGCGTCGGCGCGTCGCCGAGCGCGAGAAGGAGCGCGACAAGCTGCGCGAGGCGAGTCGCTAGCGCATCAGTTCGCCGGTCAACTCGTTAGCTGGTTAGCGTGATGGTCAGAGGGTCACAGAGTAGACGCAGCGGGCACTGGAGGAGGAGGAGGAGCGGCTGTCACCGAGAGCGATAAGCTGCGCCAGGCGAGTCGCTAGCTCGTCAACTAGTTAGTCGGTTAACTCGTTAGCTGGTTAGCGTTAGCTGGTTAGCGTGATGGTCAGAGGGTCACAGAGTAGACGCAGCGGGCACTGGAGGAGGAGGAGGAGCGGCTGTCACCGAGAGCGATAAGCTGCGCCAGGCGAGTCGCTAGCTCATCAGTTCGCCGGTCAACTCGTTAACTAGTTAACTGGTTAGCGTGATGGTGGTTAGCGTGATGGTCAGAGGGTCACAGAGTAGACGCAGCGGGCGCTGGAGGAGGAGGAGCGGAGCGGCGTGTCACCAAGCGCGATGAGCTGCGCGAGGCGAGCCGCTAGCCTGTTAGTTGGCTGGTTAACTAGTTAACTAGTTAGCGTGATAGAGGGGCACAGAGGAGACGCAGCTGGCGCTGGTGGAAGAGGAGGAGGAGCGGCGTGTCACCGAGCGCGAGTGAAGAGGGCGACGAGCTGACGGGGCGAGTCGCTCGCTAGTCGGTTCGCTAGTTAACGAGCTAGCGTGATGCTTAGAGGGTCACGGGGTAGACGCAGCGGGCGCTCGGGGAAGAGGAGAAGCGGGACGAGCTGAGCGAGGCGAGTTGCTGGTCGGTAAACCAGTTAGCGAGATGATGCTTGGCGTGATGGTCAGAGGGTCACAGGGCAGACGCAGCGGGCGGAGGAGCAGGAGCGGCGCTCTGTTGGCCGATTAGATTCAAGCAGGACGAGCTGCGTGAGCCGAGTCGCTGATTGGTTAGCTAGTTGGTTCACTCGTTAGTGTGATGATGGTTAGGGGACGCGACAGGCGCTGCAGGAGGAGGAGCGGTGCTGTGTGGCCGCCTAGGAACGAGCGGGATGATGCTGCAAGAGTTAAAACGCTCGCTCGCTCGCTAGTTAATTAGCTCGTTTGTGTTATGGGCTGGCGTGCCCGTGTATGCCTGTGCGTGCGTTACTCTGCGTGCGTGCCAGTGCGTGACCGCCCGTGCGTGCCTGTGCGTGACTGTACGTGACTGTGCGTGACAGACCGTGCGTGACCGCCCGTGCGTGACTGTGCGTGACAGACCGTGCGTGACCGCCCGTGCGTGACTGTGCGTGCCTGTGCGTGACTGTACGTGACTGTGCGTGACCGCCCGTGCGTGACTGTGCGTGACTGTGCGTGACCGCCCGTGTGTGGTGCAGGTGATCGTGATCGAGGATGAGGCGATCGCACCGTGCCCCATCACCACGAAGCTCGTGCTGGAGGAGGACCCCGAGACCCACGAGCCCGTCGTGGAGGTGCTGCGCTCCCTCGTGTGCAAGCTCAAGCCTCAACCAGGTGGACGGTGAGGATCCCTCACCGCCACTCGCTCACCAACCGCTCGCTCGCCCATTCGCCCACGCTCACTCGCTCACTCCGGCGTGTGCAAGCTCAAGCCTCATCAGGTGGACGGTGAGGATCTCTCACCGCCACTCGCTCACCAACCGCTCGCTCGCCACTCGCTCGCCCATTCGCCCACGCTCACTCGCTTACTCCGGCGTGTCCAAGCGCTAAGTCTCATCAGGTGGACGGTGAGGATCTCTCACCGCCACTCGCTCACCAACCGCTCGCTCGCCCATTCGCCCACGCTCACTCGCTCACTCCGGCGTGTCCAAGCTCAAGCCTCACCAGGTGGACGGTGAGGATCCCTCACCGATGCTCACCACCAAGCCACGCTCACCCACGCTCACCCACGTGTGTAAGCTCAAGGCTCGCCAGGTGGACGGTGAGGCTCGCTCACCGACGCTCACCACTTGCCGACTCTCACAACTCACTCACCCGTGCTCACCACTCGCTCGGACGTGTGGGTAGGAGCGTGGCGCTCACGATTGAATGTGATGGAAAAATTAATTTTAGAAATCTACAACCGCCACTGCAGAGAGAAGAGAAGGATCACGGGGAGAGAGAGTGATAGAGAGAGCTAGAGAGAGTGCGACAGAGCGAGAGAGCTAGAGAGAGAGGGAGTGAGAGAGCCCGAGAGAGCTAGAGAGAGCTAGAGAGAGAGGGAGTGAGAGAGAGCGAGAGAGCTAGAGAGAGGGAACGAGAGAGGGAGTGAGAGAGAGCGAGAGAGCTAGAGAGAGGGAACGAGAGAGAGAGCGACGGAGCGAGAGAGAGAGCGACGGAGCGAGAGAGGGAGCGAGAGAGAGAGGGAGCTAGCGAGAGAGAGCGACGGAGCGAGAGAGAGGGAGAGTGAGAGAGAGCGCGAGAGAGCGACGGAGCGAGAGTGAGAGAGAGCGACAGAACGAGAGAGAGAGGGAGCGAGAGAGAGAGAGCGAGAGAGTGAGAGAGAGAGCGACGGAGCGAGAGGGAGCTAGAGAGAGAGCTAGAGAGTGGGAGCGAGAGGGAGAGCTAGAGAGAGAGCTAGAGAGAGAGCTAGAGAGAGAGCTAGAGAGAGAGAGAGCTAGAGAGAGCTAGAGAGAGAGCTAGAGAGAGAGCTAGAGAGAGAGCTAGAGAGAGAGCTAGAGAGAGAGCTAGAGAGGGCTAGAGAGGGAGCGAGAGAGCTAGAGAGAGAGAGAGTTAGAGAGAGCGTTAGAGAGAGAGGGCTAGAGAGAGAGAGCTAGAGAGAGCGTTAGAGAGAGAGGGCTAGAGAGAGAGAGCTAGAGAGAGAGTTAGAGAGAGAGAGTTAGAGAGAGAGAGTTAGAGAGAGAGAGTTAGAGAGAGAGAGCTAGAGAGAGAGAGCTAGAGAGAGTGCGAGAGAGAGAGCTAGAGAGAGCGCGAGAGAGAGAGGGAGTGAGCTAGAGGGAGGGAGCGAGAGAGTGAAGGGAAGAAAGAGAGCTAGAGAGGGAGTGAGAGAGAGCTAGAGAGAGAGGGCTAGAGAGGGAGTGAGAGAGAGAGCTAGAGAGAGCGAGAGAGAGGGAGTGAGAGAGCTAGAGAGAGGGAGTGAGAGAGCTAGAGAGGGAGAGAGAGCTAGAGAGAGAGGGAGAGAGAGAGGCTGAGCGGGAGAGAGGGATGGCGAGTGTGAGGGAGCGAGAGAGTGCGAGGGTCTTGGATTTCAGAAAAACACGCCACTAAGTTCGGGGACGATGGGGGGGGGACATATTTTGGAACAAAGCTGCGGCCCTTGAAGAAGAAAATAAAAAAAATAATGAAATGGTAATTCCGTTACCGCCACCTTGACAAATCACCACCTATCCTCCATACCCTCGCTCCATCCTCCATCCTCATCCATCCTCCATCATCCTCCCTCCCTCCATTCTCTTCCTCATCCATCCTCCACCTGCGCTCCCTGGCTGTTTGCGTCCGAGATATTGCCGTGCCGTTTGAATCGTCGTTTTTTTACATTTCTCTCAAGGTTTTTGTCATTTGATTACTTTTTTAAAATGTCTGTGTGTGTGTGTGTGCGCGCGCGTGTGCATGTGGGGAGCGGTGGCGGTGTAGCGGTTAGCGCGCGTAGTTACGAACCCGGCAGTGGCCCGAGTTCGATTCCCGCTCACGGCCAACACCGGTGACGAATATCTGAAACGGTCCCGAGCCTCCCCTAGGTCGGCTCGGCCTCAAATTAGTACCTGGTGCGGTGTTTAAACATCGCCACTGTGGAGGCAAAGGCAGTCAGGCGTGATGCTGGGCCACTCAACCCATCTTACGCCGTGCCATCCTTCGTAAATGCCACTCCGCTTAACAGCACTTGCCCCCAACTGCTTGCGTACGCTGTACGGGGGGTTCTCACACACACACTCACTCGCACACAAAGACAAAGATCCCCCGCGTAGCCTGAACAGACTGTAGGGACAAGTGTGCTGTTAGCGAGAACCTATGATGGCCGGACCGGTACACGAAGGGGTGGGTGGCCAGCACCACGCCCGACCGCCGTTGTCTCCCCAGTGGCGATGTTTACACACCGCACCAGGTACTCATTTGATGCTGAGTCGACCTAGGGGAGGCCCATAACCGGTTCAGATAATCGTCACCGGTGTTGGCCGTGAGCGGGAATCAAACTCGGGCCACCGGGTTCATGGCGCAGCGTGGCGCTAAGCGCTACGCTACCGCTCCCCACACACACACCCACACACAGGGGCACTCAGGCACACACACGCACACACCCTCACTAACGAACTCACGCACTCAGGCACACACACGCACGCACACACCCTCACACTGACGCACTCACACTGACGCACTCACACTGGCGCACTCACGCACGCACACACACGCACGCACACGTACATACACGCACGCACGCGCACGCACACACTCACACGTATGCACACACCCTCACACTGACGCACTCACACACTCAGGCACACACTCACACCCTCACACTGACGCACTCACACTGACACACTCACACACGCAAGCACGCATGCACACGCACACACTCACACGTACGCACACACCCTCACACTGACACACGCACGCACACACATGCACACGCACACATGCACACGTACACACACGTCTCCGCCGCTTGGCCAAGGCTGTAATCTAATGCGCGCCATGTGGGTCTCATTTCTTTACCTGTGTGTGTGTTTGTTTTATCCTCACTCGCTCACCCTCCCTCCCTCCCTTCCCTTCCTGCCTACCCACCTGCATACCCACATTCATGCCTGCATGCACCCCTGTGCTTACCCAGCCATATACCTGCCAAACCCATCGACCTACCCACATTCATGCCTGCATACACCTGTGCACTTGCCTACCTGCCCGCCCATCTGTATACTTACCTGCCTATCCACGATCACACTTGCATATACACCTGTGTACTAACCTTCTTGTTTACCTGCCTACCAATCTACCTTACCCACGTTCAGACCTGTACAGTAAAACCTTGGAATGCGAGTAACTTGGTCTACGGGTGTTTTGCAAGACGAGCACATTTTTAAAATAAATATTAATTTGATAAACGAGCGAGGTCTTGCAATACGAGCAGTACGTACGTATACGCTTTGTACTGCCGAGCGTCACGTGATCACAACTGATGTACGAGTGCTTTGATTTTCGAGTGCTTTGGATTACAAACACGTTTCCGGAACGAATTATGCTCGCAATCCAAGGTTTTACTGTATACCTACGTACATGCCTACCCACCTGCATAACCCACCTGCGCCTACCTGCCTACCTACTGGCCAACCTCATGATGTGATGATGGACAACGTTGACTGCGAACATTCGAGTGTGCCTTGGGCCTCCCCTAAGTCGACTCGCCCTCAAATGAGTTCCCTGTGCGGTGTGCAATAAACATCGCCAACTGGGGAGACAAAGGTGGCCTGGGCGTGATTGTGCTGGCCGACACCCACCCCCTCGTGTGCCGTGCCGGTCTTCATAGGTGCCCGCTGACGGCACTTGCCCCAACAGTCTGTTACAGGCTACACGGGGGACCTTTGTCTTTGTTGGCGTGTGTGGGGAGCGATTAGCGGTTAGCGGGCAGCTGCTCCCCAGAGCACGGCCGCTGGAGTTGGATTCCTGCTCGCGACCGATGCCTCTGGCGAATATTTGAGTGTTTCCCCGAGACCCTCCACCTTAAAACAAGTTCCTTTGGCCCTGTGAAGCGTCGCCGATGGGCGGGAGAGACAGAGGCGGACGGGGCGCCGGTGGCGAGGCCTCCTCCGCTTAGCAGCACTTGCCCCCCCGGACAGCGTGTTAAGGCCACACTGGTGGCGCGCGGGGGACCTTTGTCTTTGTGTGTGTTTTGTCGAGCGTAGGGGTGCAGTTCATGTGGGACTGCTGCATTGAGACCGTGAAGAAGGCCAAGAAGGAGCCGGGGTCTGGGTGCATCCTCGCTCACTGCATGGGACTCGGAAAGACTCTGCAGGCAAGAGGCTCGTCGCTGGCTGACTCGCTCGGTCGCTCGCACGCACGCACGCTCACCCGCACGCTCGCTCGCCTCGTTAATCGCCCGCTCGCTCACCCGCACGCTCATTCACCCACACGTTCGCTCACCTGGCTTCTCACCCGCTCGCCCACCCACACGCTCGCTTACCCAGACGCTCGCTCACCCACACGCTCGATCACCCACACGCTCGATCACCCACACGCTCGCTCGCCCCCACACGCTCACTCGCCCACACGTTCACTCGCCTCGCGATTCACCCCCTCGCTCACCCACACGCTCGCTCACCCACATGCTCGTTCACCCACACGCTTATTCACCCACACGCTCATTCACCCACACGCTCGCTCACCCACACGCTCGCTCACCCACACGCTTGCTCACCCACACACTTGCTCACTCACATGCTCACTAACCTCGTGACTCACCCGCTCGCTCACCAACACGTTCACTCACCCACACACTCACTTGCCCCGCTACTCACCCGCCCACTTGCTCACCCACCGCTACAGTCATCCGCTCACGTGCACTCGCCTACTCACTCGTTCATCTACTCACTCGCCCACGTGCTCACCAACACATGCACTTGCTCACATCTTGCGGACAGACTCATCCGCTTTAACGCTCACTCGTCATCGCCACCACTATCATTATCACCATCTCCATCACCACCACCATCATCACGACCACTATCACTTCCACGATCCACACTCAACACAGCCACCACCATCACCGCTATAATTATCACCATCTCCGCCATCACCACCACCATCATCATCACGGCCATCACCACCCACCCTAAACACAACAACCACCATCACCACCATTATCACCATCTCTACCATCACCATCATCATGGCTACCACAACCCAGCATAAACACAAGGATAAATATCACCCGTATAGCCTTAACAGACTGTGGGGGCAAGTGCTGTTAGCGAGCACCTATAAAGGCCGGCAATGCACACAAGGGGGTGGGTGGCCAACACCACGCCCGGCCGCCTTTGTCTCCCCTAGTGGCGATGTTTACACATCGCACCAGGTACTCATTTGAGGCCGAGTCGACCTAGAAGAGGCCCAGGACCCGTTCAGATAATCGTCACCGGTGTTGGCCGTGAGCAGGAATCGAACTCTGATCGCCAGGTTCATAGCGCAGCGTAGCGCTAACCGCTACACTACCGCTCCCCACACCATGAATACAACAACCACCATCACCACCATCATCATCACGGCCACCAACACCCACCCTAAACACAACAACCATCACCATCATCACAGCCACCAGCACCACCCACCCTAAACAGAACAAATCACCTCTGTCACCACTACCACCATCGTCATCATCAAGACCACTGTAGCTACCACGACCCGCAACAGCCACCATTCACCACTAAGTGGCGGTGGCGTCACCACAGCCAACACCCACCACCGGCAAACACCACCATCACCACACCACCGTAACCAGCATCACCACCACCGCCCATCCTGCAACCACGGCCAACTCTGCTCCATCAGCCTGACACCCGACACGGAGAATCGGGGGTGCCCCTACCCTCCATCCCCCCCCCACCCCCCAGGCCACCCCCCACCACCACCACTTCCCCCACCGTGTTTGTTGTGACAACTTTTGGGGGAAGTTTTTGACACCGTACGGGGAGTAGAGAGAGAGAGAGAGAGACATGGGCGAGACAAGGGAGAGAGTGGGGGATGGAGGGAGGATTGAGGGAGAGAGGGAGGAGAGAGGTAAGGGGAGAGAGGTAAGGGGAGAGAGAGAGAAGGGAGAGAGACACAGGAGAGAGGTAGCAGGAAGAGAGAGGGGAAGGGGAGAGAGAGAGAGACACTGACCCAGGGCTCCAACCCAGGCTCTCAGTGTCTCTAACACGGCCATTATGAACCCCTAGAGAGACAGAGAGAGAGGCACACACCCAGGGCTCTCAACACAGGACACGTACATTATGAACCCCTAGAGAGACAGAGAGAGAGACACACACAGGGCTCCAACACAGGACACGTACATTATGAACCCCCAGAGAGACAGAGACACACACAGGGCTCCAACACAGGACACGTACATTATGAACCCCTAGAGAGACAGACAGAGAGACACACCCAGGGCTCCAACACAGGACACGTACATTATGAACCCCCAGAGAGACAGAGACACACACCCAGGGCTCCAACACAGGACACGTACATTATGAACCCCCAGAGAGACAGAGACACACACAGGGCTCCAACACAGGACACGTACATTATGAACCCCTAGAGAGACAGACAGAGAGACACACCCAGGGCTCCAACACAGGACACGTACATTATGAACCCCCAGAGAGACAGAGACACACACCCAGGGCTCCAACACAGGACACGTACATTATGATCCCCCCACGTTCCCCCCCCACACCCCCCACCTTTGCCTCTCCAAGTCACTGGGAAATATTTTAAGAGACAGAGAGAAAAAAACATTTTTCGATATTTTTTTTGTAACTAAGAGAGAGAGAGAGAGAGGCTCTTAGCGTCATTCCTCAATGCCGCCCTCATCGTCGTCCACATCATCACGAGCGCTGTCCGCGACGGCTCTCGCATTCCCCCCGCAGCGCTCGCTAGCACGCTCGCATGAGGGTGCCACGGAGAGAGCACGCACGCTCTCGCTCTGTCTCGCCCTCTCCCTGTCTCTCTGTGTCTCTCTCTGTGTCTCTCTCTCTCACGGTCTCTCTGTCTCTGTGTGTCTGTCTCTCTGTCTTTTCTCTCTCTGTGTCTCCCGCTGTCTCTCTCGCTGTCTCTCTCGCTGTCTCTCTCGCTGTCTCTCTCTCTCTCCCTGTCTCTCTCTCTCTCTCTGTGTCTCTCTCACGGTCTCTCTGTCTCTGTGTGTCTGTCTCTCTGTCTTTTCTCTCTGTGTGTCTCTCTCTCTGTCTCTCTCGCTGTCTCTCTGTCTCTCTCTCTTTGTGTCTCTCTCTCACGGTCTCTCTGTTTCTGTGTGTCTGTCTCTCTGTCTTTTCTCTCTGTGTGTCTCTCTCTGTCTCTCTCTCCCCGTCTCTCTCTTTGTGTCTCTCTCACGGTCTCTCTGTCTGTGTGTCTCTCTGTCTTTTCTCTCTCTGTGTCTCCCTCTGTTTCTCTCGCTGTCTCTCTGTCTCTCTCTCTCTCTGTGTGTCTCTCTCTCTCACGGTGTCTCTGTCTCTCTGTCTTTTCTCTCTCTGTGTCTCTCTCTGTCTTTTCTCTCTCTGTGTCTCTCTCTGTCTCTCTCGCTGTCTCTCTCGCTGTCTCTCTCACGGTCTCTCTGTCTCTCTCTTTGTGTGTCTCTCTCTCTCACGGTCTCTCTGTCTCTGTGTGTCTGCCTCTCTGTCTTTTCTCTGTGTGTCTCTCTGTCTCTCTCCCCGTCTCTCTCTTTGTCTCTCTCTCTCTCACGGTCTCTCTGTTTCTGTGTGTCTGTCTCTCTGTCTTTTCTCTCTCTTTGTCTCTCTCTGCCTCTCTCGCTGTCTCTCTCTCTGTCTCTCTCGCTGCCTCTCTCTCTCCCCGTCTCTCTCTTTGTGTCTCTCTCTTTGTGTCTCTCTCTCGGTCTCTCTGTCTCTGTGTGTCTGTCTCTCTGTCTTTCCTCTGTGTCTCTCTCTGTCTCTCTCGCTGTCTCTCTCGCTGTCTCTCTCTCTCCCCGTCTCTCTTTGTGTCTCTCTCTCGGTTTCTCTCTCTCTGTGTCTGTCTCTCTGTCTTTTCTCTCTCTGTCTCCCTCTGTCTCTCTCGCTGTCTCTCTCGCTGTCTCTCTCTCCCCGTCTCTCTCTGTCTCTTTCACCCTGTCTCTCTCAACCCGTCTCTCTCTCTCCCTGTATATCTCGCTCCCCCTGTCTCTCCCTCTCATCCTGTCTCTCTCTCTCCCTCTTTCTCTCTCTCTCTCTCCCGCATATTGGGGTCAAATGAAGTGAGTGAGTGAACAAGCTGGTGGGCGGGCGTGTGGGTATCTAAGTGTGGTGTACTCGTTGTAGCGGCTAGCGCTACGCTGCGCCACGAACCAAGCCGACCCGAGTTCGATTCCCGCTCACGGCCAACAACGGTGACGAATATCTGAACCGGTTCTTAGGTGCGCTACTCGCCGTTAACAAGTAGCGCACCTACGAAGGCCGGCACGGCACACGAGGGGATGGGTGGCCAGCACCACGCCCGGCCGCCTTTGTCTCCCCAGTGGCGATGTTTTACTGCACACCGCACCAGGTACTCGTTTGAGGCCCAGGTGAGGCCCAGGACCGGTCGGGACAATCGCCGTCACCGGGTATCGGCGTTGGCGGCGAGCGGGAATCGAACTCGGCGGCTCGCCGGCGGTTTTGTAGCTCGGCGCGGGCGCCCCAACCGCTGCACCGCCGCTCCCCCGCCACGAATCCGCCTGACCTCGAGCGAACCGCCACGCTGACGGCGCTCGGTTTCACCGCCTGCCCCGCCGCAGCTCCGGCGTGACCGCCCCTCCGCCCCTTCCACCCCGGCACCAACCTTTGTGTCCCCGCCGACGATCAACAGCGACGAGGCATCGCCGTGTCGCTCGCGGATGTGAAAGTTCACCGGCGAAATCAGGGTGGGGGGCGGGGGGGGGGGGGATCGCCGTGGACGGGCGACTGCTGCACAGTGACTGGGCAACGCGCGCTTGTCCTCTTGCCGGGCACGCTCGCGAGTGCGATAGTGCGCACAGGCGTTAGCGCGTGCGTGAGTGTGTGCGAGCGTGTGCATGTGAGCGTGTGCGTGCGTGAGTGTGTGCGTGCGTGCGTGAGCGTGTATATGTTAGTGTGTGCGTGAGTGTGTGCGAGCGTGTGCATGTTATTGTGTGCGTGCATGTTAGTGTGTGCGTGCATGAGTGTGTGCGAGCGTGTGCATGTTAGTGTGTGCATGTTAGTGTGCATGTTAGTGTGTGCGTGCATGTGCATGTTAGCGTGTGCGTGAGTGTGTGCATGTTAGCGTGTGCATGTTAGCGTGTGCGCGAGTGTGTGCGTGCGTGTGCATGTTAGTGCGTGAGTGTGCGAGCGTGTGCATGTTAGTGTGTGCGTGAGTGTGCGAGCGTGTGCGTGAGTGTGCGAGCGTGTGCATGTTAGTGTGTGCGTGAGTGTGTGCGAGCGTGTGCATGTTAGTGTGTGCGTGAGTGTGTGCGAGCGTGTGCATGTTAGTGTGTGCGTGAGTGTGTGCGAGCGTGTGCATGTTAGTGTGTGCGTGAGTGTGTGCGAGCGTGTGCATGTTAGTGTGTGCGTGAGTGTACGTGAGTGTGGCGGAGCGTGTGCATGTTAGCGTGTGCGTGAGTGTGCGTGTGTGCGAGCGTGAGTGTGTGCGAGTGTGTGCATGTTGGTGTGTGTGCGTGCGTTAGTTACGTGCCCGCGGGGCTGTTGTGTGTCACCTAGACCGTGACGCGTACGCACACACGGTTTACTGTTTCTTCCCGAGACCCACAGACTCACACAGAGACCCACAGACTCACACAGAGACCCACAGACTCACACAGAGACCCATAGACTCACACAGAGACCCATAGACTCACACAGAGACCCACAGACTCACACAGAGACCCACAGACTCACACAGAGACCCATAGACTCACACAGAGACCCACAGACTCACACAGAGACCCACAGACTCACACAGAGACCCATAGACTCACACAGAGACCCACAGACTCACACAGAGACCCATAGACTCACACAGAGACCCATAGACTCACACAGAGACCCACAGACTCACACAGAGACCCATAGACTCACACAGAGACCCATAGACTCACACAGAGACCCACAGACTCGCACAGAGACCCACAGACTCGCACAGAGACCCACAGACTCGCACAGAGACCCACAGACTCACACAGAGACCCACAGACTCGCACAGAGACCCACAGACTCACACAGAGACCCACAGACTCGCACAGAAACCCACAGACTCGCACAGAGACCCACAGACTCTCACAGAGACCCACAGACTCACACAGAGACCCACAGACTCGCACAGAGACCCACAGACTCACACAGAGACCCACAGACTCACACAGAGACCCACAGACTCGCACAGAGACCCACAGACTCGCACAGAGACCCACAGACTCACACAGAGACCCACAGACTCACACAGAGACCCACAGAGACCCACAGACTCAAACAGAGACCCACAGACTCGCACAGAGACCCACAGACTCGCACAGAGACCCACAGACTCGCACAGAGACCCACAGACTCGCACAGAGACCCACAGACTGGCACAGAGACCCACAGACTCGCACAGAGACTCAAGACTCGCACAGAGACCCACGGACTCGCACAGCGACCCACGGACTCGCACAGCGACCCACGGACTCGCACAGCGACCCACGGACTGGCACAGCGACCCACGGACTCGCACAGAGACCCACGGACTCGCACAGAGACCCACGGACTCGCACAGAGACCCACGGACTCGCACAGAGACCCACAGACTCGCACAGAGACCCACAGACTCGCACAGAGACCCACAGACTCGCACAGAGACCCACAGACTCGCACAGAGACCCACAGACTCGCACAGAGACCCACAGACTCGCACAGAGACCCACAGACTCGCACAGAGACCCACAGACTCGCACAGAGACCCACATACTCGCACAGAGACCCACAGGACTCGCACAGAGACCCACAGGACTCGCACAGAGACCCACAGACTCGCACAGAGGACCCACAGACTCACACAGAGACCCACAGACTCGCACAGAGACCCACAGACTCGCACAGAGACCCACAGACTCGCACAGAGACCCACAGACTCGCACAGAGACCCACAGACTCGCACAGAGCCTGAGGGAGAGCGTGAGGGTGAGGAATGCTGCTGTGTGTTTTCCCCAGTGGACAGGGTAAGGTAAACAAACACAAACGGCGGGGAACTTCAAACGGAGGGGAAGAACAAGAGAGTAGAGCGTTGTTAACCCAGTTAACCCAAGGTGACAGGGGGGGTGGAGGCGCCTTTGTGTCCCTAGTGGCGATGTTTACACATCGCATCAGGCGCTCATTTGAGGCTGAGTCGACCTAGGGGAGGCCCAGGACCGGTTCAGGTAATCGTCACCGGTGTTGGCCGAGAGCAGGAATCGAACTCGGGTCGCCGGGTTCATAGCGCAGCGTAGCGCTAACCGCTACGCTACCTCTTCCTACACATACACACACAGACAACAACAACAACAACCGCCATTCGCCACTAAGTGGCGGTGACATCACCACGACGCTTGTGCCAGGCTATGTGCACCTTGAGGCCACGTGAAGTGTCGAACGCCCGCTGGCAGGAGGTCATGGGGCAGACCCAGGTGCCACGGGTCGACTGACTGAGATGACTGGCTGATGCACCACCTGTGCCCCCTACTGTGCCAACCTGCTGTGCTTTAGCCACCCGGCGCTCCGCTCGTTGTTGTGAGCGTCGCTCCTCCGCCCTCCGTTGTTGTTGGAGGGCGACTGCCTCCAACTGCCCAGTAGCGTCCTTCACGAGCCTCCTCTCCACAGAGGCCGATCTTGACAACCGCTGGTACCGGTCATCGGCAAGTCCACTCAGCTCCACGTCCTCCTGTACCACGTCAGCTCCATCTCTTCTCTAGCCCGTGCCGCGCCCGTTTAGCCCCCTCGATCCGGCCGAACAAAAGCTGTTTCGGCATGCGGTGGCTGGGCATGCGGGCTACGTGACCCAGCCACAGACACACACACAGACACACACAGACACAAACCCAGCTGGCTGGCAGGGCCCTCCTGAACGCTGGGCGTTGAGACTCACTGGTTGTGTTGTGGCGCTTGCGGCGGTGGTCGTGGTGGGGAAATGGCGTTTCGAGGTGGCGGGCGTGGGGAGCGGTGGCACAGCGGTTAGCGCGCACGCCGCCGCGACCCGGCCACGAGCCGAGGTTCAACTCCCGCTCGCGGCCGCCACCAACGCCGCTGGCGATGATCCCGAACCGATCCTGGGGCCTTCCCCGAGGTCGACGGCGGCCTCAGATGAGCACCCCAGGTGCGCAGTGCCGGCCTTCTTAGGTGCCACTCGCTGACAGCAGTTGCCCCGAATGCTATGCAGGGGGGGGGGGATCTTTCGCTTTCTGTGGCCTTAAAAGGAAACGTTTACGATAGACGACGTTGCAGGCAATGGACCTTCTTCATGGAGTTTTAAGAGCGAGCGAGCGAGACGCGGCGAGTTTCATGGCTGATACGGGGGACCTTTGTATGGGCGTTGAACTTCTTTCGCACCGTACGTAGCCAACCGTGATGATCGGAGGTGCGGGGGAAAGGACAACAAACTATGGGTCTCTGTGTGTCTATTGGTCTTTGTGTGAGTCTGTGGGTCTCTGTGTGAGTCGGTGGGTCTCTGTGTGAGTCTATTGGTCTCTGTGTGAGTCTATGGGTCTTTGTGTGCGTCGGTGGGTCTCTGTGTGAGTCTGTGGGTCTCTGTGTGAGTCTGTGGGTCTCTGTGTGAGTCTATTGGTCTCTGTGAGTCTATGGGTCTGTGTGAGTCTATGGGTCTCTGTGTGAGTCTGCGGGTCTCTGTGTGAGTCTGTGTCTCTGTGCGAGTCTATGGGTCTCTGTGTGAGTCAGTGGGTCTCTGTGCGAGTCTATTGGTCTTTGTGTGAGTCTGTGGGTCTCTGTGTGAGTCGGTGGGTCTCTGTGTGAGTCTATTGGTCGTTGTGTGAGTCTGGGGGTCTCTGTTTGCGTCGGTGGGTCTCTGTGTGAGTCTATTGGTCTCTGTGTGAGTCTGTGGGTCTCTGTGTGAGTCAGTGGGTCTCTGTGTGAGTCTATTGGTCTCTGTGTGAGTCGGTGGGTCTCTGTGTGAGTCTGTGGGTCTCTGTGTGAGTCGGTGGGTCTCTGAGTTTGTGGGTTTTTATGTGAGTTTGTGGGCCTCTGTGTGATGAGTCTATGGGTTTCTGTGTGATGATTATGGGCCTCTGCGTTATGAGTCTATGGGTCTCTGTAGGATGTGCCTATGGGTCTATGTTGTGAGTCTATGGGTCTCTGTGTGAGTCTCTATGTCTGTACGTTGAGCTTCTTTCGCACCGTACGTAGCCAACCGCGCTAATCGGAGGTGCAGGGGAAAGGATTTAAAAGTGCGTAGTTGTGGTGGCTTCCTAGCATCGGAACGGAAGGGCGCGTTCCAGACGGCTGCAGAAGCCGTGCGATGCGGCAACCGGTTAGTGCTGAACGTGACAAACCCCTTGCTAATTGGCTGTGTGTCGGGGTGGTTGGTGGTGGTTGGTGGTGGTGGCGGGTCGTGGCGGGTCTAACGGCACATTTATATTCACGCGATCCAACCCCCAAACATATGGATAATATTATTACTCACGGATAATGTTATTACGGATTATTTGGTGGTGAAAGCCTCCTTACTACTTCCGATCAAACTGGGCTTTTACGCTCCTGGACAAGATCGAACAGAGGCCTCGTGGATTCTGTTCTTCGTCGTCTTTACCTCTCTCGCTCTGTGTCTCTCTGTGTGTGTGTCTCTGTGTGCCTCTCTCTCACTGTGTGTCTCTCTCACTGTGTCTATGTGCGTGGTGCGTGCGTCCGTGCGAGTGGGGAGCGGCGATGTAACGGTTAGCGCCGTTGCCGCGCTACGAACCCGGCGAGCCGGGGTTCGATTCCCGCTCACGGCCAACGCCGCTGACGGATTATCTGAACGCGGTCCCGGGCCTCCCCTAGGTCGACTGGGCCTCAAATGAGCACCCGGTGCGGTGTGCAGTAAACATCGCCACCGAGGAGACAAAGGCGGCCGGGCGCGGTGCTGTCCACCCACCCCTTAGCGTGCCGCCGTTCCGGCCTTCGTAGCGTGCTGGTCGCCAACGGCGCTCGCCCCCAACAGTCTGTTGAGGCTGAACGGGGGATCTTGGTCTTCGTCTCTGTGCGTGCGCCGCGTGAAGGTGGTGACGCTGCTTCACACCGTGCTGACCAACAAGAAGCTCGACTTCGACACGGCCCTCGTCGTGTGTCCCCTCAACACCGTCCTCAACTGGCAGAACGAGTTCAACCTCTGGATCGGAAACCTGGAAGAGGATGAGCTGGAGGTGAGGCCCGGGGGGGGAGGGGGGGGGGGGGGGGGGGGGAGGGGGGGGAGGTGGGTCCGTCGTCTGGAAGAGATCGAGAGAGAGAGAGGTGAGAGAGATAGAGAGACTGAGAGAGAGACAGTGAGACACAGAGAGAGATAGACAGGGAGACAGAGAGAGAGACGGATAGAGAGAGACGGATAGAGAGAGACGGATAGAGAGAGAGACGGATAGAGAGACTGAGAGAGAGACGGAGACACAGAGAGAGATAGACAGAGAGAGAGACAGATAGAGAGAGAGACGGATAGAGAGACTGAGAGAGAGACGGAGACACAGAGAGAGAGACAGGGAGACACAGAGAGAGATAGACAGAGAGAGACGGATAGAGAGAGAATCAGATAGAGAGACGGATAGAGAGAGAGACGGATAGAGAGAGAGATGGATAGATAGAGAGAGAGAGATGGATAGAGAGAGAGACGGATAGAGAGAGAGAGACGGAGACTTTTGACTTTTAAACAACTTTTATTGCCGCCAGCAGCAAAAGCACTGGAGGCGATTTCTATATGAAATACACAAAGTCACCAGCAACACAAATGAAAATAAACGTTACAAATCCACGCGCTGTGGCACTAAAAAGCACCGCATACAACACGAAAGAAAAGTCACGTGGTTGTGGTGGTCATCGCGCACGCCACGGTGACGAGCGAGCGCTTCAGAAGGCGAACATGAGGGTGCCGTCCACGCTGGTACAGGGGGCTTGTCCGGCTCCCCAGCGTTCGAAGAAGACGTGCACATCACCGACGTGTGTGTGGTATGCAAGACAGAGAAAGAGATAGAGGAGAGAGACGGGGAGACAGAGAGATGGACAGAGAGAGATACAGAGAGAGAGAGAGGCAGAGAGAGAGATCTGGAGGATGGAGAGAGATAGAGGGATAGAGAGAGATAGAGGGATAGAGAGAGAGAGGGATAGAGGGATAGAGAGAGAGATAGAGGGATAGAGAGAGATAGAGGGATAGAGAGAGAGGGATAGAGAGAGAGGGATAGAGAGACCTAGAGGGAGAGAGAGAGAGCTAGAGGGATAGAGAGAGAGAGATAGAGGGATAGAGAGAGATAGAGGGATAGAGAGCTAGAGGGATAGAGAGAGAGAGAGATAGAGGGATAGTGAGAGATAGAGGGATGGGGAGAGCTAGAGGGATAGAGAGAGACGGAGACAAAGACCTTATAGCCTTGATAGACTTTTTGTTGTCAGCGAGTAGCAGCAGCACCGATGAAGGCCGACACGGCACATGAGGGGGTGGGTGGCCAGCACCGCGCCCGGCCACCTTTGTCTCCCCAGTGGCGATGTTTACTGCACACTGCACCAAGTTACTCATTTGAGACCGAGTCAACACGGGGACACACACACGGACACACACACAGACACACACACACAGACACACACACACAGACACACACACGGACACACACACGGACACACACACGGACACACACACGGACACACACACGGACACACACACACACACAGCTGACTGGCAGCACCCTCCTGAACGCTGGATGTCAAGACTCATGGGTGGTGTTGTTGCCCCCGTGGTGTGGCGTGACGTGGTGTGGCGTGGTGTGACGTGGCGTGGTGTGTGACGTGGCATGGTGTGACGTGGTGTGACGTGGTGTGGCGTGGTGTGACGTGGCGTGGCATGGCATGGGTGGTGTGGTGTGGTGTGACGTGGCGTGGGTGACGTGGTGTGGCGTGGCATGGGTGGTGTGGCGTGGTGTGGCGTGGTGTGACGTGGTGTGGCGTGGCATGTGTGGTGTGGTGTGACGTGTGGCGTGGTGTGACGTGGCGTGGGTGGCGTGCTGTGGGTGGCTTGTCGTGACGTGGCGTGGTGTGCCATGACGTGACGTGGTGTGGTGTGACGTGGCGTGGTGTGCCATGACGTGACGTGGTGTGACGTGGTGTGGTGTGACGTGGCGTGGCGTGGTGTGACGTGGCGTGGTGTGCCATGACGTGACGTGGTGTGTGCTGCTTGTGCAGGTATGGGAGCTGACGACGGTGAAGCGGGTGCAGGACCGCGTGCGCCTGTTGCAGGAGTGGCACGAGACGGGCGGCATCATGATCATGGGCTATGAGATGTACCGCAACCTCACGCAGGGGCGCAACATCAAGAGCAAGAAGCAGCGCGAGGCCTTCGAGCGAACACTCGTCAACCCCGGTGAGACACCGCCACCGTGCCTTGTGTCTGTGTGTGTCTCTGTGTGTGTGTCTCTGTGTGTGTGTCTCTCTGTGTGTGTCTCTCTGTGTGTGTCTCTGTGTGTCTCTGTGTGTGTCTCTCTGTGTGTGTGTCTCTGTGTGTGTGTCTCTCTGTGTGTCTCTGTGTGTCTCTGTGTGTGTCTCTCTGTGTGTGTCTCTGTGTGCTGAGCGCACACTCGTCAACCCCGGTGAGACACCGCCGCCACCGTGCCTTGTGTGTGTGTGTGTCTCTGTGTGTCTCTCTGTGTGTGTCTCTGTGTGTCTCTCTGTGTGTGTCTCTGTGTGTCTCTCTGTGTGTGTCTCTGTGTGTCTCTCTGTGTGTGTCTCTGTGTGTGTATCTCTCTGTGTGTCTCTGTGTGTGTGTCTCTGTGTGTGTGTCTCTGTGTGTCTCTCTGTGTGTCTCTGTGTGCTGAGCGCACGCTCGTCAACCCCGGTGAGACACCACCGCCGTGCCTTGTCTCTGTGTGTGTCTCTCTCTGTGTGTCTCTCTCTGTGTGTCTCTCTCTGTGTGTCGCTGTGTGTCTCTCTGTGTACTGAGCGCACACTCGTCAACCCCGGTGAGACACCACCACCACCACCACCACCGTGCCTATGTCTGTGTATCTCTCTGTGTGTGTCTCTGTGTGTGTGTCTCTCTCTGTGTGTGTCTGTCTCTGTGTGTGTGTCTTTGTGTGTCTCTGTGTGTCTCTCTGTGTGTGTCTCTCTCTGTGTGTCTGTCTCTGTGTGCTGAGCGCACACTCGTCAACCCCGGTGAGACACCACCGCCGTGCCTTGTCTCTCTCTCTCTCTCTGTGCGTGTCTCTGTGTGTGTGTCTCTGTGGGTGTGTCTCTGTGTGTCTCTCTGTGTGTGTCTCTCTGTGTGTCTCTCTCTGTGTGTCTTTGTGTGTCTTTGTGTGTCTCTCTGTGTGCTGAGCGCACACTTGTCAACCCCGGTGAGACGCCACCACCACCACCGTGCCTATGCCTGTGTGTCTCTGTGGTGTGTCTCTGTGGTGTGTCTCTGTGTGTGTCTCTGTGTGTCTCTGTGCTGAGCTTGTCTCTCTATGCTGAGCGCACACTCGTCAACTCCAGTGAGACGGCACCACCGTCTGTCTCTCTCTGTCTCTCTCTCTGTGTCTCTGTATCTCTCTGTCTCTCTCTGTGTGTCTCTCTCTCTCTGTGCCTCTCTGTCTGTGTGTCTCTCTCTCTGTGTCTCTCTCTGTGTCTCTCTCTCTGTGTCTCTCTGTGTGTGTCTCTCTCTTTGTCTCTCTGTGTGTCTCTCTCTTTGTCTCTCCATTTTTCTGTCTCTTTCTCACTCACCAGGTGATTATCTCCCTAACTCTCCCCGCATCTACCCCCGTTCGCTTTCCCTTTGTCCCTCCCCCCCCCCCATGTGCCCCCGTGTCCCCCGTGTCTCCCTCGCGTCCCCCTCTTATCCCCGGTCTCTCCCCCGTGTCTCCCTCACGTCCCCCCTTATCCCCCGTCTCTCCCCCGTGTCTCCCCCCCCTCCCCACCCCCCCGGTGTCTCCCCGCATTTTGTCAACCCGAATGTTGTCAACCCCCGTGTCTCCCTCGTGTCCCCCCCGTGTCCACCCCGTGTCTCCCCCACGTCCCCCTCCCCACGTCCCCCCCGTGTCTCCCCGGTGTCTCCCCGCACGTTGACAACATCCGTGTCTCCCCGTATCTCCCCGTGTCTCCCTCGTGTCCCCCACCCCCCCCCCCCGTGCCCCCCCCCCCCCCCCCGCGTGTCCCCCACCCCCCCCGTGCCCCCCCCTCCTCTCCCCGCGTGGCCCCCACCCCCCCGTGCCCCCTCCTCCCCCCGCGTGGCCCCCACCCACCCCCGTGTAGGCCCGGACTTTGTGATCTGTGACGAGGGCCACATCCTGAAGAACGAGAACTCGGCCATCTCCAAAGCCATGAACGCCATCGCGACGCGCAGACGCGTCGTGCTCACAGGGACCCCCCTGCAGAACAACCTCATGGAGTGTGAGACACGCAGTGTACACAACATACACAGTGTACACAAAACACAACACAATGTACACAACACACACAGTGTACACAATGTACACAACATACACACACACAGTGTACACAACACACACAATGTACACAACATCACACACACACAATGTACACAACACACACAGTGTACACAACACACACAGTGTACACAACACACAATGCACACAACACACACAGTGTACACAACACACAATGTACACAACACACACAATGTACACAGCACACACAATGTACACAGCACACACACAATGTACACAACACACACAATGTACACAGCACACACAGTGTACACAACACACACAATGCACACAACACACACAATGTACACAACACACACAATGTACACAACACACACACAGTGTACACAACACACACAATGTACACAACACACACAATGTACACAACACACACACAATGTACACAACACACACAATGTACACAGCACACACACGCACACAATGTACACAGCACACACAATGTACACAACACACACAATGTACACAGCACACACACAATGTACACAGCACACACGCACACAATGTACATAACACACACAATGTACACAACACACACAATGTACACAGTGCACGCAATGTACACAGCACACACAATGTACACAGCACACACACAATGTACACAGCACACACGCACACAATGTACACAACACACACAATGTACACAGCACACACAATGTACACAACACACACATTGTACACAGCACACACACACAATGTACACAGCACACACAATGTACACAGCACACACAATGTACACAATGTACACAGCACACACACAATGTACACAACACACACAATGTACACAGCACACACAATGTACACAACACACACAATGTACACAACACACAATGTACACAACACACACAATGTACACAACATCACACACACCCAATGTACACAGCACACACAATGTACACAGCACACACGCACACAATGTACACAACACACACGCACACAATGTACACAGCACACACGCACACAATGTACACAACACACACAATGTACACAGCACACACAATGTACACAGCACACACAATGTACATAACACACACGCACACAATGTACACAACACACACGCACAACACATGCACAGCACACACGCACACAATGTACACAACACACACGCACAACACGTGCACAGCACACACGCACACAATGTACACAACATACACAATGTACACAGCACACACGCACACAATGTACACAACACACACACACAATGTACACAACACACACAATGTACACAACACACACAATGTACACAGCACACACGCACACAATGTACACAACACACACTCACACAGTGTACACAACACACACAATGTACACAACACACACGCACACAATGTGCACAACACACACGCACACAATGTACACAACACACAATGTGCACAACACACACGCACACAATGTACACAACACACATGCACACAATGTACACAACACACACGCACACAATGTACACAACACACACGCACACAATGTACACAACACACACGCACACAATGTACACAACACACACGCACACAATGTACACAACACACACGCACACAATGTACACAGCACACACGCACACAATGTACACAGCACACACGCACAATGTACACAGCACACACGCACACAATGTACGCAACACACACGCACACAATGTACACAACACACGCACACAATGTACACAACACACGCACACAATGTACGCAACACACACGCACACAATGTACACAACACACACTCGCACAATGTACACAACACACCGGAACCTCACTGCTGAACAACCTCGTGTGTGAGACACGCAGTGTACATGACACACACAATGTACACAAAGATCCCCCGTGTAGCCTTAACAGACTGTAGGGGCAAGTGCTCTTAGCGAGCACCTATGAAGGCCGGCACGGCACACGAGGGGGTGAGTGGCCAGCACCACGCCCGGCCGCCTTTGTCTCCCCTAGTGGCGATGTTTACTGCACACGGCACCAGGTACTCGTTTTGAGGCTGAATCGCCCTAGGGGAGGCCCAGAACGGGTTCGGATAATGGTCACCGGCGTTGGCCGTGAGCGGGAATCGAACCCGGGTCTCTGCCGGGTTCGTAGCGATCAGCATAGCGCTGATCGCTAACACGACCGCTCCCCACACGTGCACACACACACACACGCGCGCACTTGCAGACACGCTCGCTCGCACACACACACGCGCGCGTCCTCATGCTGGTACCATAAACTGTCGGCACGCCACCGTTAAGGCCCGTTTAGCGCGGTCAGTTGGCTGAGGCAGCCGGGGCGGTGACGGCGGTGACGGCGGTGACGGCGGTGACGGCGGTGACGGCGGTGACGGCGGTGACGGCGGTGGTGGTGGCCGTGGCGGTGGATGCACGGAATCGATCGATCCATCATCCGCTCCGTCTCGCTCCGTCTCGCTCGCTTCGCGGTTCCGCGGAGTTGGAGCCGCCCGAGTTTGAATCCCGGGTCGGGGGTTCGGGGGGTGGATTTCGGCCGCTGATCGTCGTCGTCATTAATCGATTTAACCACCACCCACCGCTGTCAACGTCATCATCAGATTCATCACCACCACCATCACCGACCGCATACCGAGCGTGGAGGAGTAATGGTGGCGGTGATGGTCGTGCTGGTTGTGGTGATGCTGATGCTGGCAGGGGGGGTTGTGGTTGGTGGTGATGGTGGCGATGGTGGTGATGGTGGCGATGGTGGCCACTCACTCCCTTCTTAGGCCACGCCAGCATTCATAGGCGCTGCTACACACTACAAACACCTCCGATTAGCACGGTTGGATGCGTACGGTGCGAAGGAAGTTCAACGTACATGCGTGCAACGGGCACTTGCCCCAACGGTCTGTTAAGGCTCTAAGGGCGGGAGGGATCCTTTGTCTTTGGTCGTGGTGGTGACGGTTGTTGTTGGTGGTTGTGGTGGGGCGGTGGTGGTCGCACGATTATTCTAGCCCATTAAGGGATCGGGTTCCACGGTCGCCACTACCCTGGCCCCGACAGCAGCGTGGGAAGGCAGCCCAGTCACCCACCCACCCCCCCCCCTCTCTCTGCTCCTAGGCTCCCCCTCCACTTACCTCTCTCACTCTCTTCCTCTCTCCTCTCACTCACTCTCTCACTTCCGCCCGTCGCTCACTCGCTCAGTCTCGCACTCACGCACTCATTCATCCGCTCACTCATCCTCCCTCCCTCTCTCCCTCCCTCTCTCCCCCTCATCTTGTTTTGCCCGACCGTTGGCCCTGCGCTCCGCATGTCTGTGTGTGTGCGCGTGTCTGTGTAGTGCTGCGGTTAACGCTACGCTGCGCTAAGAACCCGGCAGACACCCCAGGTTCCATTCCCGCTCACGGCAACCACCAGTGACAATTATTATTTGAACTCGGTCCTGCTTCGCTGGTCCTCCCCTAGGTCGACTCGGCCTCAAATAAGTCCCGGGTGCGATGTGTAAACATCGCCACTGAGGAGACAAAGGCGTCGGGCGTGGCGATTGCCACCCACCCCCCTCCGTGGGTGTTGTGCCGGCCTTCATAGATGCTGCTACTCACTAACTTAACAGCACTTGCCCCAACAGTCTGTTTAGCCTACGTGGGGGATCTTCGTGTTGTGTGACAGCATAATGGGGATCGGTGGCACAGTGGTTAGCACGCTTGCCCCACGAACCCGGCGGCCCGAGCGTTCGATTCCCGCTCGAGGCCTAACGACAGTGAGAGAGCGAACATCTGTACCGGGCCTGGGCAATCACCTAGGTCGACTCAGCCTTAAAAAAAAATGTACCTGCTGTTAAAATCGGTTCACAGCGTTCATTTTATTCCGAGAGGTGCAGTTGCAGCAGCAGCAGCAGTAGTAGTATCAGTATTAGTAACAACAGCAGCAGTAGCAGCAGCAGCAGTAGTAGTATCAGTATTAGTAACAACAGCAGCAGCAGTAGCAGCAGTAGTAGTATCAGTATTAGTAACAACAACAGCAGTAGTAGTATCAGTATTAGTAACAACAGCAGCAGTAGCAGCAGCAGCAGCAGTAGTAGTATCAGTATTAGTAACAACAGCAGCAGCAGTAGCAGCAGCAGTAGTAGTAGCAGTATTAGTAACAACAGCAGCAGTAGCAGCAGCAGTAGTAGTATCAGTATTAGTAACAACAGCAGCAGTAGCAGCAGCAGTAGTAGTATCAGTATTAGTAACAACAGCAGCAGTAGCAGCAGTAGCAGCAGCGCCGTGGTTGTTTGTTAAAGACGTCGTTACTCGGCACCGCGGAGAACCGTAGCCACACGACTGCCGCCACCCTACGATAGCCGGCGCCAACGCTGTGCCCCGACGCGCTCTCCTGCACGGCCTTGTGGGGAGCCTCGGTACCGGTGAAGCTCTCTCGTTTTAGTTTTTGCTTCCGAAATGGAATCGGAAGGAAAAAAAACCCGCGGACATAGACGTACGTCATCAGACTGGGAAAGGCTTGAAGGGCTAAACGGGGGCGGGGGGGGGCTACCACCTTTGAAACTGTTGAAGTTTAACTTTTAAAACTCTATTCATTAGCTCAGCCGGGGATAAGGCAAATGATTGCCCAACGAAGTGGCTCATCATTGTCATCGTCACGTGGAAATTTATAGCAGCCAGAGAAAGAACACACAAAACTCCAAATATACCACAATGCGTCGCCGGTGTCGGGCGTCGAACTCACGACCTCCCGCGTACCAGGCGAGGTAGTTAGCATTTCTCGCCCACTGCTGCGGTGTGACGGGGGGGGGGGGGGGGGGGGGGGGCGCAGACCACTGCGTCGCGAACGTCATCAAGGATAACCCTTGCTGAGCTCGTCCACGCGCACACAAATCTACGTGACTACCTCAGGGAGAGATGGAGAACACGCAAACTCTAAATATACCACAATGCGTCGCCGGGGTCGAGCTTCGAACCCACGACCTCCCGCGTACCAGGCGAGGCAGTTAACATTTCTCGCCCACCGCTGCGGTGTGACGGGGGGGGGGCGGGGTTGTGGTGCGCGCAGATCACTGCATGGTGAACTTCATCAAGGAGAATCTGCTGGGCTCGTCCAAGGAGTTCCGGAACCGCTTCATCAACCCCATCCAGAACGGGCAGTGCTCTGACTCCACGCCGGCCGACGTGCGCCTCATGAAGAAGAGGGCACACATCCTCTACGAGCTGCTCGCCGGCTGCGTGCAGGTGGGTGCTGGGTTGGCGGTGGGTGGGTGGGTAGGGTGGAGGGGTGGGTGTTGCGGTGGATGAATGGGGGAGAGTGGGGGGGGGCGAGTGAGTGAATGGATGAGTGAGCGAGTGGGTGGGTGGGCGAGTGAGTGAATGGAATGGATGAGTAGCGGGTGGGTGGGCGAGTGAGTGAGTGAGTGATGTGTGGGTGGGCGAGTGAGAGAATGGATGAGTAACCGGTGGGTGGGTGGGCGAGTGAGTGAATGAATGATTGATTGAGTAGGGGGGTAGGCGAGTGAGTGAATGGATGGATGAGTGATGGGTGGGTGGGCGAGTGAGTGAGTGAATGGATGAGTAGCGGGTTGGTCGGTGGGCGAGTGAGCTAGTGAGTGAATGAATGAGCGGGTGGGTAGGTGGGCGAGTGGGTGGATGGGTGAGTCGTGACGGGGTGAGTGGATGAGGGAGTCGGTGAGCTTGTGAACGGGCAAACGGAGCGAGTGATACCGGAGGAGGCCCCCCGTAAACGAGGAGGAGGAGGAGGAGTAGAGATTCTCCGAGTCAGGTCCACGATGTCTGCTTCCGTGGTGCCGAGACCACCACCACCACGTCGACGACGCAGCAGCAGCAGCAGCACAGCGTCCGCACGCGACGAAACGCGGGCGAGGTGACTGACGCACGTTCGTGTGTGTGCGTGCGTGTGTGTGTACGTGTGTGTGTGCGTGTGTGTACGTGTGTGTGTGTGCGTGTGCGTGCATGCGTGTGTGTACGTGTGTGTGCGTGTGTGTGTGTACGTGTGTGTGTGTGCGCGTGTGTGTGCGTGCGTGTGTGTGTGCGTGCGTGTGTGTGTACGTGTGTGTGTGTACGTGTGTGTGTACGTGTGTGTGTACGTGTGTGTGTACGTGTGTGCGTGCGTGCGTGTGTGCGTGCGTGTGTGTGCGTGCGTGTCGCCCGCACAGAGGAAGGACTACACGGCGCTCACCAAGTTCCTGCCCCCCAAGCACGAGTACGTGCTCTCCATCCGCCTCACGCCGCTGCAGTGCAAGCTCTACCAGCACTACCTGGACAACTTCACAGGTCGGCGGAGGAGGAGTGGTGGAGGGCACGCACCCTGGGCGGTGGGGAGGGGGGCAGGTAGTGGTGGTGGGGGGGGCGAGAGGGAGGCCTACGAGCCCCATCGGAACCGCCGGAAGCGCCGGCTTCAGCTGCGGCGATTGCCAATAAGTTTGGCTGGCTGCCTGGCCGCATGGCTGCCTGGCGCTGCAGGGAATCCACGTGCGGTGCGAGGATGGGGGGGGGGGGAATGAATGACGAATAAAGAAATGAAATCGTTTAGCGGACAAACTAAATTGGCGGACGGACGCGCGGTGACGTTACCGTGCGTCGTTACGGCGACGTTACGGCGACGTTACCGTGTGACGTTACGGCGACGTTACCGTGCGACGTCACCGTGCGTTGTTACGGTGACGTTACCGTGCGACGTCACCGTGCGTTGTTACGGTGACGTCACCGTGCGTCATGCCATGGCTCTCGGTGTGCCGCGTCGCTCGCCGTCGCTCGCCGTGACCCGCGCCCCTCCCCCGTGGCGTGCAGGCGCGGCGATGATGGGCGAGCAGAGCCGTGGCCGCTGCGGCACGAAGCTGTTTGCCGACTACCAGATGCTGTGCCGCATCTGGACTCACCCCTGGTGCCTGCACCTCGACTACATCAGCAAGGAGAACAAGGCACGTCACACACACACCGCGGGGTGGGGGGGGGGGGAGCCAGTGGTTAGTGAGTGGTTGAGTGGTTGGTTGAGTGGGTGGCTGTTGAGTGGTTGGTTAGTGGTTGGTTGAGTGGTTGGTTAGTGATTGGTTGGCTAGTGAGTGGTTGAGTGGTTGGTTAGTGAGTGGTTGGTTGAGTGGTTGGCTAGTGATTGGTTGAGTGAGTGGTTGCTTAGGGATTGGTTGAGTGGTTGGTTAGTGATTGGTTGAGTTAGCAAGTGGTTGGTTAGTGATTGGCTGAGTGGTAAGTGGTTGAGTGGTTGGTTGAATGAGCAAGTGGTTGGTTAGTGGTTGGTTAGTGATTGGTTGAGTGTTTGGTTAGTGCTTGGTTGAGTGGTTGGTTGAGTGGTTGGTTGAGTGGTTGGCTAGTGAGTGGTTGGTTGGTTGGTTAGTGAGTGGTTGGTTGAGTGGTTGGTTAGTGAGTGGTTGGTTGAGTGGTTGGTTAGTGAGTGGTTGGTTCGTGAGTGGTTGGTTAGTGAGTGGTTGATTGGTTGGCTAGTGAGTGGTTGGCTAGTGAGTGGTTGGTTAGTGAGTGGTTGAGTGGTTGGTTGAGTGGTTGGTTAGTGAGTGGTTGGTTAGTGGTTGGTTGAGTGGTTGGCTAGTGAGTGGTTGGGTGGTTGGTTCGTGAGTGGTTAGTTAGTGAGTGGTTGGTTGAGTGGTTGGTTAGTGAGTGGTTGGTTAGTGAGTGGTTGGTTGAGTGGTGGTTGAGTGGTTGGTTAGTGAGTGGTTGGTTGAGTGGTTGGTTAGTGAGTGGTTGAGTGGTTGGTTAGTGAGTGGTTGAGTGGTTGGTTAGTGAGTGGTTGAGTGGTTGGTTAGTGAGTGGTTGGGTTGAGTGGTTGGGTTGAGTGGTTGGTTAGTGAGTGGTTGGTTAGTGAGTGGTTGGTGGTTGAGTGGTTGGTGGTTGAGTGGTTGGTGGTTGAGTGGTTGGTTAGTGAGTGGTTGGTTAGTGAGTGGTTGGTTAGTGAGTGGTTGGTTATTGAGTGGTTGAGTGGTTGGTTGAGTGGTTGGTTAGCATCGGTTGAGCCGTTGCTAACGCTGCCGCCATCGCTGCCGCAGGGCTTTTACGACGAAGACAGCATGGACGACTTCATCGCCACGTCCGACGAGGAAGAAGCCTCCATGAGTGGCCTGGGGTCGGACTCGGAGCCCACGACGAGGTGAGGGCCGTCGGGGAACCCCCTCCTCCTCACCCCCCACGTCAACAACGTCAACAACGTCAACAACGTCGTCATCCACTCCACCATCACAGTTGTCGACCAGGGATAGAATCTCCACCATCGTCACCACCTCCTTCTCCCCCCCCCCTTTATTTCCACCTCCTCCGTCTCCATCACCTCTTCCACCATCACCTCTTCCTTTTTCCTCCTCCTCCACCACCATTACCTCCGCCATCACCTCCTCCTTCCCTCTTGCTCCTCCATCAACTTGTTCACCGTCACCTCCTTCACCCCTTCCTCCATCACCACCACCACCATCTACATCACCTCCTCCCCTCCTGCTCCTCCACCTCCTCCCATTACCTCATCATTCGACTCTTCCACCATCACCTCCTCCACCTCCTTCACCTCCACCTCCTCCATCATCTACTCCACCATCACCTCCTCCTTCACCGCCTCCTCCATTACCTCCTCCACCTCCCATCCCCACCGTCGCCCCCACCATCGCCCCCACCGTCGCCCCCACTATCACCCCCACCGTCACCTCCACCGTCACCTCCACCGTCACCCCCACCGTCACCCCCACCGTCACCCCCACTATCACCCCCACCGTCACCCCCACTATCACCCCCACTATCACCCCCACTATCACCCCCACTATCACCCCCACCGTCACCCCCACCGTCGCCCCCACCGTCACCTCCACCGTCACCCCTACCATCACCCCCACCGTCACCTCCACCGTCGCCCCCACCGTCACCCCCACCATCGCCCCCACCGTCACCTCCACTATCACCCCCACCGTCGCCCCCACCATCACCCCCACCGTCACCTCCACCGTCGCCCCCACCACCTCACCACCTCACCTCCACCACAGTCGCAGGAAGGGCAAGAAGGGCGCCGGCAAGGGGGGCGGCGGAGACGGCGGGAGGGGCGGCGGCCCCGGCGGCGCCGGCGGCGGCCCCAGCGGCAACGACAGGAGGGGCGGCGGTGGCCGCAGCTCCGACTCGGACACGGTGGAGGTGGTGAAGGTGTGGAACACGAGGTCGCGGCGGGGCGCGGGAAACACTCGGCCTGACGACGACGACGTGCCCCACGTCACGCCCAAGGTGGAGAAGGTCGAGGAGAATGACGGTGAGCGTGGGCGGTGGTGTGGGTGGTGGCGGTGGTGGTGGGGGTGTGGGTGGTGGTGGTGGTGGGTGTGTGGTGGTGGTGGTGGTGGTGGTGGTGGTGGTGGTGGTGGTGGTGGTGGTGGTGGGGGGGGTGGTGGGTGGCGGTGGCGGTGGTGGCGGTGGTGGTGTGGGTGGGTGGTGGTGGTGGCGGTGGTGGTGGTGTGAGTGGGTGGTGGTGGTGTGGGTGGGTGGCCTGGCGTAGGTGCCGTGGTGACATCGCCGTCGCGTTCGTGGCGAATGGCGGGCGTTGTTGTTGTTGTGGGTGGGTGGGTGGTGGGGAGCGTGGCAGTAGCGGTGAGCACGCACCACGCTACGAACTCGGATAACCGAGTTCGATTCCCGCTCACGTCCACCAACGCCGGTGACGATAGTCTGAACCGGTCCCCGAGCCCTGCCCTAGGTTGTCTCAGCCTCAGGTGAATGCCTGTCGAGGTGTGTTGTGGTTGGCTTAGTGGGCGTTGGGGTGTTTGAGTGGATGGATGACTAAGTTGGGTGAAGGCGAGGGAGTGGGTGAGCGACTGGGCGGACGGAGAGCCGGGCGAGTGAGCGGTTAACTGGCTCGGCGACTGGCAGACGGATAGCCGAGTGGCTGACTGACCGAGTGATTGAGCGAACTGACTCGGTTACGTGAGCGAGTGGGCGACCAGGCTGGTCAGACGGTCAGCTCAGCTCAGCGAGTGAGTGGCTTGCTGGGCGACTAGAACGCTCGCCGCCGCCCGCTGAACTCCGCTCACCCTTGGCATTTGACCCATGACCCCCCTTACCCCCCGCCGTGTCGCAGCCAAAGGCACGGCCGAGTGGTTCAAGGAGTTTGTGAAGGAGGAGGAGGCCGAGGTGATTGCCCACTCGGGCAAGCTGACGCTGCTCTTCGAGACGCTCGCCATGGCCGAGGAGTTGTGCGAGAAAGTGTACGTGGCCTCGCTCTCTCTCTTCCCCGCTCTCTCTCTCTCTCCCACTCTCTCTTGCTCTTTCCACCACTCTCTCCCCTGCCCTCTCCCACTCTCTCTTCCCCACTCTCTCCCCCTGCCCTCTCCCGCTCTCTCTCTCTCCCACGCTCTCTCCCGCTCTCTCTCTCTCTCCCGCTCTCTCTCCCGCTCTCTCTCCCGCTCTCTCTCTCTCTCCCGCTCTCTCTTCCCCGCTCTCTCCCGCTCTCTCTCTCTCCCGCTCTCTTCCCCACTCTCTCTCCCCTGCCCTTCCCCGCTCTCTCCCGCTCTCTCTCCCGCTCTCTCTCCCGTTCTCTCTCTCTCCCGCACTCTCTCTTCACGCTCTCGCTCTCTCTCCCGCACTCTCTCTCCCACTCTCTCTTCCCCGCTCTCTCCCCTGCCCTCTTTCGCTCTCTCTCCCGCTCTCTCTCCCGCTCTCTCTCCCACTCTCTCTTCCCCGCTCTCACTCCCGCTCTCTCTCGCTCCCGCACTCTCTCTTCCCCACTCTCTCTCCCCTGCCCTTTCCCGCTCTCTCTCCCGTTCTCTCTCTCTCTCCCGCACTCTCTCTTCTCGCTCTCTCTCCCGCACTCTCTCTCCCACTCTCTCTTCCCCGCTCTCTCTCTCCCCTGCCCTCTCTCGCTCTCTCTCTCGCTCTCTCTCCCGCTCTCACTCCCACTCTCTCTTCCCCGCTCTCTCTCGCTCCCTCCCACACTCCCCACTCTGCCCGTGCTGGTTGGTCTCTCCGCACAATGGAACACAAGCCGCCCTTTGTGTGGTGTGCGGCGGCGGTGGTGGTGGTGGAAGGGGATGCCGACCCCATCGTCGCGCATCATCTCACACCGTGTCTCACCGTGTCTCACCGTGTCTCACCGTGTCTCACCGTGTCTCACCGTGTCTCACCGTGTCTCACCGTGTCTCACCGTGTCTTACCGTGTCTCACCGTGTCTCACCGTGTCTCACCGTGTCACACCGTGTCTCACCGTGTCTCACCGTGTCTCACCGTGTCTCACCGTGTCTCACCGTGTCTCACTGTGTCTCACCGTGTCTCACCGTGTCTCACCGTGTCTCACCGTGTCTCACCGTGTCTTACTGTGTCTCACCGTGTCTCACCGTGTCTCACCGTGTCTCACCGTGTCTTACTGTGTCTCACCGTGTCTTACTGTGTCTCACCGTGTCTCACCGTGTCTCACCGTGTCTCACCGTGTCTCACCGTGTCTCACCTTGTCTCACTGTGTCTCACCGTGTCTCACTGTGTCTTACTGTGTCTCACCGTGTCTCACTGTGTCTCACCGTGTCTCACCGTGTCTCACCGTGTCTTACTGTGTCTCACCGTGTCTCACCGTGTCTCACCGTGTCTCACCTTGTCTTACCGTGTCTTACTGTGTCTCACCGTGTCTCACTGTGTCTCACCGTGTCTCACCGTGTCTCACCGTGTCTCACCGTGTCTCACCGTGTCTCACCGTGTCTCACTGTGTCTTACCGTGTCTCACCTTGTCTCACTGTGTCTCACCATGTCTCGCCGTGTCTCACTGTGTCTTACTGTGTCTCACCGTGTCTCACCGTGTCTCACCGTGTCTCACCATGTCTCACCATGTCTTACTGTGTCTCACCGTGTCTCATCTTGTCTTACTGTGTCTCACCTTGTCTTACTGTGTCTCACCGTGTCTCACCGTGTCTCACCGTGTCTCACCATGTCTCACCATGTCTTACTGTGTCTCACCGTGTCTCATCTTGTCTTACTGTGTCTCACCTTGTCTTACTGTGTCTCACCGTGTCTCACCTTGTCACACCGTGTCTCACCGTGTCACACCGTGTCTCACTGTGTCTCACCGTGTCTTACTGTGTCGCTGCGTGTCTCACCGTGTCTTACTGTGTCTCACCGTGTCTCACCGTGTCTTACTGTGTCTCACCGTGTCTGAGCTTGTCTCACTGTGTCTCACTGTGTCTCACCGTGTCTGAGCTTGTCTCACCGCATCTCACCCTGTCTCACTGTGTCTGTGCGTGTCTCTGTGTTTACACGGTGTCTCGTCCTGCAGGCTGGTGTTCAGCCATTCTCTCCGTGTCTCTGCGTGTCTCTGCGTGTCTCACCGTGTCTCACCGTGTCTCACCGTGTGCGGTGTCTCGCCGTGTCTCACCGTATCTCACCGTGTCTCACCGTGTCTCACCATGTCACGCCCTGCAGTCTGGTGTTCAGCCAGTCTCTCATCTCGCTCGATCTCATCGAGGACTTCCTCGAGATGGCAAACAAGGCCAAGGCGGCCAAGAAGCAGAGTCCCTACAAAGGTGCGTGCCACGCGCCGCACGTGCGTGTGCCTCTTCATGCGTGTGTGTATCTCTCCGTGTGTATCTCTCCGTGTGTATCTCTCTGTGTGTATCTCTCCGTGTGTATCTCTCCGTGTGTATCTCTCCGTGTGTATCTCTCCGTGTGTATCTCTCCGTGTGTATCTCTCCCTGTGTATCTCTCCGTGTGTATCTCTCCGTGTGTATCTCTCCGTGTGTATCTCTCCGTGTGTATCTCTCTGTGTGTATCTCTCTGTGTGTATCTCTCCGTGTGTATCTCTCCGTGTGTATCTCTCCGTGTGTATCTCTCTGTGTGTATCTCTCTGTGTGTATCTCTCTGTGTGTATCTCTCCGTGTGTGTATATATATATCTGTGTGTGTGTCTCTCTCTGTGTCTCTCTCTGTGTATCTGTATGTGTGTGTGTCTCTGTGTGTGTGTATATATATCTCTGTGTATCTCTGTGTATCTATGTCTATGTGTGTGTATATCTGTGTGTGTGTATATATGTGTGTATCTGTGTGTTTGTCTCTCTGTGTCTCTCTCTGTGTATCTGTATGTGTGTGTGTGTCTGTGTGTGTGTGTATCTCTGTGTATCTGTGTCTATGTGTGTGTATATCTGTGTGTGTGTATATATGTGTGTGTGTGTGTCTCTCTCTGTGTATCTGTATGTGTATCTGTATGTGTGTTTGTCTATGTATGTGTGTATATCTCTGTGTATGTGTATCTGTATGTATGTATGTGTGTCTATGTGTGTATCTGTATGCATGTGTGTATCTGTATGTATGTGTGTCTATGTGTGTATCTGTATGTATGTGTGTCTATGTGTGTATCTGTATGTATGTGTATCTATGTGTGTATCTGTATGTGTGTGTGTATCTGTATGTATGTGTGGACATGGACCCCCCTAATGGAACATCTTCGCCGGTTAGAAACATTTAGGCTGGCCTGCCTACGATCTAGCTTGGGTTTAACCAGGCTGGATTGTGTGAGGAGCTCACAAATCCTTGAAAGATCTGGGCAAGGTCCCATCGGTGAGCTCCTCCGGCAGGCAAAGCTGCGTTGGCTGGGTCATGTAGCCCGCATGCCCAGCCACCGCATGCCGAAACAGCTTTTGTTCGGCCGGATTGAGGGGGCTAAACGGGCACGGCACGGGCTAGAGAAGAGATGGAGTGATGTGGTACAGGAGGACGTGGAGCTGAGTGGACTTGCCGATCACCAGTACCAGCGGTGTCAAGATCGGCCTCTGTGGAGGAGGCTCGTGAAGGACGCTACTGGGCAGTTGGAGGCAGTCGCCCTCCAACAACAACGGAGGGTGGAGGAGCGACGCTCACAACAACGAGCGGAGCGCCGTGTGGCTAAAGCACAGCAGGTTGGCACAGTAGGGGGCACAGTTGGTGCATCAGCCAGTCATCTCAGTCATCTCAGTCAGTCGACCCGTGGCATTTGGGCCTGCCCCGTGACCTCCTGCCAGCGGGCGTTCGACACTTCACGTGGCCTCAAGGTGCACATAGCCTGGCACAAGCGTCGTGGTGACGTCACCGCCACTTAGTGGTGAATGGCGGTTGTTGTTGTATGTATGCGTGTCTATGTGTATGGGTATATCTCTGTGTGTGTCTCTGTGTGTATATCTCTCTGTGTGTATCTATGTGTGTGTATCTCTCTGTGTGTATCTATGTGTGTGTATATCTCTGTGTGTCTGTATGTGTGTATCTCTGTGTGTGTATCTCTCTGTGTATGTCTGTGTGTATCTCTGTGTGTATCTCTCTGTGTATATCTGTGTGTATCTCTGTGTGTATCTCTGTGTGTATCTCTGTGTGTATCTCTGTGTATATCTCTGTGTGTATCTCTGTGTGTATATCTCTGTGTGTATCTCTGTGTGTGTATCTCTGTGTGTGTATCTCTGTGTGTATCTCTCTGTGTATATCTGTGTGTGTGTATCTCTGTGTGTGTGTCTCTGTGTGTGTATCTCTCTGTGTGTATATCACTGTGTGTGTGTGTGTCACTGTGTGTATATTTCTGTGTGTGTATCTCTGTGTGTGTGTGTATCTCTGTGTGTGTATCTCTGTGTGTATCTCTGTGTGTATCTCTGTGTGTATCTCTGTGTATCTCTCTGTGTATCTCTCTGTGTATCTCCGTGTGTATCTCTGTGTGTATCTCTGTGTATATCTCTGCGTGTGTATCTCTAGGCAAGGGGAAGTGGTTCCGTAACGTGGACTACTACCGCATGGACGGATCCACGTCCGCGAGTCTCCGCAAGAAGTGGGCGGAGGACTTCAACGATGAGAGCAACCCCCGGTACCCTGATTTGTCCCTCCCGTTGCCACGACGACGATGACGACAATGATGTCTGTACTGATGGGGATGTAACGATGACGACGATGATGTCTGTACTGATGGGGATGTAACGATGATGACGATGTCTACTGATGGGCGATGTAACGATGACGACGATGATGTCTGTACTGATGGGGCTGTAACGATGACGACGACGATGATGTCTGTACTGATGGGGATGTAACCATGACGACGACGATGTCTACTGATGGGGATGTAACAATGACGATGATGTCTACTGATGGGGATGTAACGATGACGACGACGATGATGTCTGTACTGATGGGGCTGTAACGATGATGACGATGTCTACTGATGGGCGATGTAACGATGACGACGATGTCTGTACTGATGGAGCTGTAACGATGACGACGATGATGTCTGTACTGATGGGGATGTAACGATGACGATGATGTCTGTACTGATGGGGATGTAACCATGACGACGATGATGTCTACTGATGGGGCTGTAACGATGGCGACGATGATGTCTGTACTGATGGGGATGTAACGATGACGACGATGATGTCTGTACTGATGGGGATGTAACCATGACGACGATGATGTCTGTACTGATGGGGCTGTAACGATGATGACGATGTCTGTACTGATGGAGCTGTAACGATGACGACGACGACGACGACGAGGATGTGAACGTGGATTTCTCTCCGTGTCCTCCGGGGTTTTCCCCCTCCACATTCACGCGTCCAGAGTGATAATGGCTGCTGCTGTTCTAAATCGCCACGTGACGACGGTGATGATGACAAGCCACTTAGTTGCGTTGTCATTTGTGATCGCCAGGGCGGCTTCTGAAAAAGAGCTGCGTAGCTCAGTCGGGCCTCACCTGATATAAAATCAAAGTAGTCGTACTGTAGTAGCGGGAGGGGGAGGTTCGTGGAGAGGTGCCTGGAACCGATGATGGGAATCGCCGGGGAACCTTCGCTCGACGAACGAATCGTCAAACCGCACCGCGGCAGGCCTAAGGTCACCACCACCACCCCCCCCGTGTGTGGGGCGGGGGGGGGGGGGGGGGGCCTTCTCGTTCACTCGCTCGCTCGCAATGTCAACCTGGCCGTTTTTATTTGAGCCAATTTTTTTAATATATATGTTACATCTTGGGGCCTTTTAACTGTGTCGCCTGTTAAAGATAATTAGCTGAATAACGCAAAACAACAGCAAACTCCTCGACTCCCAACGCCACCCCTACCCCTCTCCCGTGGCCCAGACTTGGCCCTGCCACCACAATGCAGGTGTTTTCTTCTCGGGTAAGGTCGCGTGAATATATAAGTGTTGTGTCGTTAAACCCGCCACCACCCGACACAGCCGACTAGCGAGGTTCGCCTGCGTGAACGGAACGCGGCCAATTCGTTACTCGTACAGCACCCGCCCGTTGTGCATTGGAGAGCAAAGCCACCGCATTCGCACTCTGGTGGAGTACGATGTTTCGCAAGTAATTACAATCCTCCTCCTGCTGCTGCTTCGAGGGGGGGGAGGGGGGGGGGAGTTGTAGACATGCGATGACGTCACGTGTGAGGCCCCTTCTTGAGTTAAAACTTTATGTAAAAATTTTTTTTTTTAACAAATCGTCTTCAACAGTTTTAGCTCCAATCTTGATTTGAAGCTTTTCGTGACTGCAGGGAATGTCCGTACTCTTTGGCCCTTTCGGTGAAGTTTTTAGCTCCGTGCGAGCGCCCTGCGGCCCTCCCTGTCCCCGCGCCGCTCCCACAGGGGCCGCCTCTTCCTCATCTCCACCAAGGCGGGCTCGCTGGGCATCAACCTGGTGGCCGCCAACAGAGTCATCGTATTCGACGCCTCGTGGAACCCCTCCTACGACATCCAGAGCATCTTCCGCGTCTACCGCTTTGGGCAGACGCGGCCCGTGTTTGTCTACCGCTTCCTGGCGCAGGTACGGCGAGTGGGGGGGGGACCCGGAGCGGTCGTGGGGGGGAGGGCGGGGGAATGAACCGATGGGTGAATGACCGGAGGGAATTAATGGATGTCCGAAGGGATGGATGGATGAATGAATGGTCGAAGGAATGGATGGATGGATGAATGAATGGTCGAAGGAATGGATGGATGAATGAATGGTCGAAGGGATGGATGGATGAATGAATGGTCGAAGGAATGGATGGATGAATGAATGGTCGAAGGAATGGATGGATGAATGGTCGAAGGAATGGATGGATGAATGAATGGTCGAAGGAATGGATGGTCGGCAGGAATGGATGGATGAATGAATGGTCGAAGGAATGGATGGATGAATGAATGGTCGAAGGAATGGATGGATGAATGAATGGTTAAAGGAATGGATGGATGAATGAATGGTCGAAGGAATGGATGGATGGATGAATGAATGAATGGTCGAAGGAATGGATGGATGAATGGTCAAAGGAATGGATGGATGAATGAATGGTCGAAGGAATGGATGGGTTAATGAATGAACGACTCTCATCCCCCCCCCCCAAAACTCCCCGCCGTCAGGGCACCATGGAGGAGAAGATCTATGACCGTCAGGTGACGAAGGAGTCGCTGTCGTTCCGCGTGGTGGACCAGCAGCAGGTGGAGCGTCACTTCACGATGAACGAACTCTCGGAGCTCTACACCTTCGAGCCGGAGCGCCTCGACGAGCCCAACAAGAAGAAGAAGCGCCCCACGCCGCGGCTGCCCAAGGTGCCGTCGCATAGCCGCGGCGGTGGTGGTGGTGGTGAAACGTGGTTGTGGTGGTGGTGGTGATCCCTGTGGTGATGATGATGGCGAAAACGTGTGTGGTGATGGTGGTGAAACGTGGTTTTGTTGTTGGTGTTGAAGTGCCCCACGCCGGGGCTGCCCAAGGTGCTGCACCGTCACCTAGCAGTGGCGGTGGTGCTGGTGGTGGTGGTGGTGAAGGTGGCGGTAGTGGTGAAGGTGATGGCAGCGCTCATGAAGATGCAGTTGCAGCTATTGCCGCTGATGATGATGATGACGACGACGCTGCTGATGATGATGATGCCCACGACGCTGCTGATGATGATGATGCCCACGACGCTGCTGATGATGATGATGCCCACGACGCTGCTGATGATGATGATGATGCCCACGACGCTGCTGATGATGATGATGATGCCCGCGACGATGACGGTGCTCTGTGGCCCCGCGCCAACCCCGTGCCCCCGCCACGCAGGACAAGATCCTGGCGGAGATGCTGCAGAACAACCGGGACCAGATTGTGGAGTACCATGAGCACGACTCGCTGCTCGACCACAAGGAGGAGGAGGCGCTCACGGAGGAGGAGCGCAAAGCCGCCTGGACTGAGTACGAGGCCGAGAAGAAGGTGAGGTGCCGGGTGGGGCACGCAGACACACACCCGCACAGTAGCACGCAGACACACACCCGCACAGTAGCACGCAGACACACACCCGCACAGTAGCACGCAGACACACACCCGCACAGTAGCACGCAGACACACACCCGCACAGTAGCACGCAGACACACACCCGCACAGTAGCACGCAGACACACACCCGCACAGTAGCACGCAGACACACACCCGCACAGTAGCACGCAGACACACACCCGCACAGTAGCACGCAGACACACACCCGCACAGTAGCACGCAGACACACACCCGCACAGTAGCACGCAGACACACACCCGCACAGTAGCACGCAGACACACACCCGCACAGTAGCACGCAGACACACACCCGCACAGTAGCACGCAGACACACACCCGCACAGTAGCACGCAGACACACACCCGCACAGTAGCACGCAGACACACACCCGCACAGTAGCACGCAGACACACACCCGCACAGTAGCACGCAGACACACACCCGCACAGTAGCACGCAGACACACACCCGCACAGTAGCACGCAGACACACACCCGCACAGTAGCACGCAGACACACACCCGCACAGTAGCACGCAGACACACACCCGCACAGTAGCACGCAGACACACACCCGCACAGTAGCACGCAGACACACACCCGCACAGTAGCACGCAGACACACACCCGCACAGTAGCACGCAGACACACACCCGCACAGTAGCACGCAGACACACACCCGCACAGTAGCACGCAGACACACACCCGCACAGTAGCACGCAGACACACACCCGCACAGTAGCACGCAGACACACACCCGCACAGTAGCACGCAGACACACACCCGCACAGTAGCACGCAGACACACACCCGCACAGTAGCACGCAGACACACACCCGCACAGTAGCACGCAGACACACACCCGCACAGTAGCACGCAGACACACACCCGCACAGTAGCACGCAGACACACACCCGCACAGTAGCACGCAGACACACACCCGCACAGTAGCACGCAGACACACACCCGCACAGTAGCACGCAGACACACACCCGCACAGTAGCACGCAGACACACACCCGCACAGTAGCACGCAGACACACACCCGCACAGTAGCACGCAGACACACACCCGCACAGTAGCACTGCAGACACACACCCGCACAGTAGCACGCAGACACACACCCGCACAGTAGCACGCAGACACACACCCGCACAGTAGCACGCAGACACACACCCGCACAGTAGCACGCAGACACACACCCGCACAGTAGCACGCAGACACACACCCGCACAGTAGCACGCAGACACACACCCGCACAGTAGCACGCAGACACACACCCGCACAGTAGCACGCAGACACACACCCGCACAGTAGCACGCAGACACACACCCGCACAGTAGCACGCAGACACACACCCGCACAGTAGCACGCAGACACACACCCGCACAGTAGCACGCAGACACACACCCGCACAGTAGCACGCAGACACACACCCGCACAGTAGCACGCAGACACACACCCGCACAGTAGCACGCAGACACACACCCGCACAGTAGCACGCAGACACACACCCGCACAGTAGCACGCAGACACACACCCGCACAGTAGCACGCAGACACACACCCAGCACAGTAGCACGCAGACACACACCCGCACAGTAGCACGCAGACACACACCCGCGCAGTAGCACGCAGACACACACCCGCGCAGTAGCATGCAGACACACACCCGCGCAGTAGCACGCAGACACACACCCGCGCAGTAGCACGCAGACACACACCCGCGCAGTAGCACGCAGACACACACCCGCGCAGTAGCACGCAGACACACACCCGCGCAGTAGCACGCAGACACACACCCGCGCAGTAGCACGCAGACACACACCCGCACAGTAGCACGCAGACACACACCCGCACAGTAGCACGCAGACACACACCCGCACAGTAGCACGCAGACACACACCCGCACAGTAGCACGCAGACACACACCCGCACAGTAGCACGCAGACACACACCCGCACAGTAGCACGCAGACACACACCCGCACAGTAGCACGCAGACACACACCCGCACAGTAGCACGCAGACACACACCCGCACAGTAGCACGCAGACACACACCCGCACAGTAGCACGCAGACACACACCCGCACAGTAGCGTGGAGACTCGCACAGAGGCCCACAGGCTCGCACGGAGACACGTAGACTCACGTAGAGTTCCGTGGACTCGCACAGAGACCCGTGGACTCGCACAGAGGCTCGCAGGCCCACACAGAGACCCGCAGAGAGACCTAAAGACTCGCACAGATGACCCACAAGACTCGCACAGAGATCCGTAAAATCGCACAGAAATTCACATACTCACACACAGACCCACTGATCCACGCACAAGACCCATAGACTCGCACAGAGATCCGTAGAATTGCACAGAAACCCACAGACTCACACACAGACCCACAGACTCATACAGAGATCTGTAGATTCACACACAAGACCCACATACTCGCACACAGCCCCACTGATTCACGCAGAGACCCATAGACTCGCACAGAGATCCGTAGAATCGCACAGAAACCCACAGACTCGCACACAGACCCACTGATTCACGCAGAGACCCAGAGACTCAAACAGACCCGTAAACTCACAGATCCATAGACTCGCACAGAGACCCATAGACTCGCACACAGACCCACAGACTCATACAGAGATCTGTAGATTCACACACAAGACCCACATACTCGCACACAGCCCCACTGATTCACGCAGAGACCCATAGACTCGCACAGAGATCCGTAGAATCGCACAGAAACCCACAGACTCGCACACAGACCCACTGATTCCATGTACCCTCACCCCCGTAAACTCACAGATCCATAGACTCGCACAGAGACCCATAGACTCACACACAGACCCACAGACTCATACAGAAATCTGTAGATTCACACACAAGACCCACATACTCGCACACAGCCCCACTGATTCACGCAGAGACCCATAGACTCGCACAGAGACCCACAGGCTCGCGTGTTGGTGAGCGAACCCCCACGTGACCCTCTCGTGCTCCGTGCAGGGTCTGAACCTGAACGCGAAGGTCAACTCGGCCCACTCCATGACCAGCCTGGCCATGTGGAGGATGGACTACGCCCAGTCGCTGCTCACCGCCTCCCCACAGCAGCTACAGGTACGCACGCATGCACACGAATGTACACGAATGTACACACACACAACAACAACAACCGCCATTCGCCACTAAGTGGCGGTGACGTCACCACGACGCTTGTGCCAGGCTATGTGCACCTTGAGGCCACGTGTACACACACACACACAAGTGCTGTTAGCGAGTAGCACCTATGAAGGCCAGAACGGCACACTAGGGGGTGGGTGGACAACACCACGCCCGGCCGCCTTTGTCTCCCTAGTGGCGATGTTTACTACACAACGCACCAGGTACTCATTTGAGGCTTAGTCGACCTAAGGGAGGCCCAAGACCGATTCAGATAATCGTGACCGGTGTTGGCCGTGAGCGGGAATCGAACCCGGGTTGCCAGGTTCATCGCGCAGTGCGCTAACCATTACACTACCGCTCACCACACACGAACACAGGTCTGTGTGGCTCTGTGTGTGTGGCTTAATCTTTGTGTATATGTGTTTGCCTATGTATATCTCTTGTGTCTGTCTCCACGTGTCTGTGTCTCTGTGTCTATGTACTCTGTCCCAGTGTCTCCACAGGAGATGCTGAACACGAATCTCTGCGTGTTTCCGTGTGTCTGCATGTGTATATACTGTATGTTAAACTTCGTTTGCACCGTATGTAGCCAACCGTGCGAATCAGAGGTGCGGGATTAGCACGGCGTGCCGATTTATATTACCACGACTTCCCCCCTCACCGTGTCTCTCCGCGTGTCTCCGTACCCTGTCAACCCCCTCCCGTGTCTGTGCGTGTCCATGTACCCTCACCCCGTGTCTCTCTCTCACTCTCCGCGCGTGTCTCTGCATCCCTGTTCCCCCCTCACCGCGCCTCTCCCGGCTAGGAGATGCTGAACACGAGCCGGGCGCAGGTCGCGGACGCCCACACACGCCTAGCGCAGAACAAACTCGACTCGGCCGAGGAGATCCTGCGCAGGGTGGTGAGTCGACTCGTTCGTAAGCCCCCGGCTATTGCCGCGCCGCAGACAAAGGGTCCCGTACCCGCTCCAAACCGTGTAGCCTTGACCACTCGCCCGTTGCGGGCCAGGTGCTGTTGGTGGCGAGCAGCGGCGATGTTTTCGGGCCGAGCCGACCTAGGGCGAGGCCCGGGGGGGAACCGGTTCAGAAAACCGTCGCCGGTGTTGGCCGTGAGCGGGAATGGAACTCTCGGTTCGCCGGAGGCTCGCCACCGCCGCTGGCCGCGCACTCGCGAGCAGACGCACGCGAGTGAGCGCGTTCACCAAACCCGTAGGCGCGCTGCACGCTGCCACACGCCGTGGAATTTAGCACCGTCGTTCCTCCGGCGCTCGGGGGGGCCGTTTGGGTCGCGCGGGAAGGCGGCCCCGCTTGTCTGCGAGTGGCCCGGCCCCCCGGCGGCAGCCGTCCCCTGCGTGGCGAAGGGAAGTCGTTGAACAGGACGGCACCGCTGTCTCGCCGACGCAGGCCCGTGGTGTTATTCCGCAGTAGGCGGGCGGGGGCGTGGAGGAGGCGATGCTGCTGCTGCTGCTGCTGCTTCTGCTGCTACCGTGTGCGATCCCAAATGAGTGAAGTATTTCTTTTTTGCGGTTTAACTTTTCTCGTTTGGCAAAAGGAAGGAAACCGATAGCGTCCAGCGAGCCTCGGTGGCTGTGTGTGTGTGCGCGCGTGCACGTACATATGTACGTTGACTTTCTTTCACACCGTACGTATCCACCCGCGCTAATCGGAGGTGTGTGCTCATGTGCGTGCGCCCGTGCGTGTGTGCGTGTTGGCGTGCGTGTGTGCGTGCGTGTGTGCGTGTGTGTGTGCGTGTGTGTGTGCGTGTGCGTGTGTGCATGTGTGTGTGCGTGTGTGCGTGCGTGTGTGCGTGCGTGGCGCGTCAATGGCGGGCGTGTAGAGGAACACGAACCCGACGCTGAACGAGAGCCAGGTGCTGGAGGTGTGCCAGCTGGTGCAGCGTAACCAGCAGGCCGACCGGCGGCGCTTCGAGGCCAACTACCAGGAGCTGCTGGCGCGCCACCAGATGGTACGTGGACGACGACGAGGACGACGTCACATGTATACACACACACACACAAAGACAAATATCCCCCGTGTAGCCTTAACAGGCTGTAGGGGCAAGTGCTGTTAGCGAGCAGCACCTGTGAAGGCCGGAATGGCACACGAGGGGGTGGGTGGCCAGCAAAACGCCCGACCGCCTTTGTCTTCCCAGTGACGATGTTTAAACATCGCACCAGGCACTCATTTGAGTCGACCTAGGGGAGGCCCAGGACCGGTTCAGATAATCGTCACTGGTGTTGGCCGTCAGTGGAAATCGAACCCGGGTCGCCGGGTTCATAGCACAGCGCGCTAACCGCTACACTATCACTCCCCACACACACATGTACACATACACACACGTGCACACACACGTGTACCCACGTGCACACACACACACATGTACACACACACACGCGTGTACACCGGGTACACACACATACACACACACACACACGCACGTGCACTGAGTACACACACACGTGTATACACACACACACACGTGTATACACACGCGTGTACTCACCCTCTCTCCGACCACCCCCCCCCCCCACCCACCCACCAGATCTTTCAGGCCTACCAGAGCCTGGCCCAGCAGACCGCGCAGCTCCAGGCGCAAGCCATGCTGCAGCAGCAGCAGCAGCAGCACCAGCAGCAGCTGCTCACCATGCAGGCCGCCGCGGGCTACAGGCCGCACATGGGCGGCCTTCACGGCCTCCTGCAGCAGCAGCAGCAGCAGCAGCAGCGTGGCGGTATCGGTGTTGGCGGCGCTATGCCCGGCTCGTCCTCCGGTGTCGTGCCCCAGACGGGGGACGGCTCTCAACAGGAGCCCATTCTGCTGTGATTGTGACGGAGCCACGGGCCTAAACGTTGATTGGCCCGGGGTGAGGGCGGGCACGGAGTGGTTGGCGGTGGGGTTTGGGGGGGGGGGGTTGGTGGGGCCACTCTGTAGGCCTCTCTGTAGGCCATCGCCGTGCCCTATCGCCGGGTCACCGCCGTCTCCCCTCGTGCTCGCCGTGGTGGGTCGGAGCGAGATGATAATCGTTTGGGGGGGGGGGGGGGGGGGTGGGTGGCCCTAAACGCCGGGAGCTTGGCAAGTGGCCCGACCGTTGTTGTTGGGTCGCTGTGGCCTGTTTGTGCGGTGGGGGGGGGGGGGGGCGACCGTGGCCTAATTGGCGGCTCGCTGTAGGTCGGAGCGAGCTAACGTGGGTTCGCTGTGGCCTAACGTGGGCCTCAGTGGCCTAATGTTGGCCACTGTGGCCTGACACACGGCCCAGTGCGACTTTAAGTGTCAACACCGCTGCCGGCTCCATTGAGAGATTCGGCTCCGTTTGAGCCACGGGCAAAGCGCAAAACGGGGCGGCGGGGTGGGGGGGCCTCGCTCCGGCCTGGCGACGTCATACAGCCTCGGGGGGGGGCCCCCCCCCCCCCCGCCCCTCCAGGGTAGGCCATGGACGGCCTAGACGCAAACCACCCACGGGCCCCCCCCCCCCCTTCCGCCACATCCCCCCCCCCACTCCACCCCCGATTTTTGCTACTGTATCTGTCGGCGTTGGTGCAGCATCGCCATCCAGTTTGTGTTGGCCATCACCAGGGCACTTTTGTTTTCCTTTCGGGAATGTACTCCCCCTCCCTCCCTCCCCCGCCCCGCCCCCCAATGTCGGAAGTCGTTGGTGAGGAGCTGCGGTCCAGGAGCAGCGATGGTGTCGCCTTGGTGATGTCGTCCGTGTGTTATTTTTATAAAGACCGAGACCCCAGCGGCCGTGTGCAACCGCACCGATCGCGCTCTCTCCCGCTCGCCTGGTTGCCTAGCGACCTGCGCGGCCGGTTGCCTAGCGACCTGCGCGGCCGGTTGCCTAGCGACCTGCGCGGCCGGTTGCCTCGCGACCCGCGCGGCCGGTTGCCTAGCGACCCGCGCGGCCGGTTGCCTCGCGACCTGCGCGGCCGGTTGCCTAGCGACCTGCGCGGCCGGTTGCCTCGCAGCCTGCTCGGCCGGTTGCCTAGCGACCTGCGCGGCCGGTTGCCTAGCGACCTGCTCGGCCGGTTGCCTCGCGACCTGCTCGGCCGGTTGCCTAGAGGCCTGCGCGGCCGGTTGCCTAGCGACCAACCCTCGCGAACCGGTTGCCTTGGCAGCGGTGGACGGGGAGACCTCTTTCCGACCGAGCGTCGATTCCGCCCGGCGTTTTGACGGCGACGGGCACGCGGGGTTTTCCCTCGACTGACGCCGAACTGCTCGCCGTTCCGCTTGACGTGACCACACCATTGCCACCATTTTTGTTTTATTTTTAATTTTATTCCCCCCCGGTAAATATTCACCGCGTTCCCGCCGCGTCACGGCAAACCGGCGGCTGTGAGGTTGAGATAAACGTGTCCAAACGATTCCGTCGGTGGTCCTGTTTCTGTGTCGTTCGTGTTCTCTTTAAACAAACCCACCACCACGTGTCTCACGCAAGTCCGGACTCTCGTCGAGATCCATAATAGACTCGCACACAGAGACCCGTAGACTCGCACAGAGACGCGTAGACTCGCACAGAGACCCGTAGACTCGCACAGAGACGCGTAGACTCGCACAGAGACGCGTAGACTCGCACAGAGACGCGTAGACTCGCACAGAGACCCGTAGACTCGCACAGAGACCCATAGACTCGCACAGAGACCCATAGACTCACACAGAGACCCATAGACTCGCACAGAGACCCGTAGACTCGCACAGAGACCCGTAGACTCGCACAGAGACCCGTAGACTCGCACAGAGACCCGTAGACTCGCACAGAGACGCGTAGACTCGCACAGAGACCCATAGACTCGCACAGAGACCCGTAGACTCGCACAGAGACGCGTAGACTCCCACAGAGACGCGTAGACTCGCACAGAGACGCGTAGACTCGCACAGAGACGCGTAGACTCGCACAGAGACCCGTAGACTCGCACAGAGACCCGTAGACTCACACCGAGACACACAGACTTTGAGATCCATGTCGCACAGAGACCCGTAGACTTCAAACAGAGGGTTGTTTCCACGGTGGTGGTGGTGTAGCGGGTCGGTGCACCGCACTCCCGAAGCCAGAGGTCACTACCGGTTCATTTCCAATCTCCCGGCGCGGCGGTTAAAACACGACGGGTGTGGCGGAGTTTCTCAACCCTCTCTCCGCCGTCGCCCGCCCGCCTCTGTGCGCCCAGCAGCAGCAGCAGCGTGGGCGGTGGGTCCGGTGCGGTTGAGTCTTCAACGGGCTGGGTCGCCGTGTGGTGGTGGCGGCGGCGGCGGCGTTGGGGGAGCGGTGGCGCAGCGGTCGGCGCGCGCTGCCGCCACGAATCCGGCAGCGGGGAACCCCGAGTTCAGTTCCCCGCTCTCGCGGCCACCGGCAACACCGGTGATGGGCGATCGTCAGAAGCGGTCCTGGGGGGCCCCACCCCCGGGGGGCCCCACCCCCCCCCCCAGGTCGACTCGGCATCAAACGACTACCGGGCGCGGTGCGTAGTCAGCATCGACGGTAGGGGAGACAAAGGCGGCCGAGCGTCGGTGCTTTTCCCACGCAGCCAACTTCGTTCGCCGGCCTTCATAAGCGCTGCTGCCGCTGTTCGCTAGCAGCACCCTTGCCTCAGCAGCGGTCTGTTACGGGCTGCACGGTGGGGGGGGGCAGGGTGGTGGTGGTGGTGGTGTGGTGGTGTGGTGGGGGGGGGGGGTTTGAAACCCCCCTCCACCGACCGACGGACGACGGCACAGCCGAACAAATTCGCTCGTCCGCCAGTGGTGGCCGTCGTTACCGCGCTCCTCCGGGGGCCCCGTGGCCTCGCCGAGTTTGACGGGGAGCGGTCGAGCGATCGGCAAGCGAATTCGCCGGGGGGGACTCCCCCCCTCCGCCCCCCTCCCCCCCCACCAGTTACCGATTTTGGACTCGCTCCGACATAACCGATCCCCGCCAAACCCCGGTGGTGTGTCACGGTAGAATTCCCCGTAACCGAGTCGACAACAGAGGGACCCTCTCCCCCCCCGCCGCATCCCTTCGTAGAGTCGAGAGGCAAAGCCCAAGGCGGCAGGAGTGCGGTGAAATGCGGGGACGCCCCCGTGAGATGTGGCGATGTGGGATTCTCCGACACCCCCCTTACCCCCCTTTCCCCCTGATACTTTTAAAGCTTGAAGTTTTGGTTTTGTTACGAGTTGTGTAAAAAATTTTTTTTACCACAGCTCTCTCTCTCTCTCTCCCCCCTTTCAGTGACGTCGTCACTCCGTACGGAGTTTGTTCTCGTGAGTATTTTTTTTATTTTGTCGTGCGATCGATGTTCGTTTGTGTAATGGCGACGACGACCGTCGACGCGATGGCGGAAACGTTGCCATGGCGATTTCCCCTCCCCCCTCTTCCCCCATTGGTCCAACCACCGGTCGCGGCGTGACGACGCGTGTCGACGCCAACCAATCGGAACTCGGGAATGGCGAAACGCGTCACAGTGAGCGCCTGCCCCGCCCCCCCCCGGCCGGCCCTGCTGGGCTCGGCTTGGTATACAGCCAATGGGGAAAAAAAACCCCGAGCTGTACCGTGCTGGCTCTGAGTGTTGTGGTGCGTTGCAAGTCGTAACAACACGATGGTGACGTTGACGATGAAGGATGAGGAGCGGTGGGCCGCTGCTGTTACCACGCGGGCCTCGCCGGTTCCGTCCTCGCCGGCCGCCGAAAAAAACCACGACAGGCAACGAGTTCCTGGTGTGGGGTGTGGTGTGGTGTAGTGTGTTGTGTGTGTGTGGTGTGGTGTAGTGTGTTGTGTGTGTGTGGTGTGGTGTAGTGTGTGTGGTGAGGTGTAGTGGTGTGGTGTAGTGTGTGTCTGTGTATAGCGGTGTGTGTGTGGTGTAGTGTGTGTGTGGTGTAGTGTGTGTGTGTGTATAGCGGTGTGTGTGTGGTGTAGTGTGTGTGTATGGCGGTGTGTGTGTGGTGTAGTGTGTGTGTGTATCGCGGTGTGTGTGTGGTGTAGTGTGTGTGTGTGTATCGCGGTGTGTGTGTGTATAGCGGTGTGTAGTGTGTGGTGTAGTGTGTATCGCGGTGTGTGGAACACAGTGGGGATGGTGGGAGGGCGGAACTTTGTTGTTGTTTGTTGTTGTTGCTGCTGCTGGCTGGAGTTGACGATGAATCGGAGCGGGATTTGTTTGGATGTTTACAAGCGAAGGAATTTATTTTCTCACGAACCCCCCCCCCAACGCGTTTGTGGGGAGGAGAGTTTTCAAATTCCCGAGACAATTGTACGGTCGTCATTGTTCACGGCGGCTCTACCATTCCAAAGGGGGTTGGGGGGGTCAATTCGTATTCGTTTTAAATTCACTTTCACCCCCCCTCCCTTCAAACAAGTGGGACATTCCGAACACCCCCCCTCCCTCCCCATTAGCAAGAGTTATTTGTCGCTGTAATGTTGGAGTGTTCCATTTGTTTACGGGGGAGTGCGTTGTTTGGAAGATTCCAACTGCGCACAACCTGTGCCGTGTTATTCCACCCCCACCGGGCCACATGCGAGCCGAGCCAGCACGGGTACGGGTGAATTTTTTCGTGATTATTTTTAACCAGGTCAAGGCCCCGCTTGAGCCACTATTTAGCTCCTGGCCATCGCAGGTTACAGCTTCAGCGAGGTGGCTGATATCGATGTCGTCGTCGTCACGTGGAAAATCATATTGCTAGCGCAAATACTCCCACAAACGCGTGACATCCATTCTAAATCTCACTCGCCCACTCATTGTCTGCCGGAACCGGGCCGGAACCGGGCCGGAACCGAGCCGGAACCGAGCCGGAACCGGGCCGGAACCGAGCCGGAACCGAGCCGTGCGTGCCTCTGAATCTGGCTCGAGTGGGGTGGTGTGGGGGGTGACGTCACGCACGGGGCGAACGCATGAAGAGCGCCTGGCCCTGCTTGGCCCCGAATCCAGATGCTCGATTGATGGAACTTAAACTTTTTTTTAACCAGGTGAAGGTCCCACTGAGCTGTGTAACTTGTTTTGTTTGTTCAGAGGCGGACCTGGCCATCGCAAATGTAGAGTGGCTCTGTCGTCGTCGTCATCATCATCACGTGGACATTCATAGCAGATAGCCAAATCCTCTAAACGCCGTGTGATGGTGATTCAACAATGTGGTGGCGGGGGGGAGGGTGGAAATCGGGAGGACCCGGAGGAATTTCCACGGGGATGCAGAGATAGAGAGATCGCAAACTCCAAATATACAACGGCAGGCGTCGGCAGGGTCGAACCCACGAACCTCCTCCTGTATACCAGGCGAGGTAGTCAACATTTGGCCGCTGTGACACCGTGACACTCACCGTGACACTCACCGTGACACTCACCGTGACACTCACCGTGACACAGTACCACTCACCGTGACACCGTGACACAGTACCACTCACCGTGACACCGTGACACCGTGCCACTCACCGTGACACAGTACCACTCACCGTGACACAGTACCACTCGCCGTGACACCGTGCCACTCACCGTGACACAGTACCACTCGCCGTGACACCGTGACACCGTGCCACTCACCGTGACACAGTACCACTCACCGTGACACAGTACCACTCACCGTGACACTCACCGTAACACCGTGACACGGTACCACTCACCGTGACACCGTGACACAGTACCACTCACCGTGACACCGTGACACCGTGCCACTCACCGTGACACAGTACCACTCACCGTGACACAGTACCACTCGCCGTGACACCGTGACACCGTGCCACTCACCGTGACACAGTACCACTCACCGTGACACTCACCGTAACACCGTGACACGGTACCACTCACCGTGACACCGTGACACAGTACCACTCACCGTGACACCGTGACACAGTACCACTCGCCGTGACACCGTGACACCGTGACACAATACCACTCACCGTGACACAGTACCACTCACCGTGACACCGTGACACTCACCGTGACACTCACCGTGACACTCACCGTGACACTCACCGTGACACCGTGACACCGTGACACTACCACTCACCGTGACACAGTACCACTCACCGTGACACCGTGACACCGAGACACCGTGACACAGTACCACTCACCGTGACACAGTACCACTCGCCGTGACACCGTGACACCGTGACACAGTACCACTCACCGTGACACCGTGACACAGTACCACTCACCGTGACACAGTACCACTCACCGTGACACAGTACCACTCACCGTGACACCGTGACACAGTACCACTCACCGTGACACAGTACCACTCACCGTGACACAGTACCACTCACCGTGACACCGTGACACCGTGACACAGTACCACTCACCGTGACACCGTGACACAGTACCACTCACCGTGACACAGTACCACTCACCGTGACACAGTACCACTCACCGTGACACCGTGACACAGTACCACTCACCGTGACACAGTACCACTCACCGTGACACCGTGACACAGTACCACTCACCGTGACACCGTGACACAGTACCACTCACCGTGACACCGTGACACAGTACCACTCACCGTGACACAGTACCACTCACCGTGACACCGTGACACAGTACCACTCACCGTGACACCGTGACACAGTACCACTCACCGTGACACCGTGACACCGTGACACAGTACCACTCACCGTGACACCGTGACACAGTACCACTCATCGTGCCACCGTGACACCGTGCCACTCACCGTGACACAGTACCACTCACCGTGACACCGTGCCACTCGCCGTGCCACTCGCCGGCTCTCGGGCATGGCCCGCCGCCTCCACATGTCCCACGGGGACGCTTCTCGGCCTAGACGCGTGGCGACGTTCAGTCTGCCGTGTTGGAGGGGGTGGCCTCCCCTGGGGCCCCCGCACTCTCGGCGGTGGTGGTGAGCTTACTGAGGGCGGTGGTGAGCTTACTGAGGGCGGTGGTGAGCTTGCTGAGGGCGGTGGTGAGCTTACTGACGGTGGTGAGCTTACTGACGAGGTGGTGAGCTTACTGAGGGCGGTGGTGAGCTTACTGACGGTGATGGTGAGCTTACTGAGGGCGGTGGTGAGCTTACTGATGGTGGTGAGCTTACTGAGGGCGGTGGTGAGCTTACTGAGGGCGGTGGTGAGCTTACTGAGGGCGGTGGTGAGCTTACTGGCGGTGGTGAGCTTGCTGAGGGCGGTGGTGAGCTTACTGGCGGCGGTGGTGAGCTTACTGGCGGCGGTGGTGAGCTTACTGGCGGCGGTGGTGAGCTTACTGACGGCGGCGGTGAGCTTACTGACGGCGGCGGTGAGCTTACTGAGGGCGGCGGTGAGCTTACTGGCGGCGGTGGTGAGCTTACTGGCGGCGGTGGTGAGCTTACTGAGGGCGGTGGTGAGCTTACTGAGGGCAGTGGTGAGCTTACTGAGGGCGGTGGTGAGCTTACTGACGGCGGTGGTGAGCTTACTGACGGCGGTGGTGAGCTTACTGAGGGCGGTGGTGAGCTTACTGACGGTGGTGGTGAGCTTACTGACGGTGGTGGTGAGCTTACTGAGGGCGGTGGTGAGCTTATTCTCGATTTCCATGGAGATTGTTTTGGATTCCCCCCTCCCCTCTCTCCCCCTCCTGTTGCGGATCGGCCTCTCATATCCTCGTTTTGGGGCTGTTTACGTTTTTTTGGTTGTTGTTGAGCATGTGGCTCGCCAGGTTTGTTGTTGTTGATGATGTGGGAGATGTAAACAAACACAACAGCGATACGAAGTTGAAAGAAACTGAGAGATGATGATGATTATGGTAATAATAATAAAAACATCCCTTTTTTGAGGGCTTGTTTTTGGTGTGCGCGAGACTTGGATTTGTTAGTCGCCTGGACCCTCGCCGGTTTGTTTATGTTGACTGTGTCACTGTGTGTGTGTCACTGTGTGTGTCACTGTGTGTGTGTGTGTGTCACTGTGTGTGTGTCTGTCACTGTGTGTCACTGTGTCTGTGTCACTGTGTCACTGTGTGTGTGTCTGTGTCACTGTGTGTCTGTGTCACTGTGTGTGTCACTGTGTGTGTGTCTGTGTCACTGTGTGTGTCACTGTGTGTGTGTCTGTGTCACTGTGTGTGTGTCTGTCACTGTGTGTGTGTCAATGTATGTGTCGCTGTGTCTGTGTCACTGTGTGTGTCTGTGTCACTGTGTGTGTGTCACTGTGTGTGTCACTGTGTGTGTGTCAATGTATGTGTCGCTGTGTCTGTGTCACTGTGTGTCACTGTGTCTGTGTCACTGTGTGTGTGTCACTGTGTGTGTGTCACTGTGTCTGTGTCACTGTGTCTGTGTCACTGTGTGTGTGTCACTGTGTGTGTGTCGCTGTGTGTGTGTCGCTGTGTGTGTGTCACTGTGTGTGTGTCATTGACACACAGACTGACAAACACAGACTGATGCAGACACAGACTGACACTACCCGAAAACTGTAGGAATGTGTGTGTCTTATGGGTTGGTGAAATCGCGTGTCTGTGTGTATGGGTTGGTGAAATCGCGTGTCTGTGTGTGTGTCTGTGTGTGTGTGTCTATGGGTTGGTGAAATCGCGTGTGTGTGTGTCTATGGGTTGGTGAAATCGCGTGTCTGTGTGTGGGAGCGGTTAGCGCGCTGAACTACGAACCCAGGCCACCCGAGTTCGATTCCCGCTCACGGCCACACCACCGGTGACGATTATCTGAATTGGTCCTGGGCCTCCCCCAGGTCGACTGAGCCTCAAATTAGTACCTGGTGCGGTGTGTAGTAAACATCGTCACTGGGGAGACAAAGGCGGCCGGGCGTGGTACTGGCCACCCACCTCCTCGTGTGCCGTGCCGGCCTTCATAGGTGCTGCTCGCTAACAGCACTTGCCCCTACAGTCTGTGAAGGCAACACGGGGGAGCTTTGTCTCTGCGATGCGAGTGAGTCTGTTGTCAAATCCTCTCAACATCTCCCCCGAGAGGTAACGTGATGACGCCTTATTAGGGAATCCACCGCGCGCATTGAGATGGCAGAGAGATAGGACGGGATTCCTGCCCCCAGTACACATTACCTGGCCAGCACACCTGGTGCGGTGTGTCTGTGTGTGCGCGCGTGTGTACACGCACACGTGTCCACACACGTGTCCACACACGCGCACGTACACACACACACACGTGTCCACACGCGCACGTACACACACACACACGTGTCCACACACGCGCGCGCGTACACACACACGTGTACACACACACGTGTACACACACACACGTGTCCACACACGCGCGCCTACACACACGTGTTCACACGTGTTCACACGCGCGTACACACACACGTGTCTGTGTGTGGTAGTGGGGAGCGTCAGCGGGTAAGCGCTACGCTCCGAACCCGGCAACCCGAGTTCGATTCGCACTCACGGCCTCCCCTAGGTCGACTAAGCCTCAAACGAGAACCTGGTGCAGTGTGTAGTAAACATCGCCACTAGGGAGACAAAGGCGGCCGGGCGTGCTTGGTGCTGGCCACCCACCCCCTCGTGTGCCGTGCCGGCCTTCACAGGTGCTGCTACTCGCTCACAGCACTTGCCCCTACAGTCTGTTGAGGCTACACGGGGGATCTTTGACTTTGGTGCACAGATCCCCCGTGTAGCCTGTAACACTTGGGGGTCAAGTGCTGTTTGCGAGCACCTCTGGAGGCCGGCATTGGTGGCAAGCGAGGGGGGTGATGTGGCCAGAAACCACGCCCGGCCGCCTTTGTCTCTCTCACCCACGGAATCCGGGGGGGGGGGAAATCACGCAGGCCCGCGGCTTGTAGTCGTGATCATAAAACCAATTTAATAAATACAAAAATAAATATTTGTACACGCATCTTGAGAGAGAAGGGCTTGACATGGCAGGTGGCACTTAAGTCAAAGACGCGAACGGAAAGGATCTTAACTTACCAATAAATATATCTTAAGGGTTGCGACAAAGCTAAGGACGGAAGGATAAAAAAATCATTAAAAGTTATTAGTTGCGTACGATGTTGTCCTCGTGACTTGGAACAAGCGTTTAAAGTTAACACGTGGAGCCTTCTGCAGCCCAGAATGATGATCATCATCACGATCATCACGATCATCATCACCGTCTCAGCGGGTTCGTGTGGTGAGTGAGTCCACGTGGTGGTGATCCCGGATATCACGAACGCCTGCAAGGGGACTCACAAATGACGAAGGCTGCCCCCTCCAGAACAGACTGCCGTTAACGAGCGCCAGCCCACGAACACCACCTCCCGGCCGCCTTTGTCTCTCCCCCCCCGGGTTCACACGCGCACACCGCACCAGGTACCCGTTTGAGGCTCAGTCGACCTGGGCTCGGAGCCCAGATACCGGGTCCGGCAGATGCTCGTCACGTGGTTTTCAGCGGGCGGGCAGCTGTGAATCAAACGTGTGCCCGGTGCAGCGCTAACCACTGCGCCACCGCTCCCCTCGATTGTTCACTCCCTCACCACCCCCCCCCCCCCTCCTCACCCCGCACCGCCCTCACCGAGAGCTCGACGCGATCGGCACGGTTCGGCCACGTGCGGTGCGAAAGAAGTTCAAGGCACGCGCACTCAGTGGGTGGTGGAGGGCATGGCGACACGAACATCGAGCCATCAGAACAGCGAGAGCGTGGGGGCCCCTTGCCCCAGAAGTCCACGGCTCTGTCGCGATCCGGCGGAGGTCATCCAGGAGGTCATCGAGGTCATCCAGGTGTCTTCCGGGGGCCATCTGGGAGGTCATCCAGGAGGTCATCCAGATGTCTTCCGGGGGTCATCTGGGAGGTCATCCGGGGGGTCTTCCGGGAGGTCATCCGGGGGTCATCCAGGAGGTTATCCAGGGGTCATCCGGGAGGCCATCCAGGGGTCATCCTGGAGATCGTCCAGGGGTCATCCGGGAGGTCATCCGGGAGGTTATCCGGGGTCATCCAGGGGTGATCTAGGGGTCATCCGGGAGGCCATCAAGGAGGTCATCAAGGGGGTCGTCCATGGATCACCCGGGGGGAGGTCATCCGATCTCAGGCGTCGTGAGTCTGGGTTGGCCTTCAGGTGCGCGGTCACCACCCAGGCCCTCGCCAGGTGCCGTAGGCGTGGTGGGTCGGGTGGGGTGCGAGACATCTTGTGGCAACGGCGTCTTAGCTCCTCCCCCATCATCATCATCAGAAGTTAATCCACCACCCCACTCCTCTCCCCCAGCAGTAACAAACCAAGACAAAGATCCCCCGTGTAGCCTGTAACAGACTGTCGGGGCAAGTGCTGTTAGCGAGCAGCACCTGTGAAGGCCGGCACTGTGGCGCACGAGGGGGTGGGTGGCCAGCAACACGCCCGGCCGCCTTTGTCTCCCCAGTTTACTACACACCGCACCAGGTACTCATTTGAGGCTGAGTAGATCGAGCGGAGGCCCAGGACCGGTTCAGAGAATCGTCACCGGTGGTGTTGGTGGCCGTGAGCGGGAATCAAACTCGGGTTGCCGGGTTCGGAGCGCAGCGTAGCGCTAACCGCTGCACCACCGCTCCCCTCAACAACAACAGCAGCAGCCGCCATTCGCTACTAAGTGGCGGTGACGTCACCGCGGCGCTTGTTGTGCCAGGCTAGGTGCACGTGAAGGCCACGTGAAGTGTCGAACGCCCGCCGGCAGGAGGTCACGGGGCAGACCCAGCAGGTGCCACGGGCCGACTGACTGAGATGACTGGCTGATGCACCACCTGTGCCTCCTACTGTGCTACGCGCACACACACGTGTACACACACGTGTACACACACGTGTACACACACGTGTACACACACGTGTACACAGACGTGTACACACACGGAGCCCCCCGAATCCATTGGAGAAAGAATACAAGTTTGGCTAGCTGGCTGGCTAACTGGCCGCCTGACTGACTAGCTGGCTGGCTAACTGGCTAACTCACCGGCCATCTGACTGCCTAGCCGGCTGGTTGGCTGCCTTGCCGGCTGGCTGACTGCCTAGCTGGCTGTCTGACTGCCTAGCTGGCTGTCTGACTGCCTAGCTGGCTGGCTGACTGACTGGCTGGCTGACTGCCTGGCTGACTGACTGCCTAGCTGGCTGGCTGACTGCCTAGCTGGCTGGCTGACTGCCTAGCTGGCTGGCTGACTGCCTAGCTGGCTGACTGACTGCCTAGCTGGCTGGCTGACTGCCTAGCTGGCTGACTGCCTGGCTGGCTGACTGCCTAGCTGGCTGGCTGACTGCCTAGCTGGCTGGCTGACTGCCTAGCTGGCTGGCTGTCTGACTGCCTAGCTGGCTGGCTGTCTGACTGCCTAGATGGCTGGCTGACTGCCTAGATGGCTGGCTGTCTGACTGCCTAGCTGGCTGGCTGTCTGACTGCCTAGCTGGCTAGCTGGCTGACTGCCTGGCTGGCTGGCTGACTGCCTAGATGGCTGTCTGACTGCCTAGCTGACTGCCTAGCTGGCTGTCTGACTGCCTGGCTGGCTGTTTGTCTGGCTGGCTGGCTGACTGGCTGGCTGACTGCCTGGCTGGCTGTCTGCCTAGCTGGCTGGCTGACTGCCTAGATGGCTGGCTGTCTGACTGCCTAGCTGGCTGGCTGTCTGACTGCCTAGCTGGCTAGCTGGCTGGCTGTCTGACTGCCTAGCTGGCTGTCTGTCTGGCTGGCACTGACGAACGGCTCCGGTCCTATCCCCACACCCCCCCCCCCCCAAAAAAAAACCCCCCGAAAATCTCCGGACCCGTTCAGGTGTTGTCAAGTTTGTCCGCCGCCCGCTGTTGAACCGGGCCGCTCCTCTCCAGAGGCTGCTGCTGCGGCTGCTGCCGCTGCTGCTGCCGCAGATGTTGCGGCTGCTGCTGCTGCTGCGGCTGCTGCTGCTGCCGCTGCCGCTGCTGAGGCTGCTGCGCCACGTGTCTGGGCAGGAAGTGCGCGAAGCGCTGCGTGCGTCGCGTCCGCGTGGCGTCGCGCGCGCTGCCGTCTCGGTTGAGCGCCAGGTAGAGGCGCCTCCCACTCGGCCGCTGTCGGTGGAGGCTGGAGGAGTAAGTGTTGTACCAGTTCTCCTCGAACTCTTCCTTGAAGACGCACTCCGCACTCAGCTGCGTCTACAGGGAGAGATCGGGTGGTACGGGTGGTACCGGTGGTGGTGATGATGGTGTTGTTGTTGGTGGTGGTGGTGTTGTTGATGAGGGTGGTGGTGGTGATGTTGGTGTTGTTGGTGGTGTTGTTGATGGGGGTGGTGGTGATGGTGTTGTTGATGGGAGTGGTGGTGGTGATGGTGTTGTTGGTGGTGTTGTTGATGGGGGTGGTGGTGATGGTGTTGTTGATGGGAGTGGTGGTGATGATGGTGTTGTTGATGGGAGTGGTGGTGATGATGGTGTTGTTGATGGGGGTGGTGATGGTGTTGTTGGTGGTGATGATGGTGTTGTTGATGGGGGTGGTGGTGATGATGGTGTTGTTGGTGGTGGTGGTGGTGATGTTGGTGTTGTTGATGGGGGTGGTGGTGATGATGGTGTTGTTGATGGGGGTGGTGGTGGTGTTGATGATGGTGGTGATGATGGTGTTGATGATAATTATGGTGATGGTGGTGGTGGTGATGATGGTGTTTATGATGATGTTGGTGATGGTGTTGATGGTGGTGATGATGGTGGTGATGATGGTGTTGTTGTTGGTGGTGTTGTTGATGGGGGTGGTGGTGATGATGGTGTTGTTGTTGGTGGTGGTGGTGGTGGTGATGATGGTGTTGTTGATGGGAGTGGTGGTGGTGATGGTGTTGTTGGTGGTGGTGTTGGTGGTGGTGATGGTGTTGATGATAATTATGGTGATGGTGGTGGTGGTGATGATGGTGTTTATGATGATGTTGGTGATGGTGTTGATGGTGGTGTTGATGGTGGTGATGATGGTGGTGATGATGGTGTTGTTGTTGTTGGTGGTGGTGTTGTTGATGGGGGTGGTGGTGATGATGATGGTGTTGTTGTTGGTGGTGGTGGTGGTGATGATGGTGTTGTTGATGGGAGTGGTGGTGGTGATGGTGTTGTTGGTGGTGGTGGTGGTGTTGGTGGTGGTGATGGTGTTGATAATGATGGTGATGGTGGTGGTGATGATGATGGTGTTTATGATGATGTTGGTGATGGTGTTGATGTTGGTGATGATGGTGGTGATGATGGTGTTGAGGATGGTGTTGATGATGATGATGGTGTTGATGGTGATGATGGTGATGATGATGGTGGTGATGATGGTGGTGGTGATGGTGTTGATGATGGTGGTGATGGTGTTGATGATAATGATGGTGATGGTGGTGGTGATGATGATGGTGTTTATGATGATATTGGTGATGGTGTTGATGGTGGTGATGATGGTGTTGATGATGGTGTTGATGATGATGGTGTTGATGATAATGATGGTCTTGATGATGGTGTTGATGATGATGGTGATGATGGTGTTGATGATGGTGCTGATGGTGATGTCTCACCGCTCCATAGAGCTCCCCTCTGTCGTTCATGGCCAGGAATCTGCCGGTGTCCACCCCACGGATGCTCACCAGGCCCACGGCGATGCTGAAGAACTCCAGTATGCCTGGGGAAAACACAGTGCCAACGTTGCTGCAACGTTGCTGCAACGTTGGGTTCAACCACACGCCGACGTCGAACCAACGTTGGTTCAACCACACGCCGACGTTGAACTAACGTTGGTTCAACCACACGCCGATGTTGAACCAACGTTGGTTCAACCACACGCCGACGTTGAACTAACGTTGGTTCAACTACACGCCGACGTTGAACCAACGTTGGTTCAACCACACGCCGATGTTGAACCAACGTTGGTTCAACTACACGCCGACGTTGAACCAACGTTGGTTCAACGTTGGACCAATGTACGAGATAGCTGCGAGCGATTAGCAGCATCAGCAGCAGTCTATGAAGGGCGTCAGAGTGGCACACGAGGGGCTGAGTTGTGGACAGACACCGACCAACTTCGACCTGTCAACTCCAGCCTCCCTGCCCCTCTCCTCCCTACGAGATGTTGACTACCTCGCCTGGTATGCAGGAGGACCTGGGTTCGATCCCTACTTGTGTGTCTCTCTCTCATCATCATCACAGTGGCTAGGAGATGTTGACTACCTCGCCTGGTCTGCAGGAGGTCCTGGGTTCGATCCCTACTTGTGTGTCTCTCTCTCATCATTATCATCATCACAGTGGCTAGGAGATGTTGACTACCTCGCCTGGTATACAGGAGGTCGTGGGTTCGATCCCGACCCTGATGATGCCTGCTGCTGCTGCTGCTGTATATTTGTGTGTCTCTCTGTCCCCGTGGTCGCGTGGATTTTTCTCCGGATCCCCTGGAGTTTTCCCCTCCACGTGTAAAATCTACATCACGCGTTTAGAGTAATTTGGGGCTGCTACTCTACATATGTACATTGATAAGCCCACTTCATCGAGATTCGAGCAACATAGAAGTTCAGTGGGGGTCTTACCTGGTCAAATAAAATAATAGTTTAGTAGTTTATATAGTTTGCCTTCGTCTCTCCCTCCTCTCTGCCTCGTTCCCCCTTCTCCCCCACCCCCCATCCTCCCTCTCCCCCACCCTCCATCCTCCCTCTCCCCCACCCCCCATCCTCCCTCTCCCCCACCATCCTCCTACCCTCTCCGCCGTCTTCTTAACCCTTCAATTCGCTCTCCCTCACCCCCTCTTCCAGGATAAAGATTCTGATAACACTCTCACTCTCACCCACACACTCACCCACACACTCACCCACACTCTCACCCACACACTCACCCACACACTCACCCACACCCTCACCCACACACTCACCCACACACACCCACTCACCCACCCACACACTCACACACTCACCCACACACTCACACACTCACCCACACACTCACCCACACACCCACACACTCACCCACACACTCACCCACGCTCTCACCCACGCACTCACCCACACACTCACCCACACTCTCACCCACACTCTCACCCACACTCTCACCCACACTCTCACCCACACACTCACCCACCCACTCACCCACACACTCACCCACCCACTCACCCACACACCAACCTACACACTCACCCACTCACCCACACTCTCACCCACACACTCTCCTTCACTCTCACCCACACACTCACCCACACTCTCACCCACACACTCACCCACACACTCACCCACACTCTCACCCACACACTCACCCACACATCAACCCACACACTCACCCACTCATTCACTCACTCACCCACCCACTCTCCTTCACTCTCACCCACACTCTCACCCACCCACCCAGTCAGGTGACGCAGCAGCGGGTGCTCGTTAACCATACTTCACCACTCCGTTCACTGCCGTGGGAATTGCGGGGGAGGGGGGGGCGTTCGTCTATCGCAAGTCGACGGAGAGACGCGGAATCAGCTCGCTGGTGTTGTGATCAGTGTCGTTTTCCTTACCCCAAGCACCTCCGATCAGCACGGTTGGCTACGCACGGTGTGAAAGAAGTTCAGCATACGTACATAGACTTACACAGAGACCCATAGACTCACACAGAGACCCATAGACTCACACTGAGACCTACAGACTCACACAGAGACCCATAGACTCACACTGAGACCCACAGACTCACACAGAGACCCATAGACTCACACAGAGACCCACAGACTCACACAGAGACCCATAGTCTCACACGGAGACCCACCGACTCACACAAAGACCCATAGACGCACACGCGGTTGGCTATGTACGGTGCGAAGCGTCGCCGAGCCACGGGCCCCGGCTATGCCCATCATCGGTTCCAGGCCCCTCTCGCGAACTTCCTCCTACCGCTACTACGACAGTGCTACGCCACTTTTAATTTACATCAGCCACGCTGGATATCACAAATTGAGGGCTACAGAGAGACGGCGCTCTTCGTCGTGGCCACGTGGACATTCCCAACAGCAGCAGCAGTGACCATGGAGAGAGAGACACGCAAACTCCAAATATACAGCAGCAGCAGGCGTCGTCAGTGTCGGGATCAAACCCACCACCTCCTGTAGACATGGCGAGGTAGTTAACATCTCACCACGGTATTACAACGCAGGTCGATGCGATCTCCAGGCGCGGCAGTTACAACACCGGTACGAATTACAGAGACAGCTTCGCCGTGTAGCCTTAACAGGCACGCGAGGGGGTGGGTGGCCAGCACCACGCCCGACCGCCTTTGTCTCCCTAGTGGCGATGTTTTTATCCACCGCACCAGGTACTCATTTGAGGCTGAGTCGACCTAGGGGAGGCCCAGGACCGGTTCAGATAATCGTCACCGGTGTTGACCGTGAGCGGGAATCGAACCCGGATCGCCAGGTTCGTAGTGCAGCGCGCTAACCGCTACACTACCGCTCCCCACACACATACAAAGACAAAGATCCCCCGTATAGCCTTAAAAGACTGTAGGGGCAAGTGCTGTTAGCGAGCACCTATGAAGGCCGGAACGGTACACGAGGGGGTGGGTGGCCAGCACCACGCCCGACCGCCTTTGTCTCCCCAGTGGCGATGTTTACTACACACCGCACCAGGTACTCATTTGAGGCTGAGTCGACCTAGGGGAGGCCCAGGACCGGTTCAGATAATCGTCACTGGTGTTGGCCGTGAGCGGGAATCGAACCCCGGGTCGCCAGGTTCATAGCGCAGCGCCCTAACCGCTACACGCACATAGACACACATACATACACGCACACACGTGTCAACACGTCACGCACACTGCACTAAGCCTACACACAAACACACTTACACCTTCACATACACATACACACACACGTGTCACCACATCTAGCACACTGTATTGTGCACACACATACACCTACATGTATACACACACATACACCTACATGTATACAACAACAACAACCGCCATTCGCCACTAAGTGGCGGTGACGTCACCACGACGCTTGTGCCAGGCTATGTGCACCGTGAGGCCACGTGAAGTGTCGAACGCCCGTTGGCAGGAGGTCACTGGGCAGACCCAGGTGCCAAGGGTCGACTGACTGAGATGACTGGCTGATGCACCACCTGTGCCCCCTACTGTGCCAACTCGTTGCGTTTAATCCGCCCCGGCGCTCCGCTCGTTGTTGTGAGCGTCGCTCCTCCGCCCTCCGTTGTTGCTGGAGGGCGACTGCCTCCAACTGCCCAGTAGACTCCTCAAGGTGCACCTAGCCTGGCACTGCCCCAGTAGCCTTCACAAGGTGCACCTAGCCTAGCACTGTCCCCAGTAGCCTCCTCATGGTGCACCTAGCCTGGCACTGTCCCAGTAGCCTCAAGGTGCACCTAGCCTAGCACTGCCCCAGTAGCATTGTCCTTCATGAGCCTCCTCTTCCCACAGAGGCCGATCTTGACACCGCTGGTAGCGGTCATCGGCAATTCCACTCAGCTCCACGTCCTCCTGTACCACATCACTCCATCTCTTCTCTAGCCCGTGCCACTCACCCACTCACTCACCCATCCACCCACCCACTCACCCATCACTTCTCTAGCCCGTGTCACTCCCCCACCCACTCACTCACCCATCCACACACTCACTCACCCACTCACCCATCACTCCATCTGTTCTCTAGCCCGTGTCACTCACCCACTCACTCACCCATCCACTCACTCACTCACCCACTCACCCACTCACCCATCACACCATCACTTCTCTAGCCCGTGTCACTCACTCACCCATCCACTCACTCACTCACCCACTCACCCACCCACTCACGCATCACTTCTCTAGCCCGTGTCACTCACTCACCTACCCACCCACTCACCCATCACTTCTCTAGCCCGTGTCACTCACCCACCCATCACTTCTCTAGCCCGTGTCACTCACCCACTCACTCACCCACCCATCCACTCACTCACTCACTCACCCACTCACCCACCCACTCACGCATCACTTCTCTAGCCCGTGTCACTCACTCACTCACTCACCCACCCACTCACCCACCCACTCACCCATCACTTCTCTAGCCCGTGTCACTCACCCACCCACCCACCCACTCACCCACTCACCCATCACTTCTCTAGCCCGTGTCACTCACCCACTCACTCACCCACCACCCACCCACTCACCCATCACTTCTCTAGCCCGTGTCACTCACTCACCCACCCACCCACTCACCCATCACTTCTCTAGCCCATGTCACTCACCCACCCACTCACCCATCACTTCTCTAGCCCGTGTCACTCACCCACCCACTCACTCACCCACCCACTCACCCATCACTTCTCTAGCCCGTGTCACTCACCCACCCACTCACCCATCACTTCTCTAGCCCGTGTCACTCACCCACCCACTCACTCACCCACCCACTCACCCATCACTTCTCTAGCCCGTGTCACTCACCCACCCACCCACTCACCCATCACTTCTCTAGCCCGTGTCACTCACCCACCCACCCACTCACCCACTCACCCATCACTTCTCTAGCCCGTGTCACTCACCCACTCACTCACCCACCCACCCACTCACCCACTCACCCATCACTTCTCTAGCCCGTGTCACTCACCCACTCACTCATCACTTCTCTAGCCCGTGTCACTCACTCACCCACCCACCCACTCACCCATCACTTCTCTAGCCCGTGTCACTCACCCACCCACTCACCCATCACTTCTCTAGCCCGTGTCACTCACCCACCCACTCACTCACCCACCCACTCACCCATCACTTCTCTAGCCCGTGTCACTCACCCACCCACTCACCCATCACTTCTCTAGCCCGTGTCACTCACCCACCCACTCACTCACCCACCCACTCACCCATCACTTCTCTAGCCCGTGTCACTCACCCACCCACCCACTCACCCATCACTTCTCTAGCCCGTGTCACTCACCCACCCACCCACTCACCCACTCACCCATCACTTCTCTAGCCCGTGTCACTCACCCACTCACTCACCCACCCACCCACTCACCCACTCACCCATCACTTCTCTAGCCCGTGTCACTCACTCACCCACCCACCCACTCACCCATCACTTCTCTAGCCCGTGTCACTCACCCACCCACTCACCCATCACTTCTCTAGCCCGTGTCACTCACCCACCCACTCACTCACCCACCCACTCACCCATCACTTCTCTAGCCCGTGTCACTCACCCACCCACCCACTCACCCATCACTTCTCTAGCCCGTGTCACTCACCCACTCACTCACCCACCCACCCACTCACCCATCACTTCTCTAGCCCGTGTCACTCACCCACTCACTCACCCACCCATCCACTCACCCATCACTTCTCTAGCCCGTGTCACTCACCCACTCACTCACCCACTCACCCATCTCTTCTCTAGCCCGTGCCGCGCCCGTTTAGCTCCCTCTCTATACGGCCAAACGGAAGCTGCTTGGGGCATGCGGTGGCTGGGCATGCGGGCTACGTGACACAGCCAACGCGGCCTCGCCTGCCGGAGGAACTCACCGATGGGAATGTGTCCAGATCTTGAAAGGATCTGTGGAGCTCCTCAACACATTCCAGCCTGCAGGTTCAACGGAGGATGGATCGTGGGCAGGCCAGAACCCGAGTGTTTAAAACCGGCGAAATATTTTCCATGTATATAGGGGGGGGGGGGGGATGAGTCCACGTTTCGCAAGTGTAGACAAGGGATGGTCATCTGCCGTGGCCGAGAAGACCCGAAGCTTCGTACGGAGGAGCGACAGGCCAGGTAGCTTCCACACGACATTACAGCAGGCGACGAAAAGATGAATTCCGCTCGACCGATTCGGAGTGACACCTCCGCTACCAAAGCGGAGCCGCTCGTAAGGACGCTGCCCAGGCTACGGGAATTCCTCCACTCTCTCCACAACTGCCTCTCAAACAAAGACAAAGGTCACCCGTGTAGCTTGTCACACACTGTTGGGGCAAGTGCTGTTAGCGAGCAGCACCTATGGAGGCCGACACGCCACGCGAGGGGGTTTGTGGACAGCACCACGCCCGGCCGCCTTTGTCTCCCCAGTGGTCATGTTCACTACACACCGCACCAGGTACTCGTTTGAGGCTGAGTCGTCCTAGAGGAGACCCAGGACCGGTTCAGATAATCGTCACCGGTGTTGGTGGCCGTGAGCGGGAATCGAACCCGGGTCCATCTCACAGTCCATCTTATAGTCCATCTTATAGTCCACATCACGGTCAATCTCATAGTCAATCTCACAGTCAATCTCACAGTCAATCTCATAGTCAATCTCACGGTCAATCTCACGGTCAATCTCATAGTCAATCTCACAGTCAATCTCACGGTCAATCTCATAGTCAATCTCATAGCCAATCTCATAGTCAATCTCACAGTCAATCTCATGGTCAATCTCATAGTCAATCTCACGGTCAATCTCACAGTCAATCTCACAGTCAATCTCACGGTCAATCTCACAGTCAATCTCACGGTCAATCTCATGGTCAATCTCACAGTCAAGCTCATGGTCAATCTCACAAGTCAATCTCACAGTCAATCTCATGGTCAATCTCACAGTCAATCTCACGGTCAATCTCACGGTCAATCTCACGGTCAATCTCGTAGTCGATCTCACAGCCCAACCACCATGTCACAGTCCACATCGCCAAGTAGTCCATCCCACGGCAGTACTCTCCCCCCCACCCACCCCACCCCACCCACCCCACCCCGTACCGAATCTGCTGTGGTCCCTGCGAGTCCCACGTATGGTTCCGTTGGCGAGGATCTCGAGGTGATGTCCCGTGCGGCAGTAGAGCTGCCGCCTCCTGATCACGCCGCCCTGCAAGTGCGACACGTCGCTGAGGCCCAGCAGGGCGCCCAGAGAAGAGACACCAGCTCCCTGCTCCACTTTGTCCTCCTCGAACCTCCTCCTGTTGTTGTTGTTGTTGTGCTGATGATGGTGATGATGGTGGTGATGCTGCTGCTGGTGGCGGTTGTTGTTGTTGTTGTGATGGCTTTTCTTCTGCTTCTGATGGTGATGATGATGTTGTTGTTGTTGCTGCTGGTGGTGGTGTTGGTGGTGGTGTTGGACATCTTGAGGTGGGACCAGCAGGAGATGGTCGCGGTACTGGACGAGTGGAGGCACGGGAGGCAGCATCAAGGTGACGCCTCCTGCCGCCAGAGCGCCTACGGCGAGCGGAGCCATCGTGAAATCTTCACGGTGGCGGTGGTGGTGGCGATGATGATACTGATGATGATGATGCTGATGATGATAGTGATGATAGTGATGGTACTGATGATGAGGATAGTGATGATTGTGATGATAATGAGAGTGATGACAATGTTGTTGTGGTTGCTCGTGTTGTTGATGTTGGTGTCGATGATGATGATGATGTTGTTGTTGTTGTTGTTCTCGCTGCGTCTCTAAAGGTCACATCTTAACCTACAACTCCTTGCCACTTCAGTAAACACCAAAAACATCAACGTCGAACTCAGCCCATGAGCTGTGGGCGAATCTCACAGGAGCAGTGCATAAAGGTGGTGCAGGTGGTGGTAGTGGTGATGGTGATGACGGTGGTGGTGATGATGGTGGTGACGGTGGTGATGGTGACACAGATGGTGTGCAGTAGGACATCACATCATGGCAAAGGTTCGAGCAGTTACTCACGGGGAGACACGGGGGAGTTAGAGAGAGACACGGAGAGAGACACGGGGAGTTAGAGGGAGACAGGGAGAGAGACACGGGGGAGTTAGAGAGACACGGGGAGAGACACGGGGAGTTAGAGAGAGACAGGGAGAGAGACACGGAGAGAGACACGGGGAGTTAGAGAGAGACACGGAGAGAGACACGGGGGAGTTAGAGAGAGACACGGGGAGAGACACGGGGAGAGACACGGGGAGTTAGAGAGAGACACGGGGAGTTAGAGAGAGACACGGGGAGTTAGAGAGAGACACGGGGAGTTAGAGAGAGACACGGGGGAGTTAGAGGGAGACGCGGGGACAGCCGGAGACTCTGCGGGTCCCACACAGGTGCGCTGTGACGTCACTAGAGAGGAACTCTCTCAGACACGCCCACAGACAGCCTCACTCCTCCCCCTCTCTCAGACACGCCCACAGACAGCCTCACTCTCCCCCTCTCTCAAGACACGCCCACAGACAGCCTCACTCCTCCCCCTCTCTCAGACACGCCCACAGACAGCCTCACTCCTCCCCCTCTCTCAAGACACACCCACAGCCAGCCTCACTCCTCCCCCTCTCAAGACACGCCCACAGACAGCCTCACTCTCCCCCTCTCTCAGACACGCCCACAGCCTCACTCCTCCCCCTCTCTCAGACATGCCCACAGACAGCCTCACTCTCCCCCTCTCTCAAGACACGCCCACAGACAGCCTCACTCCTCCCCCTCTCTCAGACACGCCCACAGCCTCACTCCTCCCCCTCTCTCAGACACGCCCACAGACAGCCTCACTCTCCCCCTCTCTCAAGACACGCCCACAGACAGCCTCACTCTCCCCCTCTCTCAAGACACGCCCACAGCCTCACTCCTCCCCCTCTCTCAAGACACGCCCACAGAGAGCCTCACTCTCCCCCTCTCTCAGACACGCCCACAGACAGCCTCACTCCTCCCCCTCTCTCAGACACGCCCACAGACAGCCTCACTCTCCCCCTCTCTCAAGACACGCCCACAGACAGCCTCACTCCTCCCCCTCTCTCAGACACGCCCACAGACAGCCTCACTCTCCCCCTCTCTCAAGACACGCCCACAGACAGCCTCACTCCTCCCCCTCTCTCAGACACGCCCACAGACAGCCTCACTCCTCCCCCTCTCTCAAGACACGCCCACAGCCAGCCTCACTCCTCCCCCTCTCAAGACACGCCCACAGACAGCCTCACTCTCCCCCTCTATCAGACACGCCCACAGACAGCCTCACTCTCCCCCTCTCTCAGACACCCCCACAGCCTCACTCTCCCCCTCTCTCAAGACACGCCCACAGACAGCCTCACTCTCCCCCTCTCTCAGACACGCCCACAGCTTCACTCCTCCCCCTCTCTCAGACACGCCCACAGACAGCCTCACTCTCCCCCTCTCTCAAGACACGCCCACAGACAGCCTCACTCTCCCCCTCTCTCAAGACACGCCCACAGCCTCACTCCTCCCCCTCTCTCAAGACACGCCCACAGACAGCCTCACTCTCCCCCTCTCTCAGACACGCCCACAGACAGCCTCACTCCTCCCCCTCTCTCGGACACGCCCACAGACAGCCTCACTCTCCCCGTCTCTCAAGACACGCCCACAGACAGCCTCACTCCTCCCCCTCTCTCAGACACGCCCACAGACAGCCTCACTCTCCCCCTCTCTCAAGACACGCCCACAGACAGCCTCACTCTCCCCCTCTCTCAAGACACGCCCACAGACAGCCTCACTCTCCCCCTCTCTCAAGACACGCCCACAGACAGCCTCACTCTCCCCCTCTCTCAGACACGCCCACAGACAGCCTCACTCTCCCCCTCTCTCAGACACGCCCATAGACAGCCTCACTCCTCCCCCTCTCTCAAGACACGCCCACAGACAGCCTCACTCTCCTCCTCTATCAGACACGCCCACAGACAGCCTCACTCTCCCCCTCTCTTTAGAAATATGGAACGTATTTTTGATTTAAAGCTTTCGTGACTGCAGGGATTCATATTCTTGGTTCTTTCGGTAAAGTCACCACGTAGAAGGGAAACAATAAAAGAATAAATATATAAAACAATAAAATTCTCACGACGTTTCAACTGCAGCACAAGCAATCATCATCAGGTGTGAAAACCACAACAAGAAAATTTGAATATAAACAAGAAAATTAGAACATTTTCTTGTTGTGGTTTTCACACCTGATGATGATTGCTTGTGTTGCAGTCGAAACGTCGTGAGAATTTTATTGTTTTATATTTTTATTATTTTATTGTTTGTCTTCTACGTGGTGACTTTACCGAAAGAACCAAGAATATAAATATGGAAATCTTCACGAAGAGCTCGCTCGCTCTCTCTGTCTCTGTGTTTTCCCATTGTGCAACAAAATCAATCTGTGCTACTTTCTTCGAAGACACAAACAACAACAACAAGAAGCACGCTTACCCCTCCTCCTTACCCCTTCCCCCTCTCTCTTTACCCCCTCTCTCTCTACCCCCTCTCTCTACCCCCTCTCTCTCTACCCCCTCTCTCTCTAACCCCCTCTCTCTACCCCCTCTCTCTCTACCCCCTCTCTCTCTCTCTACCCTCTCTCTCTCTACCCTCTCTCTCTACCCCCTCTCTCTCTACCCCCTCTCTCTACCCCCTCTCTCTCTACCCCCTCTCTCTCTACCCTCTCTCTCTCTACCCCCTCTCTCTCTACCCCCTCTCTCTCTACCCCCTCTCTCTACCCCCCTTCTCTCTACCCCCTCTCTCTCTACTCCCTCTCTCTCTACCCCCTCTCTCTACCCCCTCTCTCTCTACCCCCTCTCTCTACCCCCTCTCTCTCTCTCTCTCTACCCCCTCTCTCTCTACCCCCTCTCTCTCTACCCCCTCTCTCTCTCTACCCCCTCTCTCTCTCTACCCCCTCTCTCTCTCTACCCCCTCTCTCTCTCTCTCTACCCCCTCTCTCTCTACCCCCCTCTCTCTCTACCCCCTCTCTCTCTACCCCCTCTCTCTCTCTACCCCCTCTCTCTCTGTCTGCTCCCCACCCCCCACCCGCCCTCCTCCATCTCTCTGCCTCCCTCTCCCAGGTCTCGCCCTGTCGCTCCCTCCGCACTCTCCCCTTCTCTCTCTCCCTCTCTCACCGCTATAACGCTCTCTGCTATCTCCTCTTCCCACACCAGCTACATTCTCACTCTCTCTCTCTAACTCCTCCTCTCTCCCCACTCTCTCGCCTCTCTCTGCCGAATGTCCCTCTCCACCACCTCCTCTCCTCCCCTATGTCTCCCACATTCACGTCTCTCCCCCTCCACCACCTCCATCTCCCTCCCCTCTCTCTCACCTCTCTCTCTCTCTCTCCGCCCTATCTCTCTACCCCTCCCCTCCCCCCTCTTCTTCCCCTCTCTCCCCTCTCTCGCATCTCTCACCCGCCTCTCTCTACCCCCCCCCACCCTCTCCTCATCTCATGAATGGAGCTCGCATTCTGTCAATGAACCTCTTAGTTTGTGGCAGCGGGGCATGTTCTATTGCTGTTGATGATGATGGTGCTGATGATGGTGCTGATGATGATGATGCTGCTGATGATGCTGCTGCTGCTGATGATGATGGTGCTGCTGATGATGATGGTGCTGATGATGATGGTAATGATCGCAATGATGTAATGGTGTGATGTTATTGCTGATGATGATTTTGCTGATATGATCAATATGATGATAACGGTGCTGATGAGTCTACTGATGATGATGATGATGATGCTGATGATGGTGCTGATAGATATGATGATGGTAATGATCGCAATGATGTAACGGTGTGATGTTATTGCTGATGATGATTTTGTTAATATGATCAAGACGATGATAACGGTGCTGATGATTCTGCAGCTGCTGATCATACTGCTGATGATCGTGAGCATGATATTGCGGTGGTAATGATGACGATGCTGCTTCCAATAATAATAAGATAATGATGATATATGATCGTGTCATTATTCTGCTGCTGCTGATTCTGCTGCTGCTGCTGATAATGATGATATTAATTATGCCGCTGCTGATTATTCTTCACGTGCCATTCATGATGATTATTGTGCTGATAATTATTCTGCGACAGATGATGATTATTCCGCTGCTGATCGTGCCAATTCTGCTCGTGATTCTGCATCTGATTCCTGCAGTCACGAAAGCTTCAAATCAAGATTCTGCATCAGCTTCAACGATTACTCTGATGCTGATTATTCTGCTACGACTGATGATGATGATGATTATTATTCTCCGTCTGATTCTTCTTCTGCTGCTGTTGCCGATTCTTCTGATGACGATGTTAGAGGTCGATCGAGTGGATGTGGGGAGCATAGAAGTCACAGCACAGTACAGTACAACAAATCTCATTCCCATTGCCCTCCCTCCGCTCTACTAGAACGCAGCCTATAGCACCTGCTACTCATGGCGCTGATATCCAGGCTGACATCCTCCTCCTTCGCTGAGCCTCGGAGATACCAGTTCACACCCGGTCACTTCAGAATGCGCATGTGTAGGTGTGTCTATGTGTGTGTACAGGTGTGTGTGTAGAGGTGTGTGTGTACAGGTGTGTGTACAGGTGTGTGTACAGGTGTGTCTGTGTATGTACAGGTGTAGGTGTGTGTGTACAGGTGTGTGTGTGTACAAGTGTGTGTGTCTATGTGTGTGTACAGGTTTGTGTGTACAGTTGTGTGTGTACAGGTGTGTGTGTACAGGTGTGTGTATAGGTGTGTGTGTACAGGTGTGTGTGTGTACAGGTGTGTGTGTCTAGTTGTATGTACAGGTGTGTGTGTGTACAGGTGTGTGTGTACAGGTGTGTGTACAGGTGTGTGTACAGGTGTGCGTGTGTGTACAGTTATGTGTGTACAGGTGTGTGTGTACAGGTGTGTGTGTTGTGTCCAGGTGTGTGTGTGTACAGGTATGTGTGTGTACAGGTGTGTGTGTACAGGTGAGTATGTGCAGGTGTGTGTGTGTCTAGTTGTGTGTACAGGTGTGTGTGTACAGGTGTGTGTGTGTCTATGTGTGTGTACAGGTGTGTGTGTCTATGTGTGTGTACAGGTGTGTGTGTTGTATCTATTTGTGTCTGTACAGGTGTGTGTGTGTGTGTACAGGTGTGTGTGTACAGCTGAGTGTGTGCAGGTGCGTGTGTGTCTAGTTGTGTGTACAGGTGTGTGTGTACAGGTGTGTGTGTCTATGTGTGTGTACAGGTATGTGTGTCTATGTGTGTGTACAGGTGTGTGTGTACAGGTGTGTGTACAGGTGTGTGTGTACAGGTGTGTGTACAGGTGTGTGTGAACAGGTGAGTGTGTGCAGGTGTGTGTGTGTGTCTAGTTGTGTGTACAGGTGTGTGTACAGGTGTATGTGTCTATGTGTGTGTGCAGGTGTGTGTGTACAGGTGTGTGTACAAGTGTGTGTGTACAGGTGTGTGTGTGTACAGGTGTGTGTGTGTGTCTAGTTGTGTGTACAGGTGTGTGTGTACAGGTGAGTGTGTGCAGGTGTGTGTGTGTGTCTAGTTGTGTGTACAGGTGTGTGTGTACAGGTGTGTGTGTGTCTATGTGTGTGTGCAGGTGTGTGTGTACAGGTGTGTGTACAGGTGTGTGTGTACAGGTGTGTGTGTGTACAGGTGTGTGTCTAGTTGTGTGTACAGGTGTGTGTGTACAGGTGTGTGTACAGGTGTGTGTACAGGTGTGCGTGTGTGTACAGGTGTGTGTGTACAGGTGTGTGTGTATAGGTGTGTGTGTACAGGTGTGTGTGTACAGGTGAGTGTGTGCAGGTGTTTGTGTGTGTACAGGTGTGTGTGTACAAGTGTGTGTACAGGTGGGTGTGTACAGGTGTGTGTGTTGTGTCTATGTGTGTGTACAGGTGTGTGTGTACAGGTGTGTGTGTGTGTTGTGTCTATGTGTGCACATGGCCTGGCACAAGCGCCACCTAGTGGCGAATGGTGGTTGTTGTTGTGTGTACAGGTGTGTGTGTGTGTACAGGTGTGTGTGTACAGGTGTGTGTGTGTACAAGTGTGTGTGTGTACAGGTGTGTGTGTGTTGTATCTATGTGTGTGTGGGCGTGTGTGGGTGTGTCTAGCTGTGTGTGTGTACAGGTGTGTGTGTGTGTCCAGGTGTGTGTGTGCGTGTTGGTTCTATGTGTGCGTGGGCGTGTAGGTGTGTCTAGCTGTGTGTACAGGTGTATGTGTACAGGTGTGTGTGTGTGTGTACAGTTGTGTATGTGTGTTGTGTCTAGGTCGTTGTGGGCATGTGTAGGTGTCCCTAGCTGTGTGTACAGGTGTGTGTGTGTGTGTGTATATACAAGTGTGTGTGTACAGGTGTGTGTACAGGTGTGTGTACAGGTGTGTGTTTACAGTTGTGTGTGTGTTGTGTCTAGATCGTTGTGGGCATGTGTAGGTGTCCCTAGCTGTGTGTACAGGTGTGTCTGTGTACAGGTGTGTGTGTGTACAGGTGTGTGTGTGTGTGTTGTGTCTATGTGTGTGTGTAGGTGTGTCTAGCTGTGTGTACAGGTGTGTGTGTACAGGTGTGTGTGTGTGTTGTGTCTAGGTCGTTGTGGGCATGTGTAGGTGTCCCTAGCTGTGTGTACAGGTGTGTGTGTATACAAGTGTGTGTGTACAGGTGTGTGTGTACAGGTGTTACATATTTCAGTTTAATTCGTAGTTTCGTGGTAATTAATTGAAGGTGGAGGGGTTACCAGCCCCTCGCACCCGTCCAGAGCCCCCGTTTAGCCCCTGTGGTGGACACATATGCCATGAGGGGAGGAGCCAATCAAAATTGGATCTCCCCCCACAGCGCTGTCCACGACAGAGCTGCCCGTCCGGCACCGCGAGGAGGTAGGGGGTTGTTTTGCCTGGGCTCTGGGTCGTTCTTCGTGCTTTTGGAGTACCTGACCCTCTGCTCACGATCATTAAGGACCTTCATGATGGTGAGCGGGCCCGGGTAAAACTACGTGGCCGGGAGTCAGAGCCATTCCCTGTACACCTTGGGGTGCGACAGGGATGTCCTCTGGCTCCCACATTATTTAACATCTATTTTGACCACGTAGTTCGTGAAGCCTTCAATAGCTGTACCGGGGGAATCTCCATATGGTACAGATATAATGGGAGGCTGATCGATGCCCGGGTGCGGTCAAGGGATGGCTCCCTATTGCTCAACCACGTTATGTATGCTGATGACTTGGTAATAGCTGCTCAGTCAGAGGAGGAGTTGGAGACGCTGCTGCTGAGACTGGAGCGTGCCACTAAGAGGTGGGGCCTTACCATCAGCCCCACCAAAACTAAGCACCTGCCTGGGTATTTTGTACCATCGGACACTCCACCCCCACAACTCCCAATCGGTGATGGGGCAGTTGTGGAGAGAGTGGAGAGTTTCCCATACCTGGGCAGTGTGCTTATGACTGGCTCCAGTTTAACAGCAGAGGTCTCACTCCGAATCAGTCGAGCGGCAATATCTTTTCATCGGTTGCGTAACGCTGTGTGGAAGCTACCTGGTCTGTCGCTCCGCACTAAGCTTCAGGTCTTCTCGGCCACGGTCATTCCCTCCCTTCTCTACGCTTGCGAAACGTGGACCCCCCTAATGGAACATCTTCGCCGGTTAGAAACATTTAGGCTGGCCTGCCTACGATCCATCCTGGGTTTAACCAGACTGGATTGTGTGAGGAGCTCACAAATCCTTGAAAGATCTGGGCAGGGTCCCATCGGTGAGCTACTCCGGCAGGCAAGGCTGCGATGGCTGGGTCATGTAGCCCGCATGCCCAGCCACCGCATGCCGAAACAGCTTTTGTTTGGCCGGATTGAGGGGGCTAAGCGGGCGCGGCACGGGCTAGAGAAGAGATGGAGTGATGTGGTACAGGAGGACGTGGAGCTGAGTGGACTTGCCGATGACTGGTACCAGCGGTGTCAAGATCGGCCTCTGTGGAGGAGGCTCGTGAAGGATGCTACTGGGCAGTTGGAGGCAGTCGCCCTCCAACAACAACGGAGGGCGGAGGAGCGACGCTCACAACAGCGAGCGGAGCGCCGGGTGGCTAAAGCACAGCAGGTTGGCACAGTAGGGGGCACAGGTGGTGCATCAGCCAGTCATCTCAGTCAGTCGACCCGTGGCACCTGGGTCTGCCCCGTGACCTCCTGCCAGCGGGCGTTCGACACTTCACGTGGCCTCAGGGTGCACATAGCCTGGCACAAGCGTCGTGGTGACGTCACCGCCACTTAGTGGCGAATGGCGGTTGTTGTTGTTGTGTACAGGTGTGTGTGTACAGGTGTGTGTGTGTACAGGTGTGTGTATACAAGTGTGTGTGTGTACAGGTGCGTGTGTGTGTTGTGTCTAGGTCGTTGTGGGCATGTGTAGGTGTCCCTAGCTGTGTGTACAGGTGTGTGTGTACAGGTGTGTGTACAGGTGTGTGTGTACAGGTGTGTGTGTACAGGTGTACAAAATAGCTGTACCGGGGGAATCTCCATATGGTACAGATATAATTGGAGGCTGATCGATGCCCGGGTGCGGTCAAGGGATGGCTCCCTATTGCTCAACGACGTTATGTATGCCGATGATTTGGTAATAGCTGCTCATTCAGAGGAGGAGTTGGAGACGCTGCTGTTGAGACTGGAGCGTGCTACTAAGAGATGCGGCCTTACCATCAGCCCCACCAAAACTAAGCACCTGCCTGGGTATTTTGTACCATCGGACACTCCACCCCCACAACTCCCAATCGGTGATGGGGCAGTTGTGGAGAGAGTGGAGACTTTCCCATACCTGGGCAGTGTGCTTATGACTGGCTCCAGTTTAACAGCAGAGGTCTCACTCCGAATCAGTCGAGCGGCAATATTTTTTATCGGTTGCGTAACGCTGTGTGGAAGCTACGTGGTCTGTCGTTCTGCACGAAGCTTCAAGTCTTCTCGGCCACAGTCATTCCCTCCCTTCTCTACGCTTGTGAAACGTGGACCCCCCTAATGGAACATCTTCGCCGGTTAGAAATATTTAGGCTGGCCTGCCTACGATCCATCCTGAGTTTAACCAGGCTGGATTGTGTGAGGAGCTCACAAATCCTTGAAAGATCTAGACAAAGTCCCATCGGTGAGCTCCTCCGGCAGGCAAGGCTGCGTTGGCTTGGTCATGCAGCCCGCATGCACAGCCACCGCATGCCGAAACAGCTTTTGTTTGGCCGGATCGAGGGGGCTAAACGGGCGCGGCACTGGCTAGAGAAGAGATGGAGTGATGTGGTACAGGAGGACGTGGAGCTGAGTGGACTTGCCGATGACTGGGATCAGCGGTGTCAATATCGGCCTCTGTGGAGGAGGCTCGTGAAGGACGCTACTGGGCAGTTGGAGGTAGTCGCCCTCCAACAACAACGAGCCGAGCGCCGGGTGGCTAAAGCACAGCAAGTTGGCACAGTAAGGGGCACAGGTGGTGCATCAGCCAGTCATCTCAGTCATCTCAGTCAGTCGACCCGTGGCACTTGGGTCTGCCCCGTGACCTCCTGCCAGCGGGCGTTCGATACTTAATGTGGCCTCAAGGTGCACATGGCCTGGCACAAGCGTCGTGGTGACGTCACCGCCACTTAGTGGCGAATGGCGGTTGTTGTGTGTGTTGTGTCTGGGTGTGTGTAGGCGTGTGTAGGTGTGTCCTGCTGTGTATAGATGTGTGTACAGGTGTGTGTGTACAGGTGTGTGTGTGTTTGTTGTGTGTAGGTGTGTGTGGGCGTGTGTAGGTGTGTAGCGGTTAGCGCGCTGCGCTATGAACCTGGCGACCCGGGTTCGATTCCTGCTCACGGCCAATACCAGTGGCGATTATCTGAACCGGTCCTGGGCCTCCCCTAGGTCGACTCAGCCTCAAATGAGTACCTGGTGCGGTGTGTAAACATTGCCACTAGGGAGACAAAGGCGGTCGGGCGTAGTGCTGGCCACTCACCCCCTCGTGTACCGTTCCGGCCTTCATAGGTGCTCGCTAACAGCACTTGCCCCTACAGTCTGTTAAGGCTATATGGGGGATCTTTGTTTTGTTGTCTCGACGCATGTATGGGCGTGTGTAGGTGTGTCCTGCTGTGTATAGATGTGTGTACAGGTGTGTGTACAGGTGTGTGTGTACAGGTGTGAGTGTACAGGTGTGTGTGTACAGGTGTGTGTGTACAGGTGTGTGTGTGTTCTGTCTAGGTGTGTATGGGCGTGTGTATCTGTGTCCTGCTGTGTATTGATGTGTGTACAGGTGTGTGTACAGGTGTGTGTGTACAGGTGTGTGTGTACAGGTGTGTGTGTTGTGTCTAGGTGTGTATGGGCGTGTGTATGTGTGTCCTGCTGTCTATTGATGTGTGTACAGGTGTGTGTACAGGTGTGTGTGTGTGTGTGTTGTGTCTAGGTGTGTGTGGGTGTGTAGGTGTGTCTTGCTGTGTATAGATGTGTGTACAGGTGTGTGTGTACAGGTGTGTGTTGTGTCTAGGTGTGTGTGGGCGTGAGTAGGTGTGTCTTGCTGTGTATAGATGTGTGTACAGGTGTGTGTGTGTACAGGTGTGTGCGTGTGTTGTGTTAAGGTGGGTATGGACGTGTGTAGGTGTGTCCTGCTGTGTATAGATGTGTGTACATGTGTGTACAGGTGTATGTGTACAGGTGTGTGTGTGTACAGGTGTGTGTGTGTGTGTTGTGTCTAGGTGTGTGTGGGCGTGTGTAGGTGTGTCTTGATGTGTATAGATGTGTGTACATGTGTGTACAGGTGTGTGTGTGTGTTGTGTCTAGGTGTGTGTGGGCGTGTGTAGGTGTGTCTTGCTGTGTATAGATGTGTCTACAGGTGTGTGTGTACAGGTGTGTGTGTACAGATGTGTGTATGTTCTGTCAAGGTGTGTGTGTCCTGCTGTGTATTGATGTGTGTACAGGTGTGTGTGTTGTGTCTAGGTGGGTGTGGGCGTGTGTAGGTGTATCCTGCTGTGTGCAGGTGTGTACAGGTGTGTGTTTACAGGTGTGTGTGTTCTGTCAAGGTGTGTATGTGTGTCTTGCTGTGTATAGATGTGCGTACAGGTGTGTACAGGTGTGTGTGTGTGTGTTGTCTAGGTGTGTGTGGGCGCGTGTAGGTGTGTCTAGATGTGTGTGGGGAGTGGTGGCGCAGCGGTTAGCGCGCTACGCTATGAACTCGACTACCCGAGTTCGATTCCCGCTCATGGCCAACACCGGTGACGATTATCTGAACCGGTTCTGGACCTCCCCTAGGTCGTCTCAGCCTCAAATGAGTGCCTGGTGCGGTGTGTAAACATCGTCACTGGGGAGACAAAGGCGGCCGGGCGTGGTCCTGGCCAGCCACCCCCTCGTGTGCCGTGCCGGCCTTCATAGGTACTGCTCGCTAACAGCACTTGCCCCAACAGTCTGTTAATACGGGGGATCTTTGTCTTTGTGTGAGTGTGTCGGTGTGTGTGTGAGTGTGTCGGTGTGTGTGTGAGTGTGTCGGTGTGTGTGTGAGTGTGTCGGTGTGTGTGTGTGAGTGTGTGTGTCGGTGTGTGTGTGAGTGTGTGTGTCGGTGTGTGTGTGAGTGTGTGTGTCGGTGTGTGTGTGAGTGTGTGTGTCGGTGTGTGTGTGAGTGTGTGTGTCGGTGTGTGTGTGAGTGTGTGTGTCGGTGTGTGTGAGTGTGTGTGAGTGTGTGTGTCGGTGTGTCGGTGTGTGTGTGAGTGTGTCGGTGTGTGTGTGTCGGTGTGAGTGTGTCGGTGTGTCGGTGTGAGTGTGTCGGTGTGAGTGTGTCGGTGTGAGTGTGTCGGTGTGAGTGTGTCGGTGTGAGTGTGTCGGTGTGAGTGTGTCGGTGTGAGTGTGTCGGTGTGAGTGTGTCGGTGTGAGTGTGTCGGTGTGAGTGTGTCGGTGTGAGTGTGTCGGTGTGAGTGTGTCGGTGTGAGTGTGTCGGTGTGAGTGTGTCGGTGTGAGTGTGTCGGTGTGAGTGTGTCGGTGTGAGTGTGTCGGTGTGAGTGTGTGTGAGTGTATCGGTGTGTGTGAGTGTGAGTGTATCGGTGTGTGTGTGTCTGTCGGTGTGTGTGTGAGTCAGATAGCGTGAGATGCAGCAAAAACGTGAAATGGTTGAAAAATTCTGGACCCGGTTCAAAAATGCGATGTATGTGTGTATGTGTGTGTATGTGTGTGTACGTGTGTATGTGCGTGTGTGTATGCGTGTGTACGTGCGTGTGTGTATGCGTGTGTACGCGTGTGTGTATGCGTGTGTACGCGTGTGTGTGCGTGTGTACGCGTGTGTATGCGTGTGTACGTGTGTACGTGTGTGTACCTGTGTACGTGTGTATGTGTGTATGTGTGTACGTGTGTGTGTGTACGTGTGTGTGTGTGTACGTGTGTGTGTAGCTGTGTGCGTGTGTGTGCGTGTGTGTGTGCGTGTATCTGTGTGCGTGTGTCTGTGTACGTGTATCAGTGTGCGTGTGTGTGTATCTGTGTGTGTGCGTGAGTGTGTACGTGTGTGTGTATCTGTCTACGTGTGTGTGTGTGTGCAGCTGCGTACGTGTGATGTATGTGTGCGTGTGTGTGTGTCTGTGTGTGGGGAGCGATAGTGTAGCGGTTAGCGCTACGCTGCGCTATGAACCTGGCGACCCGGGTTCGATTCCCGCTCACGGCCAACACCCAGTGACGATTATCTGAACCGTTCCTGGGCCTCCCCTAGGTCAACTCAGTCTGAAATGTCTACCCGGTGCGGTGTGTAGTAAACAAACAGCGACAGGCCAGAGGACGTCACAAGGCGAGCAGCACAATGACGATGCATCACCATCGCAGGGGTCGTCCATAAATGACGTCACGCGACCCCCCCCCCTCAACTATGACGTCACAAAGCTTTGCCCCCCCCCCTCCCCCCAAAACCATATTTGCATTTTGAAAATAAAACTAGCTTCAAATCGCTTTAAACTATTGTCATTGTAGTAGTGCGTATTTAATGTGGCGCTGCACTCTGATGTTGTAGGAGCGTTGTTATAACAATTAGTGTTGTTGTAACAATTAGTGTTGTTATAACAATTAGTGTTGTTGTAACAATTAGTGTTGTTATAACAATTAGTGTTGTTATAACAATTAGTGTTGTTGTAACAATTAGTGTTGTTAAAACAATTAGTGTTGTTGTAACAATTAGTGTTGTTATAACAATTAGTGTTGTTATAACAATTAGTGTTGTTATAACAATTAGTGTTGTTGTAACAATTAGTGTTGTTATAACAATTAGTGTTGTTATAACAATTAGTGTTGTTAGAACAATTAGTGTTGTTATAATAATTAGTGTTGTTATAACGATTAGTGTTGTTGTAACAATTAGTGTTGTTAGAACAATTAGTGTTGTTATAACAATTAGTGTTGTTATAACGATTCTATATTTATATAAATTTGCCCATTTTGATGTGACGTCACATTTCTCAAACCCCCCCCTCCTCCCTCGTCACAAATGTCTGACCCCCCCCCACCCCCCACACCCCCTAGGTGCGTGACGTCATTTATGGACGGCCCCCTGGCTGCATGCTGTGCCTCTCATGTCCACGAGAGGGCCTTCTTCACCTCGCCGATCAAACTCCTTCTTGGTGATGACCTCCAGCTTGGTACAGACAAACTCAGAGCTTATTGGCCACGCCGTCGCCCCTTATACATCTCCACTGTTCACTCCCACAAAGTCCCATCGCAAGGGAGAGAAGCACAAACACGTGCCCGTGTTGGACCTGCAAACTCTTATATTAATTAACATAGGGGGTGTAGTGGAGGAAGTAAGGAGACTCCTCCCCCCCCCCCACGTGAAATATAAATTATGTTAATTCGACGAGCACGTGGGCCGCGACGTGGCAATTAACATAATTCACGGTTCTAGATTTAAATCTTTCGTGACTGCTAGGATCCATACTCTTTGGTTCTATTGGGTAAAGTCACGTAGGTGGAAATAAAATAACAAAAAATCACGACGTTTCGGCCACAACACAAGTGGCCTTCATCAGGTGAAGGGACGAGACTGTCTGGAGGACAGCGCTGGAGTGGAAGAAGCCACGCTTAGATCACGACCTTTAAGCTGTGTGAGAAGAAAAGACCACGCGCCTTGACAAAGGAATTAGCATATAATTTATCATTGAAATGGCTCATTGAAATAGCTGCTAATTCCTTTGTCAAGGGGTACCTCTGCGGATGTGTATACTTTAACTTAGCTATTTGGTGTGTGGGTCCTGTCTTTTGTTGAAGAGGAGGTTAAATTTGGAAATCAGGTTTTCCTTACATTTGGTCGACATAGTAGCAGCTGAAGAGGCAGTCACATTGTCTACATGTTCCCAATCCGATGTGGACATTGTTGCCATCAATGATAAGTGTGATTTGTAGAGTGTCTTGTCTAACTGATCTAGTTCGGTGCGTATAAGTCTGATTTTTTTCTGAGATAAGAGCTAAGCTAGTTTTGAAAAGAATTCGTTTCGCATTAGAAGAAGTTACAGCAGCAGAGGTCAGTGTAAATGCGATTGTTATTACCCCAGAGTCGCAGCATCTCTTCAGGAAGGTGAGAGACTCGATCAGCTGAGCCTTCTTATCCCGGAGTTTGTTGAAGGATCTTAAAGTTATGTGAAAACCCTCCCCGTAGAGGCGATTAAATTTTGATTGGAAAGATTTGATAAACCATTTCAGGTCTTAATTGATTGTTCACGCTTACAGTGGCTTTCAGACAGCATACATTATAAAAAATTTCGTCTCCCCCCTCCTCTTTTCAGAATATAGATGGACTAGTTCTGGGTAAACTGCCAAATCGTTGCGCGTGGCGCTAACGTTTTTTATAAATAAATAAATGCGCCGTTTAAAAATAAATTTATGCGAACCAACACACCTGAAGACGACCGTTTGAGTTATGGTCGAAACGTCGTGAGATTTTTTTAATTGTTTTATATATTTTTTATTATTTTGTTGTTTCTCTTCAACGTAACTTTACCGAAAAACTAAGAATATGAATTACTGCAGTCACGAAAGCTTTAAATCAAAATATAATCTACGTAGTTAAATTAACATAATGTCCGATAATAAATGTGCATAATGCACACTAAAATTTGAATAATGTGTGATAAAAATAATATAATGTACAACGCTAGATTAGCATAATGCAGAATGGCACATTTGAATACCACATTATCATAAAACATTAGCATAATACATTAGCATAATACATTAGCATAAAGAATTAGCATAATGTACCACAGCCTATGCAACGAGGTTTCTCCTTTCCCCTTCAGAGACGAACGTTGGGCAGAGGCCAGGCGCGGCCCTCTGCTGCCTCACTGTGGCCACGCGAACGACTGCAGGAACGAATTAATAAATGAATGAATGAACGAATAAAAGCTTCACGGCAGATTTGTCCCAGGAGGCTCAGTGCCAAAGTTGAGGAGCTAAAACTATTGTTTTGTTTAACTAGACCCGGACTGTCGCAAATGACAGCCCACAACTTATTATAAGCGAGTCTATGGGTATCTATGCGAGTCTACGGGTCTCTGTGCGAGTCTATGGGTCTCTGTGTGAGTCTATGGGTCTCTGTGTGAGTCTCTGGGTCTCTGTGTGAGTCTATGGGTCTCTGTGTGAGTCTCTGGGTCTCTGTGTGAGTCTATGGGTCTCTGTGAGAGTCTATGGGTCTCTGTGTGAGTCTATGGGTCTCTGTGCGAGTCTACGGGTCTCTGTGTGAGTCTATGGGTCTCTGTGCGAGTCTATGGGTCTCTGTGTGAGTCTATGGGTCTCTGTGTGAGTCTCTGGGTCTCTGTGTAAGTCTATGGGTCTCTGTGAGAGTCTATGGGTCTCTGTGTGAGTCTATGGGTCTCTGTGCGAGTCTACGGGTCTCTGTGTGAGTCTATGGGTCTCTGTGTGAGTCTATGGGAATCTGTGTAAGTCTGGGTCTCTGTGAGAGTCTATGGGTCTCTATGTGAGTCTATGGGTCTCTGTGAGAGTCTATGGGTCTCTGTGTGAGTCTATGGGTCTCTGTGTGAGTCTATGGGTCTCTGTGTGAGTCTATGGGTCTCTGTGTGAGTCTATGGGTCTCTGTGTGAGTCTATGGGTCTCTGTGCGAGTCTACGGGTCTCTTTACGAGTCTATGGGTCTCTGTGTGAGTCTGGGTCTCTGTGAGAGTCTATGGGTCTCTATGTGAGTTTATGGGTCTCTGTGAGAGTCTATGGGTCTCTGTGTGAGTCTATGGGTCTCTGTGTGAGTCTATGGGTCTCTGTGTGAGTCTATGGGTCTCTGTGTGAGTCTATGGGTCTCTATGTGAGTATGGGTCTCTGTGTGAGTCTATGGGTCTTTGTGTGAGTCTATGGGTCTCTGTGAGTCTATGGGTCTCTATGTTAGTCTATGGGTCTCTGTATGAGTCTATGGGTCTCTATGTCAGTCTATGGGTCTCTGTATGAGTCTATGGGTCTCTGTGTGAGTCTGGGTCTCTGTGTGAGTCTATGGGTCTCTATGCGAGTCTATGGATCTCTATCCGAGTCTATGGGTCTCTCTGTGAGTCTCCGGGTCTCTGTGTGAGTCTATGGGTCTCTGTGTGTGCCTACGGGTCTCTGTGTGAGTCTGTGGGTCTCTGTGTGAGTCTATGGGTCTCGGTGCGAGTCTATGGGTCTCTGTGTGAGTCTCCGGGTCTCTGTGTGAGTCTGTGGGTCTCTGTGCGAGTCTATGGGTTTCTGTGTGAGTCTATGGGTCTCTATGCGTGTCTATGGGTTTCTGTGCGAATCTATGCGTCTCTATGCAAGTCTATGGGTCTCTATGTGAATCTGTGGGTCTCTGTGAGAGTCTACGGGTCCCTGTGTGAGTCTATGGGTCTATATGCAAGTCTATGGGTCTCTGTGTGATTCTTCGGGTCTCTGTGTGAGTCTATGGGTATCTATGCGAGTCTATGGGTCTCTATGTGAGTCTATGGGTCTCTATGTTAGTCTATGGGTCTCTGTGCGAGTCTATGGGTCTCTGTGTGAGTCTATGGGTCTCTGTGTGAGTCTATGGATCTCTGTGTGATTCTACGGGTCTCTGTGAGTGTCTATGGGTCTCTGTGTGAGTCTATGGGTCTCTGTGCGAGTCTACGGGTCTCTGTGTGAGTCTATGGGTCTCTGTGTGAGTCTATGGGAATCTGTGTGAGTCTGGGTCTCTGTGAGAGTCTATGGGTCTCTATGTGAGTCTATGGGTCTCTGTGAGAGTCTATGGGTCTCTGTGTGAGTCTATGGGTCTCTGTGTGAGTCTATGGGTCTCTGTGTGAGTCTATGGGTCTCTGTGTGAGTCTATGGGTCTCTGTGTGAGTCTATGGGTCTCTGTGCGAGTCTACGGGTCTCTTTGCGAGTCTATGGGTCTCTGTGTGAGTCTGGGTCTCTGTGAGAGTCTATGGGTCTCTATGTGAGTCTATGGGTCTCTGTGAGAGTCTATGGGTCTCTGTGTGAGTCTATGGGTCTCTGTGTGAGTCTATGGGTCTCTGTGTGAGTCTATGGGTCTCTATGTGAGTATGGGTCTCTGTGTGAGTCTATGGGTCTCTGTGTGAGTCTATGGGTCTCTGTGAGTCTATGGGTCTCTATGTTAGTCTATGGGTCTCTGTATGAGTCTATGGGTCTCTATGTCAGTCTATGGGTCTCTGTATGAGTCTATGGGTCTCTGTGTGAGTCTGGGTCTCTGTGTGAGTCTATGGGTCTCTATGCGAGTCTATGGATCTCTATCCGAGTCTATGGGTCTCTCTGGGAGTCTCCGGGTCTCTGTGTGAGTCTATGGGTCTCTGTGTGTGCCTACGGGTCTCTGTGTGAGTCTGTGGGTCTCTGTGTGAGTCTATGGGTCTCGGTGCGAGTCTATGGGTCTCTGTGTGAGTCTCCGGGTCTCTGTGTGAGTCTGTGGGTCTCTGTGCGAGTCTATGGGTTTCTGTGTGAGTCTATGGGTCTCTGTGTGAGTCTATGGGTCTCTATGCGTGTCTATGGGTCTCTGTGCGAGTCTATGCGTCTCTATGCGAGTCTATGGGTCTCTATGTGAATCTGTGGGTCTCTGTGCGAGTCTACGGGTCCCTGTGTGAGTCTATGGGTCTATATGCAAGTCTATGGGTCTCTGTGTGATTCTTCGGGTCTCTGTGTGAGTCTATGGGTCTCTGTATGAGTCTATGGTTCTCTGTGTGAGTCTATGGATCTCTGTGTGATTCTACGGGTCTCTGTGTGAGTCTATGGGTCTCTGTGTGAGTCTATGTGTCTCTGTGTGAGTCTATGGGTCTCTGTGTGATGAGTCTATGGGTCGCTGTGTGAGTATATGGGTCTCTATGCGAGTCTATGGATCTCTATCCGAGTCTATGGGTCTCTGTGTGAGTCTCCGGGTCTCTGTGTGAGTCTATGGGCTCTGTGTGTGTCTACGGGTCTCTGTGTGAGTCTGAGGGTCTGTGTGTGAGTCTATGGGTCTCTGTGCGAGTCTATGGGTCTCTGTGTGAGTCTCCAGGTCTCTGTGTGAGTCTATGGGTCTCTGTGCGAGTCTATGGGTCTCTGTGTGAGTCTATGGGACTCTACGTGAGTCTATGGGTCTCTATGCGTGTCTATGGGTCTCTGTGTGAGTCTCCGGGTCTCTGTGTGAGTCTATGGGCTCTGTGTGTGTCTACGGGTCTCTGTGTGAGTCTGAGGGTCTGTGTGTGAGTCTATGGGTCTCTGTGCGAGTCTATGGGTCTCTGTGTGAGTCTCCAGGTCTCTGTGTGAGTCTATGGGTCTCTGTGCGAGTCTATGGGTCTCTGTGTGAGTCTATGGGACTCTACGTGAGTCTATGGGTCTCTATGCGTGTCTATGGGTCTCTGTGCGAGTCTATGCGTCTCTATCCAAGTCTATGGGTCTCTATGCGAGTCTATGGGTTTTTGTGTGAGTCTATGGGTTTATGTGTGAGTCTATGGGTCTCTGTGTGAGTCTATGGGTCTCTATGTGAGTCTATGGGTCTCTATGTGAGTCTGTGGGTCTCTATGTGAGTCTGCGAGTCTCTATGTGAGTCTACGGGTCTCTGTGTGAGTCTATGGGTCTATATGCGAGTCTATGGGTCTCTGTGTGATTGTGATTCTACGGGTCTCTGTGTGAGTCTATGGGTCTATGTGTGATTCTTCGGGTCTCTGTGTGAGTCTATGGGTATCTATGCGAGTCTATGGGTCTCTATGTGAGTCTATGGGTCTCTATGTTAGTCTATGGGTCTCTGTGTGAGTCCATGGGTCTTTATGTTAGTCTATGGGTATCTGTGTGAGTCTATGGGTCTCTGTATGAGTCTATGGGTCTTTGTGTGAGTCTATGGTTCTCTGTGTGAGTCTATGGATCTCTGTGTGATTCTACGGGTCTCTGTGTGAGTCCATGGGTATCTGTGTGAGTCTATAGGTCTCTGTGTGAGTCTATGGGGCTTTGTGTGAGTCTATGGGTCTCTATGTGAGTCTATGGGTCTCTGTGTGCGTCTATGGGTCTCTATGCGAGTCTATGGGTCTCTGTGTGAGTCTATGGGTCTCTGTGTGAGTCTATGGGTCTCTGTGAGAGTCTATGGGTCTCTGTGTGAGTCTATGGGTCTCTATGTGAGTCTGTGGGTCTCTATGTGAGTCTGTGGGTCTCTATGTGAGTCTACGGGTCTCTGTGTGAGTCTATGGGTCTATATGCGTGTCTATGGGTCTCTGTGTGATTCTACGGGTCTCTGTGTGAGTCTATGGGTATCTGTGCGAGTCTATGGGTCTCTATGTTAGTCTATGGGTCTCTGTGTGAGTCTATGGGTCTTTATGTTAGTCTATGGGTATCTGTGTGAGTCTATGGGTCTCTGTATGAGTCTATGGGTCTTTGTGTGAGTCTATGGTTCTCTGTGTGAGTCTATGGATCTCTGTGTGATTCTACGGGTCTCTGTGTGAGTCCATGGGTCTCTCTGTGAGTCTATAGGTCTCTGTGTGAGTCTATGGGTCTATGTGTGAGTCTATGGGTCTCTATGTGAGTCTATGGGTCTCTGTGTGAGTCTATGGGTCTCTGTGTGAGTCTATGGGTCTCTGTGAGAGTCTATGGGTCTCTGTGTGAGTCTATGGGTCTCTGTGTGAGTCTATGGGTCTCTGTGAGTCTATGGGTCTCTATGTTAGTCTATGGGTCTCTGTGTGAGTCTATGGGTCTCTATGTCAGTCTATGGGTCTCTGTGTGAGTCTATGGGTCTCTGTATGAGTCTATGGGTCTCTGTGTGAGTCTGGGTCTCTGTGTGAGTCTATGGGTCTGTGTGTGATTAGTCTATGGGTCTCTGTGTGATGAGTCTATGGGTCTCTGTGTGAGTCTATGGGTCTCTGTGAGTCTATGGGTCTCTATGTTAGTCTATGGGTCTCTGTGCGAGTCTATGGGTCTCTATGTCAGTCTATGGGTCTCTGTGTGAGTCTATGGGTCTCTGTATGAGTATATGGGTCTCTGTGTGAGTCTGGGTCTCTGTGTGAGTCTTTGGGTCTGTGTGTGATTAGTCTATGGGTCTCTGTGTGATGAGTCTCCGGGTCTCTGTGTGAGTCTATGGGTCTCTGTGTGTGCCTACGGGTCTCTGTGTGAGTCTGTGGGTCTCCATGTGAGTCTATGGGTCTCTGTGTGAGTGTGGATCTCTATGCGAGTCTATGGGTTTCTATGCGAGTCTATGGGTCTCTGTGTGAGTTTGTGGGTCTCTGTGTGAGTCTATGGGTCTCAATGTGAGGCTCCGGGTCTCTGTGCGAGTCTATGGATCTCTGTGCGAGTCTATGGGTCTCTATGTGAGTCTATGGGTCTCTGTGCAAGTCTACGCCTCTCTGTGTGAGTATATGGGTCTCTATGTGAGTCTATGGGTCTCTATGCTAGTCTATGGGCCTCTGTGTGAGTCTACGGGTCTCTGTATGAGTCTATGGGTCTCTATGCGAGTCTATGGATCTCTGTGATTCTACGGGACTCTGTGTGAGTCTATGGGTCTCTGTGTGAGTCTATGGGTCTCTGTGTGAGTCTACGGGTCGCTATGCGAGTCTATGAGTCTATATGCGAGTCTACGGGTCTCTATGCGAGTCTATGGGTCTCTGTGTGAGTCTATGGGTCTCTATGTGAGTCTATGAGTCTCTATGTGAGTCTATGGGTCACTGTGAGTCTATGGGTTTCTGTGCGAGTCTCTGGGTCTCTGTGCGAGTCTATGAACACGTCAGTGCCATCATCTGAGACTTCAACGCACTAATCCGGTCTAAGCCAATCGCAAACGTCCTCCTAATGCGCTTTCCTACGGCTATTTACGGTAAAGCTCCACTCCCCACCCATTCACTCGCACAGTACCGCGATGTCCCTAGCAAACGCGCACTCACCCACCACTTACCGTGACATTAATGCACTAATCCGGTCTAAGCCAATCGCAAACGTGCTCCTTGTGCGCTTTCCTTCGGCTATTTACGGTAAAGCTCCACTCCCCACCCATTCACTCGCACAGTACCGCGATATCGCTTGCAAACGCGCACTCACCTCCACTTACCGTGACTTTAACGCACTAATCCGGTCTAAGCCAATCGCAAACGTCCACCTTGTGCGCTTTCTTTCTGCTATTTATGGTAAAGCGCCACTCCCCACCCATTCACTCGCGCGCAGTACCGCGATGTCCCGAGCAAACGCGCACTCTGAAACACCACCACCACCTACTACACAACCACCCAACACCACCATCAACAACAACTTCCTACAACCAAACTCACACGCGTGCCCGCCTTCCCCGTTTCCGCAGAGACCACCACCACCACCACACGGGTGAAGAGCCTGAACACGGGGGGAGGGGTTGTTGTTGTTTTATTATTTAGACGAAGCTCAGAGAAGATCTCACGTGTGTGGGGAGAGGAGACGAGGCTGACGAGGCGGCCGGTGGTAGTTGTGGTGGTGGTGGTGATGGCGCCCTACCCGGCCCTGCGATGCTGTGTGCGGGTGGTGAATTGGGTACCGGTCGTGTTCATCGTCCTGGTCGTCTGCTGGTCCTACTTTGCCTACGTGGTAGAGTTGTGCGTCTGTGAGTTTACTCCCCATACACTCCCCCACACACACACACGCAATCTCCAACGTTGCCCGAACGTCGTGGCAACGTTCGGGCAACCCTGTGCCAACGTTGAGAGAGAGAGAGCGGAATTACTCGAAATCGTCGGCGGTGTCGATAACATCGGCACGGCAATCGATGATGGCCATCGGTCAGCATCGTTAACATCGGCAGGGTTGTCATCGTGATCGGCTACATTAGTGTCGGCGGCTGTAGGATTATCAACATGACCACTACCATCATAGCTTTAATCATCACTAACATCAGCATTATAATCAATAGTCAGCTACATTAGCAGCTGTAAGATGATCAACATGACCACTACCATCATAGCTTTAATCAACACTAACATCAGTATTATAATCAATAGTCAGCTACATTAGCAGCTGTAAGATGATCAACATGACCACTACCACCATAACTTTCATCATCAGTAGCATCAGTATAATCAATAATCAGCTACATTAGCAGCTGTAGGATTATCAACATGACCACTACCATCATAGCTTTCATCATCACTAACATCAGCATTATAATCAATAGTCAGCTACATTAGCAGCTGTAAGATGATCAACATGACCACTACCATCATAGCTTTCATCATCACTAACATCAGTATTATCAGCAACACCAAACATCATCATCAATGCCACTCACGACTATTAACATCATCGCTACCATCATCACCATCACTACCAATCAGCATCACTACTACCATCACCACACGACTATCAATATCATCAATACCATTACCATCATCACTACCACCATTACCATAATCACTACCACCATTAACATCATCACTACCAACATCATAACCAATTGTCATTACCAACATCACCATCACTACCATCATCATTACCAATCATCACTACCATCAACATCATCACCATCACTCCCATCAACATCACAACCATCACTATTATCAACATCATCACCTTCACTCCCATCAACATCACAACCATCACCATTACCAACATCACAACCATCATCATTACCAACATCATCACCATCATTGCCAACCATCACCCCCATCAACATCACAACCATCACCATTACCAACATCATCACCTTCACTCCCATCAACATCACAACCATCACCATTACCAACATCACTACCATCATCATTACCAACATCATCACCATCATTGCCAATCATCACCCCCATCAACATCACTATCATCATCATCATTACCATCATCATCACCATCACTACCATCATCACCATCACCCCCATCATCACCATCACCCCCATCCACTTCCACATCACAATTGTACACGGATAGGCATTGTATCGGGTTGAATGGGGGGTTAGATTTCTTAGACGTCATAGGCAAAACAAGAGCCGATCTCGCGCTTTGATTGGTAGAGCGTCCGCTCTTAGCCAATCAGCGTGGGCTTTGCGCCTATCTGCTCTGTGGTTTCTAATTCGCGGCCTGGCCTAGATTTTTAAACGTGTTTAAGCCACTTATAAAATGTGAACATTTACGTGAATTAACTCTAAAGTTGTTTGGACCGAACTTAAAGGTGCTTGAGCTCTTTACGTGATGTTACCTAATGCTTCGTATGACTTAAAGCTTCAATTTCTCGAAGCTGCTACGGTCGGGACAGGAAGTCGGTATTACCCCGGATATATGGGATGTACTTTTGCCCGGCATAGTAACGTGGAATTTCCCGTTTGTTCATTGGACTCTAACCGACGTTGCATAATGTTCTGTTTTCCCCACAGTTACTGTGCAAAACGTCGGTGAAAAAGGTAAATATCACATTTAGATGAATATTTTTTTTATTTGAAACGCATAGAAATACCAAACAGTAGAACGTTGTCTCTTAAGATTCTTATTCTGTAAAGTATTATTTTAGTTGCATCACGTTGCCTTTGACCGCACATAACTTGCATTGCCCACTCGCGTGGCTATGCTGTGAGCGAGTGGTCACTGGTCAGCGATAACACTGCGACTCGCTTAGCACTGCAGTCACAACCTTGAGGTCGTAAGTTCCATTCCACCGTGTCCCGCCTCTGGTCCCAGCCACCCTCCCCACCCAGCCACCCACCCACACATCCACCCAGCCATCCACACACCCACCCACCCACACACCCGCACACCCACCCACCCTCCCACCCACACACCCGCACACCCACCCACCCTCCCACCCACACACCCGCACACCCACCCACCCTCCCACCCACACACCCGCACACCCACCCACCCTCCCACCCGCACACCCACCCTCCCACCCACACACCCGCACACCCACCCACCCTCCCACCCACACACCCGCACACCCACCCACACACCCACCCTCCCTCCCACCCACCCTCCCACCCACACACCCACCCACCCTCCCTCCCACCCGCACACCCCACCCACCCTCCCTCCCACCTGCACACCCACCCTCCCACCCGCACCCCCACCCACACACCACCCACCCTCCCACCCACACACCACCCACCCTCCCACCCGCACACCCACCCTCCCACCCACACACCCACCCTCCCACCCACACACCCACCCACCCTCCCTCCCACCCACACACCACCCACCCGCACACCCACCCTCCCTCCCACCCGCACACCCACCCTCCCACCCACACACCCACCCACCCTCCCTCCCACCCACACACCACCCACCCGCACACCCACCCTCCCTCCCACCCGCACACCCACCCGCACACCCTTCCACCCACCCAGCTTAGCTGATTGTTGTATTTGTTGATGATGCTGCTTGTTGTTGTTGTTGCTGATGACGCTGTTTTTTTGTTGATGATGATGCTGGTTGTTGCTGTTGTGCTGCTGATGACGCTGGTTGTTGTTGTTGTGTGTGTCGCCCTCACACAGTGGTCTACCTGTTACTCTTCCACGTGCTGTTTGCTGTCTTGGTGTGGTCCTACTGGAAGACGATATTCACAGAGCCACAGGGGCCGTCAGCAGAGGTGAGTGTCTAGTGTGTGTGTGTCTAGTGTGTGTGTGTCTAGTGTGTGTGAGTGTCTAGTGTGTGTGTCTAGTGTGTGTCTAGTGTGTGTGTGTCTAGTGTGTGTGTGTCTAGTGTGTGTGTGTGTCTAGTGTGTGTGTGTGTCTAGTGTGTGTCTAGTGTGTCTAGTGTGTGTGTGTGTCTAGTGTGTGTGTGTGTCTAGTGTGTGTGTGTGTCTAGTGTGTGTGTGTGTCTAGTGTGTGTGTGTCTAGTGTGTTTGTGTCTAGTGTGTGTGTGTCTAGTGTGTGTGTGTCTAGTGTGTGTGTGTCTAGTGTGTGTGAGTGTCTAGTGTGTGTGTGTCTAGTGTGTGTGTGTCTAGTGTGTGTGTGTCTAGTGTGTGTGTGTCTAGTGTGTGTGTGTGTCTAGTGTGTGTGTGTCTAGTGTGTGTGTGTATGTGTCTAGTGTGTGTGTGTGTCTAGTGTGTGTGTCCAGTGTGTGTGTGTCTAGAGTGTGTGTGTCTAGTGTGTGTGTCTAGTGTGTGTGTCTAGTGTGTGTGTCTAGTGTGTGTGTGTTTAGTGTGTGTGTGTGTCTTGTGTGTGTGTCTAGTGTGTGTCTAGTGTGTGTGTGTGTGTGTAGTGTGTCTAGTGTGTGTGTGTCTAGTGTGTGTGTGTCTAGTGTGTGTGTGTCTAGTGTGTGTGTGTCTAGTGTGTGTGTCTAGTGTGTGTGTGTCTAGTGTGTGTGTGTCTAGTGTGTGTGTGTCTAGTGTGTGTGTGTCTAGTGTGTGTGTGTCTAGTGTGTGTGTGTCTAGTGTGTGTGTCTAGTGTGTGTGTGTGTGTGTCTAGTGTGTGTGTGTGTCTAGTGTGTGTGTATGTCTAGTGTGTGTGTCTAGTGTGTGTGTCTAGTGTGTGTGTGTCTAGTGTGTGTGTGTCTAGTGTGTGTGTGTGTGTGTAGTGTGTGTGTCTAGTGTGTGTGTGTCTAGTGTGTGTGTGTCTAGTGTGTGTGTGTCTAGTGTGTGTGTGTGTCTAGTGTGTGTGTGTGTCTAGTGTGTGTGTGTGTCTAGTGTGTGTGTGTGTGTCTAGTGTGTGTGTGTCTAGTGTGTGTGTGTCTAGTGTGTGTGTGTCTAGTGTGTGTGTGTGTGTGTCTAGTGTGTGTGTGTCTAGTGTGTGTGTGTCTAGTGTGTGTGTGTCTAGTGTGTGTGTGTCTAGTGTGTGTGTGTGTGTGTCTAGTGTGTGTGTGTCTAGTGTGTGTGTGTCTTGTGTGTGTGTCTAGTGTGTGTGTGTGTGTAGTGTGTGTGTCTAGTGTGTGTGAGTGTGTGTCTAGTGTGTGTGTGTCTAGTGTGTGTGAGTGTCTAGTGTGTGTGTGTCTAGTGTGTGTGTGTCTAGTGTGTGTGTGTCTAGTGTGTGTGTGTCTAGTGTGTGTGTGTGTCTAGTGTGTGTGTGTGTCTAGTGTGTGTGTGTCTAGTGTGTGTGTGTCTAGTGTGTGTGTGTGTCTAGTGTGTGTGTGTGTGTCTAGTGTGTGTGTGTGTCTAGTGTGTGTGTGTGTCTAGTGTGTGTGTGTGTCTAGTGTGTGTGTGTGTCTAGTGTGTGTGTGTGTCTAGTGTGTGTGTGTGTCTAGTGTGTGTGTGTGTCTAGTGTGTGTGTCTAGTGTGTGTGTTGTGTGTGTGTGTCTAGTGTGTGTGTGTCTAGTGTGTGTGTGTCTAGTGTGTGTGTGTCTAGTGTGTGTGTGTCTAGTGTGTGTGTCTAGTGTGTGTCTAGTGTGTGTGTGTCTAGTGTGTGTGTGTGTCTAGTGTGTGTGTGTGTCTAGTGGGTGTGAGTGTCTAGTGTGTGTGAGTGTCTAGTGTGTGTGTGTCTAGTGTGTGTGTGTGTGTGTCTAGTGTGTGTGTGTCTAGTGTGTGTGTGTCTTGTGTGTGTGTCTAGTGTGTGTGTGTAGTGTGTGTGTCTAGTGTGTGTGAGTGTGTGTCTAGTGTGTGTGTGTCTAGTGTGTGTGAGTGTCTAGTGTGTGTGTGTATAGTGTGTGTGTGTCTAGTGTGTGTGTGTCTAGTGTGTGTGTGTGTCTAGTGTGTGTGTGTGTCTAGTGTGTGTCTAGTGTGTGTGTGTCTAGTGTGTGTGTCTAGTGTGTGTGTCTAGTGTGTGTGTGTTTAGTGTGTGTGTGTGTCTTGTGTGTGTGTCTAGTGTGTGTGAGTGTCTAGTGTGTGTGTGTAGTGTGTGTGTGTCTAGTGTGTGTGTGTCTAGTGTGTGTGTGTCTAGTGTGTGTGTGTCTAGTGTGTGTGTGTCTAGTGTGTGTCTAGTGTGTGTGTCTAGTGTGTGTGTGTCTAGTGTGTGTGTGTCTAGTGTGTGTGTGTCTAGTGTGTGTGTGTCTAGTGTGTGTCTAGTGTGTGTGTCTAGTGTGTGTGTGTCTAGTGTGTGTGTGTCTAGTGTGTGTGTCTAGTGTGTGTGTGTGTGTCTAGTGTGTGTGTGTGTCTAGTGTGTGTGTGTGTCTAGTGTGTGTGTCTAGTGTGTGTGTCTACTGTGTGTGTGTCTAGTGTGTGTGTGTCTAGTGTGTGTGTGTGTGTAGTGTGTGTGTCTAGTGTGTGTGTGTCTAGTGTGTGTGTGTGTCTAGTGTGTGTGTGTGTCTAGTGTGTGTGTGTGTGTCTAGTGGGTGTGTGTGTGTCTAGTGTGTGTGTGTCTAGTGTGTGTGTGTCTAGTGTGTGTGTGTCTAGTGTGTGTGTGTCTAGTGTGTGTGTGTGTGTGTCTAGTGTGTGTGTGTCTAGTGTGTGTGTGTCTTGTGTGTGTGTCTAGTGTGTGTGTGTGTGTAGTGTGTGTGAGTGTGTGTCTAGTGTGTGTGTGTCTAGTGTGTGTGAGTGTATAGTGTGTGTGTGTCTAGTGTGTGTGTGTCTAGTGTGTGTGTGTGTCTAGTGTGTGTGTGTGTCTAGTGTGTGTGTGTGTCTAGTGTGTGTCTAGTGTGTGTCTAGTGTGTGTGTGTCTAGTGTGTGTGTGTGTCTAGTGTGTGTGTGTGTCTAGTGTGTGTGTGTGTGTCTAGTGTGTGTGTGTGTCTAGTGTGTGTGTGTGTCTAGTGTGTGTGTGTGTCTAGTGTGTGTGTGTGTCTAGTGTGTGTGTGTGTCTAGTGTGTGTGTGTGTCTAGTGTGTGTGTGTGTCTAGTGTGTGTGTCTAGTGTGTGTGTTGAGTGGGTGTGTGTGTGTCTAGTGTGTGTGTGTCTAGTGTGTGTGTGTCTAGTGTGTGTGTGTCTAGTGTGTGTGTGTCTAGTGTGTGTCTAGTGTGTGTGTGTCTAGTGTGTGTGTGTGTCTAGTGTGTGTGTGTGTCTAGTGGGTGTGAGTGTCTAGTGTGTGTGAGTGTCTAGTGTGTGTGTGTCTAGTGTGTGTGTGTGTGTGTCTAGTGTGTGTGTGTCTAGTGTGTGTGTGTCTTGTGTGTGTGTCTAGTGTGTGTGTGTGTGTTGTGTGTGTGTCTAGTGTGTGTGAGTGTGTGTCTAGTGTGTGTGTGTCTAGTGTGTGTGAGTGTCTAGTGTGTGTGTGTATAGTGTGTGTGTGTCTAGTGTGTGTGTGTCTAGTGTGTGTGTGTGTCTAGTGTGTGTGTGTGTCTAGTGTGTGTCTAGTGTGTGTGTGTCTAGTGTGTGTGTGTCTAGTGTGTGTGTGTGTCTAGTGTGTGTGTGTGTCTAGTGTGTGTGTGTGTCTAGTGTGTGTGTGTGTCTAGTGTGTGTGTGTGTCTAGTGTGTGTGTGTGTCTAGTGTGTGTGTGTGTCTAGTGTGTGTGTGTGTCTAGTGTGTGTGTGTGTCTAGTGTGTGTGTTGTGTGTGTGTGTCTAGTGTGTGTGTGTCTAGTGTGTGTGTGTCTAGTGTGTGTGTGTCTAGTGTGTGTGTCTAGTGTGTGTGTCTAGTGTGTGTCTAGTGTGTGTGTGTCTAGTGTGTGTGTGTGTCTAGTGTGTGTGTGTGTCTAGTGGGTGTGAGTGTCTAGTGTGTGTGTGTCTAGTGTGTGTGTGTGTAGTGTGTGTGTGTCTAGTGTGTGTGTGTGTGTGTCTAGTGTGTGTCTAGTGTGTGTGTGTCTAGTGTGTGTGTGTCTAGTGTGTGTGTCTAGTGTGTGTCTAGTGTGTGTGTCTAGTGTGTGTGTCTAGTGTGTGTGTCTAGTGTGTGTGTGTGAGAGTGTGTGTGTGTCTAGTGTGTGTGTGTCTAGTGTGTGTGTGTCTAGTGTGTGAGTGTCTAGTGTGTGTGTGTCTAGTGTGTGTGTGTCTAGTGTGTGTGTGTCTAGTGTGTGTGTGTCTAGTGTGTGTGTGTCTAGTGTGTGTGTGTGTCTAGTGTGTGTGTGAGTGTCTACTGTGTGTGTCTAGTGTGTGTGTGTCTTGTGTGTGTGTCTAGTGTGTGTGTGTGTGTAGTGTGTGTGTCTAGTGTGTGTGAGTGTGTGTCTAGTGTGTGTGTGTCTAGTGTGTGTGAGTGTCTAGTGTGTGTGTGTATAGTGTGTGTGTGTCTAGTGTGTGTGTGTCTAGTGTGTGTGTGTGTCTAGTGTGTGTGTGTGTCTAGTGTGTGTCTAGTGTGTGTGTGTCTAGTGTGTGTGTGTCTAGTGTGTGTGTGTGTCTAGTGTGTGTGTGTGTCTAGTGTGTGTGTGTGTCTAGTGTGTGTGTGTGTCTAGTGTGTGTGTGTGTCTAGTGTGTGTGTGTGTCTAGTGTGTGTGTGTGTCTAGTGTGTGTGTGTGTCTAGTGTGTGTGTGTGTCTAGTGTGTGTGTTGTGTGTGTGTGTCTAGTGTGTGTGTGTCTAGTGTGTGTGTGTCTAGTGTGTGTGTGTCTAGTGTGTGTGTCTAGTGTGTGTGTCTAGTGTGTGTCTAGTGTGTGTGTGTCTAGTGTGTGTGTGTGTCTAGTGTGTGTGTGTGTCTAGTGGGTGTGAGTGTCTAGTGTGTGTGTGTCTAGTGTGTGTGTGTGTAGTGTGTGTGTGTCTAGTGTGTGTGTGTGTGTGTCTAGTGTGTGTCTAGTGTGTGTGTGTCTAGTGTGTGTGTGTCTAGTGTGTGTGTCTAGTGTGTGTCTAGTGTGTGTGTCTAGTGTGTGTGTCTAGTGTGTGTGTCTAGTGTGTGTGTGTGAGAGTGTGTGTGTGTCTAGTGTGTGTGTGTCTAGTGTGTGTGTGTCTAGTGTGTGAGTGTCTAGTGTGTGTGTGTCTAGTGTGTGTGTGTCTAGTGTGTGTGTGTCTAGTGTGTGTGTGTCTAGTGTGTGTGTGTGTCTAGTGTGTGTGTGAGTGTCTACTGTGTGTGTCTAGTGTGTGTGTGTGTGTCTAGAGTGTGTGTGGTGTTTGTCTGTGTGTGTGTGAGAGTGTCTAGTGTGTGTGTGAGAGTGTGTGTGGTGTTTGTCTGTGTGTGTGTGAGAGCGATAGTGTAGCGGTTAGCGCGCTGCGCTATGAACCTGGCGACCCGGGTTCGATTCCCGCTTATGGCCAACACCAGTGACGATTATCTGAACCGGTCCCGGGCCTCCCCTAGGTCGACTCAGCCTCAAATGAGTACCTGGTGCGGTGTGTAAACATTGCCACTGGGGAGACAAAGGCGGTCGGGCGTGGTGCTGGCCACCCACCCCCTCGTGTACCGTTCCAGCCTTCATAGGTGCTCGCTAACAGCACTTGCCCCTACGGTCTGTTAAGGCTACACGGGGGATCTTTGTCTTTTGTGGTGTTTATCTGTGTGTGTGTGAGAGTGTGTGTGTCTCTTGTGTGTCTATTGTGTGTCTAGTGTGTGTGTGAGTGTCTGTGTGTGTGTCTAGTGTGTGTGTGAGTGTCTGTGTGTGTGTCTAGTGTGTGTGTGAGTGTCTTTGTGTGTGTCTAGAGTGTGTGTGGTGTCTGTGTGTGGGGAACGGCAGTGCAGCGGTTTGCGCTCCGCGCTCCGAACCCGGCCACCCATCACGGTGCCGATGATTTTTTTTAAACCAGTCCTGGGCCTCCCCTAGGTCGACTCAGCCTCAACTGAGTACCTGCTGCAATAGTGTGTAAACATCGCCACTGGGGAGACAAAGGTGGCCGGGCGGGCGTGAGCACCGCTGTGCCATCGTCGCCGCCACCACCTCCTAGCCATGCTAATTAGCGCCTCGTTAATAATTAACGAGCCATGCCAGGTGGCTCATTAATTGGTAATTTACAAATCCATACCCCCCCCTCCCCAACTCGGAGCGTTCGATTCACCAGCTCATGGCCACCAAACATCTCTCAGGATGGTCCGCATGGGTTCCTGCGCCTCCTCCCTCGGCCCAGCGAGACGAGCGTGATCTCGGCACGATTGTCATCATTGTGATGACGGCCTGGGCGGACTTGTCTTGAGATGGTGTCTTCATTTGTGGAGCCACGTGCTCACACTCGGACAGGCGGAGACCCCCACCGCAACAGCCCCGAGTCTCCCGCGCATCTCCCTTATATACGGTCCGAGGCCACGCCCCCAATCCCGAACCTTCTCGCTGGTTCGAGACCGCTCGCTCCGCCGGCAGACTCCACCGTCCTCTTGCCCTGTCATTAGCTCCCGTGGCCACCAGTCCCTTCACACTGCAGGCTGACTCCCCTGTCATTACCCCCCATGGCCACCAGTCCCTTCGCACTGCAGGCTGACTCCCCTGTCATTACCTCCCATGGCCACTAGTCCACTCGCACTGCAGGCTGACTCCCCTGTCATTACCTCCCATGGCCACTAGTCCCTTCACACTGCAGGCTGACTCCCCTGTCATTACCTCCCATGGCCACTAGTCCACTCGCACTGCAGGCTGACTCCCCTGTCATTACCTCCCGTGACCACCGGTCCACTCACACTGCAGGCTGACTCCCCTGTCATTACCTCCCGTGGCCACCAGTCCATTCGCACTGCAGGCTCACTCCCCTGTCATTACCTCCTGTGGCCACCAGTCCACTCGCACTGCAGGCTGACTCCTCTGTCATTACCCCCCCTGGCCACTAGTCCACTCGCACTGCAGGCTGACTCCTCTGTCATTACCCCCCGTGGCCACTAGTCCACTCGCACTGCAGGCTGACTCCCCTGTCATTACCTCCCGTGGCCACCAGTCCACTCGTACTGCAGGCTGACTCTACTGTCACTACACAATTATAATTCACACGAAGCCGGATTTAGTTTTATGTTGTTATAAGAGATGTAAACTGGAAGGGTAGCACTGCACTTGCCCCAAACAGCTTGTGTGGGCTACATGCAGGGCGGATCTTTACCTTTGCCTCTTTCCCCCCGTGCCCCCCCCCCCTCGTGCCCCCCCCCTCGTGCCCCCCCCCTCCCCCCGCGTGCCCCCAGTTCTCGTTGCCGTACACGGAGCGCGAGCTGCTGGAGAGGGAGGGCCGGGAGGACGGGCGCCACGAGATCCTCCAACGGGCGGCCGCGTCGCTACCTCTGCACACGCGGACGCTGGCAGGGGGTGATGACTACACACACGGGCACGCACGCACAAAGACAAAGATCCCCCGTGTAGCCTTAACAGACTGCAGGGGCAAGTGCTGTTAGCGAGCACCCTGTGAAGGCCGGAACGGCACACGAGGGGGTGGGTGGCCAGCACCATGTCCGGCTCACGCTCCTCACCCACGCTCCTCACCCACGCTCCTCACCCACGCTCCTCACCCACGCTCCTCACCCACGCTCCTCACCCACGCTCCTCACCCACGCTCCTCACCCACGCTCCTCACCCACACTCCTCACCCACGCCCACGCTCCTCACCCACGCTCCTCACCCACGCCCACGCTCCTCACCCACGCTCCTCACCCACGCTCCTCACCCACGCTCCTCACCCACGCTCCTCACCCACGCTCCTCACCCACGCTCCTCACCACGCTCCTCACCCACGCCCACGCTCCTCACCCACGCTCCTCACCCACGCCCACGCTCCTCACCCACGCTCCTCACCCACGTTCCTCTCCCACGCTCCTCACCCACGCTCCTCACCCACGCTCCTCACCCACGCTCCTCACCCACGCTCCTCACCCACGCTCCTCACCCACACTCCTCACCCACGCCCACGCTCCTCACCCACGCTCCTCACCCACGCTCCTCACCCACGCTCCTCACCCACGCTCCTCACCCACGCTCCTCACCCACGCTCCTCACCCACGCTCCTCACCCACGCTCCTCACCCACACTCCTCACCCACGCCCACGCTCCTCACCCACGCTCCTCACCCACGCCCACGCTCCTCACCCACGCTCCTCACCCACGTTCCTCACCCACGCTCCTCACCCACGCTCCTCACCCACGCTCCTCACCCACGCTCCTCACCCACGCTCCTCACCCACGCTCCTCACCCACGCTCCTCACCCACGCCCACGCTCCTCACCCACGCTCCTCACCCACGCCCACGCTCCTCACCCACGCTCCTCACCCACGTTCCTCAACCACGCTCCTCACCCACGCTCCTCACCCACGCTCCACACCCACGCTCCTCACCCACGCTCCTCACCCACGCTCCTCACCCACACTCCTCACCCACGCCCACGCTCCTCACCCACGCTCCTCACCCACGCCCACGCTCCTCACCCACGCTCCTCACCCACGCTCCTCACCCACGCTCCTCACCCACGCTCCTCACCCACGCTCCTCACCCACGCTCCTCACCCACGCTCCTCCCCCACGCTCCTCACCCACGCTCCTCACCCACGCTCCTCACCCACGCTCCTCACCCACGCTCCTCACCCACCCCCCCCCCTCTCTCTCTGCAGCCATCCGCTACTGTGAGAAGTGCAACCTCATCAAGCCGGACCGCTGCCACCACTGCTCCACTTGCGAAGCGTGAGTACCCCTCCCACCACCCCTCCTGTCACCCCCCCCCATCACCCATCACCCCTCACCCCTCCCATCACCCCTCCCATCACCCCTCCCACCACCCCTCCCATCACCCCCCCCATCACCCCTCACCCCTCCCACCACCCCTCCTGTCACCCCTCCCATCACCCCCCCCCCATCACCCATCACCCCTCACCCCTCCCATCACCCCTCCCACCACCCCTCCTGTCACCCCTCCCACCACCCCTCCCATCACCCCTCACCCCTCCCATCACCCCTCCTGTCACCCCTCACCCCTCCCATCACCCCTCCCACCACCCCTCCCATCACCCCTCCCATCACCCCTCCCATCACCCCTCCCATCACCCATCACCCCTCCCACCACCCCTCCCATCACCCCTCCCACCACCCCTCCCATCACCCCTCACCCCTCCCATCACCCCTCCTGTCACCCCTCACCCCTCCCATCACCCCTCCCACCACCCCTCCCATCACCCCTCCCATCACCCCTCCCATCACCCCTCCCATCACCCATCACCCCTCCCATCACCCCTCCCATCACCCCTCCCATCACCCCTCCCATCACCCCTCCCACCACCCCTCCCATCACCCCTCCCACCACCCATCACCCCTCCCACCACCCCTCCTGTCACCCCTCCCATCACCCCTCCCATCACCCCTCCCATCACCCATCACCCCTCCCATCACCCCTCCCATCACCCCTCCCATCACCCCTCCCATCACCCCTCCCATCACCCCTCCCATCACCCATCACCCCTCCTATCACCCCACCCCATCTCCCATCACCCCTCACCCCTCCCATCACCCCTCCCACCACCCCTCCTGTCACCCCTCCCACCACCCCTCCCATCACCCCTCACCCCTCCCATCACCCCTCCTGTCACCCCTCCCATCACCCCTCCCACCACCCCTCCCATCACCCCTCCCATCACCCATCACCCCTCCCATCACCCCCCCCCCATCACCCATCACCCCTCACCCCTCCCATCACCCCTCCCATCACCCCTCCCATCACCCATCACCCCTCCCATCACCCCTCCCATCACCCCTCCCACCACCCATCACCCCTCCCACCACCCCTCCTGTCACCCCTCCCATCACCCCTCCCATCACCCCTCCATCACCCATCACCCCTCCCATCACCCCTCCCATCACCCCTCCCATCACCCCTCCCATCACCCCTCCCATCACCCCTCCCATCACCCCTCCCATCACCCATCACCCCTCACCCCTCCCATCACCCCTCCCACCACCCCCCCCCCATCACCCATCACCCCTCACCCCTCCCATCACCCCTCCCACCACCCCTCCTGTCACCCCTCCCACCACCCCTCCCATCACCCCTCACCCCTCCCATCACCCCTCCTGTCACCCCTCACCCCTCCCATCACCCCTCCCACCACCCCTCCCATCACCCCTCCCATCACCCATCACCCCTCCCATCACCCCCCCCCCCCATCACCCATCACCCCTCACCCCTCCCATCACCCCTCCCCCCACCCCTCCTGTCACCCCTCCCACCACCCCTCCCATCACCCCTCACCCCTCCCATCACCCCTCCTGTCACCCCTCACCCCTCCCATCACCCCTCCCATCACCCCTCCCATCACCCCTCCCACCACCCCTCCCATCACCCCTCCCATCACCCCTCCCATCACCCCTCCCATCACCCCTCCCATCACCCCTCCCACCACCCCTCCCATCACCCCTCCCACCACCCATCACCCCTCCCACCACCCCTCCTGTCACCCCTCCCATCACCCATCACCCCTCCCATCACCCCTCCCATCACCCCTCCCACCACCCCTCCCATCACCCATCACCCCTCCCATCACCCCTCCCATCACCCCTCCCATCACCCATCACCCCTCCCATCACCCCTCCCATCACCCCTCCCATCACCCCTCCCATCACCCATCACCCCTCCCATCACCCCTCCCATCACCCCTCCCATCACCCCTCCCTGTCACCCCCCCCTGTCACCAACCCCCCCCCCGTCTCCCATCACCCCCCCCCTGTCTCCCACCACCCCCCCCCCCGTCTCCCATCACCCCCCCCGTCTCCCATCACCCCCCCCCCCTGACTGCCATCACCCCCCCCCCTGTCTCCCATCACCCCCCCCCTGTCTCCCACCACCCCCCCCCCCCGTCTCCCATCACCACCCTTCCTGTCTCCAATGTCTCACTCCCTGTGTCTGTGTCTCCCTGTCTCCCTCCAGGTGTATCTTGAAGATGGACCATCATTGCCCATGGTACACACACAGACACGAACACACACATACAAAGACAAAGATCCCCCGTGTAGCCTGTAACAGGCTGTTGGGGCAAGTGCTGTTAGCGAGCAGCACCTGTGAAGGCCGGCACGGCACACGAGGGGGTGGGTGGCCAGCACCACGCCCGGCCGCCTTTGTCTCCCCAGTTTACTACACACCGCACCAGGTACTCATTTGAGGCTGAGTCGACCTAGGGGAGGCTCAGGACCGGTTAAGATGATCGTCACTGGTGTTGGCCGTGAGCGGGAATCGAACCCAGGTCGCCAGGTTCATAGCGCAGCGTAGCGCTAACCAACCTGAACACTCATCACTTTGTCATTAACCAACCTGAACACTCATCACCCTGTCATTAACCAACCTGAACACTCATCACCCTGTAATTAACAACCTGAACACTCATCACCTTGTCATTAACAACCTGAACACTCATCACCCTGTCATTAACCAACCTGAACACTCATCACCCTGTCACTAACCAACCTGAACACTCATCACCCTGTCACTAACCAACCTGAACACTCATCACCCTGTCATTAACAACCTGAACACTCATCGCCTTGTCATTAACCAACCTGAACACTCATCACCCTGTCATTAACAACCTGAACACTCATCACCTTGTCATTAACAACCTGAACACTCATCACCCTGTCATTAACCAACCTGAACACTCATCGCCTTGTCATTAACCAACCTGAACACTCATCACCCTGTCATTAACAACCTGAACACTCATCACCTTGTCATTAACAACCTGAACACTCATCACTTCGTCACTAACCAACCTGAACACTCATCACCTTGTCATGAACCAACCTGAACACTCATCACCCTGTCACTAACCAACCTGAACACTCATCACCTTGTCATTAACAACCTGAACACTCATCACCCTGTCACTAACCAACCTGAACACTCATCACCCTGTCATTAACCAACCTGAACACTGATCACGCTGTCATTAACCAACCTGAACACTCATCACGCTGTCATTAACCAACCTGAACACTCATCACCTCGTAAATAACCAACCTGAACACTCATCACTTCGTCACTAACCAACCTGAACACTCATCACCTTGTCATTAACCAACCTGAACACTCATCACCCTGTCACTAACCAACCTGAACACTCATCACCTTGTCATTAACAACCTGAACACTCATCACCCTGTCACTAACCAACCTGAACACTCATCACCCTGTCATTAACCAACCTGAACACTGATCACGCTGTCATTAACCAACCTGAACACTCATCACGCTGTCATTAACCAACCTGAACACTCATCACCTCGTAAATAACCAACCTGAACACTCATCACTTCGTCATTAACCAACTTGAACACTCATCACCCTGTCACTAACAAACCTGAACACTCATCACCCTGTCATTAACAACTGAACGATTATCACCTTGTCATTAACCAACCTGAACACTCATCACCCTGTCATTAACCAACCTGAACACTCATCACGCTGTCATTAACCAACCTGAACACTCATCACCTCGTCATTAACCAACCTGAACACTCATGATCCTGTCATTAACCCACCTGAACACTCATCACCCTGTCACTAACCAACCTGAACACTCATCACCTCGTCACTAACCAACCTGAACACTCATCACCCTGTCATTAACCAACCTGAACACTCATCACCTCGTCACTAACCAACCTGAACACTCATCACCCTGTCATTAACCAACCTGAACACTCATCACCCTGTCACTAACCAACCTGAACACTCATCACCTTGTCATTAACAACCTGAACACTCATCACCCTGTCACTAACCAACCTGAACACTCATCACCCTGTCATTAACCAACCTGAACACTGATCACGCTGTCATTAACCAACCTGAACACTCATCACCTCGTAAATAACCAACCTGAACACTCATCACTTCGTCATTAACCAACTTGAACACTCATCACCCTGTCACTAACAAACCTGAACACTCATCACCCTGTCATTAACAACTGAACAATTATCACCTTGTCATTAACCAACCTGAACACTCATCACCCTGTCACTAACCAACCTGAACACTCATCGCCCTGTCATTAACAACCTGAACACTCATAACCTTGTCATTAACCAACCTGAACACTCATCACCCTGTCACTAACCAACCTGCTCATCACCCTGTCACTAACCAACCTGAACACTCATAACCTTGTCATTAACCAACCTGAACACTCATCACCCTGTCACTAACCAACCTGAACACTCATCACCCTGTCACTAACCAACCTGAACACTCATCACCCTGTCACTAACCAACCTGAACACTCATCACCCTGTCACTAACCAACCTGAACACTCATCACCCTGTCACTAACCAACCTGAACACTCATCACCTTGTCATTAACCAACCTGAACACTCATCACCCTGTCACTAACCAACCTGAACACTCATCACCCTGTCACTAACCAACCTGAACACTCATCACCCTGTCACTAACCAACCTGAACACTCATCACCCTGTCACTAACTAACCTGAACACTCATCACCTCGTCGTTAACCAACCTGAACACTCATCACCCTGTCACTAACCAACCTGAACACTCATCACCCTGTCGCTAACCAACCTGAACACTCATCACCCTGTCACTAACCAACCTGAACACTCATCACTTTGTCATTAACCAACCTGAACACTCATCACCCTGTCGCTAACCAACCTGAACACTCATCACCTCGTCGTTAAACAACCTGAACACTCATCACCCTGTAACTAACCAACCTGAACACTCATCACACACTTCCTGAACACTCATCACCCTGTCATTAACCAACCTGAACACTCATCACCTCGTCGTTAACCAACCTGAACACTCATCACCCTGTCACTAATCAACCTGAACACTCATCACACACTTCCTGAACACGGCCACTCCCTGAGAGAGAGAAACCCTTGAACCCATGATCTTCAGTATCATCTTTGGCGTGAGCCTGAACCAACCTACTTGTCCTCCGTCCCCCGCCCCCTCTAGGGTGAACAACTGCGTGGGGTTTGCCAACTACAAGTTCTTTGTGCTCTTCCTGGCCTACTCGCTCCTCTACTGCGTGTACGTGTCCGCCACTGTGCTGCAGTACTTTCTCATGTTCTGGAGGGTGAGTACGCGGGTGAGTACACGCACGCGTGCGTGTGTGTGTGTGCGTGTGTGTGCGTGTGTGTGTGTGTGCGTGTGCGTGTGTGTGTGTGTGCGTGTGTGTGTGTGTGCGTGTGTGTGTGTGTGCGTGTGTGTGCGTGTGTGTGTGCGCGTGTGTGTGTGTGTGCGTGCGTGTGTATGTGTGTGTGCGTCTGTACGTGTGTGTGTGTGCGTGTGTGTGCGTGCGTGTGTGTGTGTGTGTGTGCGTGCGTGTGTGTGTGTGCATGTGTGTGCGTGCGTGTGCGTGTGTGTGTGTGCGTGAGGATGGGGAGCGGTGGCGCAACGGTTAGCGCTACGCTGCGCTACAAACCCGGCCACCCGGGTTCGATTCCCACTCACGGCCAACACCGGTGACGATTATCTGAACCGGTCCTGGGCCTCCCCTAGGTCGACTCAGCCTCGAATAAGTACCTGGTGCGGTGTGTAGTAAACATCGCCACTGGGGAGACAAAGGCGGTCGGGCATGGTGCTGGCCTTCATAGGTACTCGCTAACAGCACTTGCCCCTACAGTCTGTTACAGGCTACACGGGGGATCTTTGTCTTTTATCTTTGTGTGAGGATGTGGAGCTGAGTGGGCTTGCCGATGACCGGTACCAGTGGTGTCAAGATCGGCCTCTGTGGAGGAGGCTCGTGAAGGACGCCGCTACTGGGTGGTGCCAGGCTAGGTGCACCTTGAGGAGACTACTGGGCAGTGCCAGGCTAGGTGCACATTGAGGAGGCTACTGGGCAGTGCCAGGCTAGGTGCACCTTGAGATTACTGGACAGGTGAAGGCAGTCGCCCTCCAGCAGAAACGGAGGGCGGAGGAGCGACGCTCACAACAACGAGCGGAGCGCCGGGTGGCTAAAGCACATCGAGTTGGCACAGTAGGGGGCACGGGTGGTGCATCAGCCAGTCGTCTCAGTCAGTCGACCCGTGGCACCTGCCGGGTCTGCCCCGTGACCTCCTGCCGGTGGGCGTTCGAGAGAGAGAGAGAAACAAGCGGACTCCCAAATATACAGCAGTCGTTAGGGTCGAGATCGAACCCAAGAGCTCTCCTGTAGGCCAGGTGAGGTAGTTAACATCGGGATCGAACCCACGACCTCCTGGTACACCAGGCGAGGTAGTTCACGTCTCCTATCCGCAGCGGCGCCCTTGCCCCAGCGTCCTGTGTGAGGCTTCACGGGGGACCTTTGCCTGTGCTACAGAGCGCCCTGCCCGACGACCAGGCAAAGTTCCACGTCCTCTTCCTCTTCTTCGCCGGCGTCATCTTCGGGGTGAGCGTCGTGTCGCTCTTTGGGTACCACTGCTGGCTCGTGTGCAAGAACCGCTCCACCCTGGGTACCCGCTCACCTGTCCGCTCGCCCGCTCACCCACTCACCCGCTCACCCACCCACTCGCCCACCCGCTCACCCGCTCACCCGCTCACTCGCTCACCCGCTCACCTGCCCGCTCACACGCTCGCCCACTCGCTCGCCCGCCCACTCGCTGGCTCACTCGCTCACCCGCCCGCTCACTCGCTCATCCGCTCACTCTCTCGTCCGCCCGCTCATCCGCTCACCGCCCGCTCACCGCCCGCTCACCCGCTCATCCGCTCACCTGCTCGCTCGTTCAACCACTCGTTTAATCAATCGCTCGCTCGGTCGCTCACTCGTTTAATCGATCGCTCGCTCGGTCGATCGCTCATTTAATCAATCGCTCGGTCGATCGCTCATTTACTCGCCCGTCAATTCACCCACTCGATCGCTCGCCCGCCCGCCCGCTCGCCCGTCCGCTCACCCGCACGCCCCCGTGTGGCCCCCGTGTCGCCCCCGTGTCGCCCCGCGCTCTGTGGTGTTCCAAGAGGCGTTCCGGGCACCCATCTTCAGGCACGGCCCCGACAAGAACGGATTCAACCTGGGTGTGCGCAAGAACGTTGAGCAGGTGTTTGGGGACCAGGCCAGGTACTGGATCCTGCCTGTACCTAGCAGGTGGGACCTCGCTCACACTCACTACCACTCACTAACTCACACTAACACTCACTCACACTAACACTCACACATGAGAGCAGGTGTTTGGGGACCAGGCCAGGTACTGGATCCTGCCTGTACCCAGCAGGTGGGACCTCGCTCACACTCACTAACACTCACTAACTCACACTAACACTCACACTCACTAACACTCACTCACACTAACTCACACTAACACTCACACATGAGAGCAGGTGTTTGGGGACCAGGCCAGGTACTGGATCCTGCCTGTACCTAGCAGGTGGGACCTCGCTCACACTCACTAACACTCACTAACTCACACTAACACTCACACTCACTAACACTCACTCACACTCACTCACTCACACTAACACTCACACATGAGAGCAGGTGTTTGGGGACCAGGCCAGGTACTGGATCCTGCCTGTACCCAGCAGGTGGGACCTCGCTCACACTCACTAACACTCACTAACTCACACTAACACTCACACTCACTAACACTCACTCACACTAACACTCACACTAACTCACACTAACACTCACACATGAGAGCAGGTGTTTGGGGACCAGGCCAGGTACTGGATCCTGCCTGTACCTAGCAGGTGGGACCTCGCTCACACTCACTACCACTCACTCACACTAACACTCACACTCGCTAACACTCACTCACACTCACTAACACTCACTAACACATGAGAGCAGGTGTTTGGGGACCAGGCCAGGTACTGGATCCTACCCCTACCCAGCAGGTGGGACCTCGCTATCACTCGCTACCACTCACTCACTCACTCACACTAACACTCACACTCACTCACACTAACACTCACTAACTCACACTAACACTCACACTAACACTAACACTCACTAACTCACACTAACACTCACTAACTCACACTCACTCACTAACTCACACTAACACTCACACATGAGAGCAGGTGTTTGGGGACCAGGCCAGGTACTGGATCCTGCCCCTACCCAGCAGGTGGGACCTCGCTCACACTCACTAACACTCACTAACTCACACTAACACTAACACTCACTCACACTAACACTCACACATGAGAGCAGGTGTTTGGGGACCAGGCCAGGTACTGGATCCTGCCCGTACCCAGCAGGTGGGACCTCGCTCACACTCACTCACACTCACTCACACTCACTCACTCGCTCACTAACTCACACTAACACTTACACTAACACATGAGAGCAGGTGTTTGGGGACCAGGCCAGGTACTGGATCCTGCCCGTACCCAGCAGGTGGGACCTCGCTCACAATCACTACCACTCACTCACTCGCACTCACTACCACTCGCTCACTCGCACTCACACTCACTCACTCACACTCACTCACTAACTCACACTAACACTCACACTAACACTCACATATGAGAGCAGGTGTTTGGGGACCAGGCCAGGTACTGGATCCTGCCCGTACCCAGCAGGTGGGACCTCGCTATCACTCGCTACCACTCACTAACTCACACTAACACTCGCTCACACTCACTCACTCACTAACTCACACTAACACTCACACTAACACTCACACTAACACTCACACATGAGAGCAGGTGTTTGGGGACCAGGCCAGGTACTGGATCCTGCCCGTACCCAGCAGGTGGGACCTCGCTCACACTCACTAACACTCACTAACTCACACTAACACTCACACTCACTCACACTAACACTCACACATGAGAGCAGGTGTTTGGGGACCAGGCCAGGTACTGGATCCTGCCCCTACCCAGCAGGTGGGACCTCGCTCACACTCACTAACACTAACACTCACTAACTCACACTAACACTCACTCACACTCACTCACTCACACTCACTAACTCACTCACTAACACTCACTCGCACTCACACTCACTCACACTAACACTCACACATGAGAGCAGGTGTTTGGGGACCAGGCCAGGTACTGGATCCTGCCCGTACCCAGCAGGTGGGACCTCGCTCACACTCACTAACACTCACTAACACTCACTCACACTAACACTCACACTCACTCACACTAACGCTCGCTCACACTAACACTCACTCACACTAACACTCACACATGAGAGCAGGTGTTTGGGGACCAGGCCAGGTACTGGATCCTGCCCGTACCCAGCAGGTGGGACCTCGCTCACACTCACTAACACTCACTAACTCACTAACTCACTCACTAACTCACACTAACACTAACACATGAGAGCAGGTGTTTGGGGACCAGGCCAGGTACTGGATCCTGCCTGTACCCAGCAGGTGGGACCCTCGCTCACAATCACTAACACTCACTCACACTCACTAACTCACTCGCTCGCTCACACTCACTCACTAACTCACACTAACACTCACACATGAGAGCAGGTGTTTGGGGACCAGGCCAGGTACTGGATCCTGCCCGTACCCAGCAGGTGGGACCTCGCTCGCACTCGCTACCACTCGCTCACTCGCACTCACTACCACTCGCTCACTCGCACTCACACTCACTCACTCACACTCACTCACTCACTAACTCACACTAACACTTACACTAACACTAACACATGAGAGCAGGTGTTTGGGGACCAGGCCAGGTACTGGATCCTGCCCGTACCCAGCAGGTGGGACCTCGCTCACACTCACTACCACTCACTCACACTCACTCGCTCGCTCACACTCACTCACTCGCTCGCTCACACTCACTCACTCGCTCGCTCACACTCACTCACTGACAATCACACTCACTGACAATCACACTCACTCTCACACTCACTCGCTCTCACACTCACTCGCTCACACTCACTGACACTCACACTCACTGACAATTACTCACTCACTCTCACTCACTCACACTCACACTCACTCACACTCGCTCACTCGCACTCGCTCACACTCACTCACACTCACTCACACTCACTCACTAACTCACACTAACACTCACACATGAGAGCAGGTGTTTGGGGACCAGGCCAGGTACTGGATCCTGCCCCTACCCAGCAGGTGGGACCTCGCTCACACTCACTACCACTCACTCACACTCACTCGCTCACACTCACTCACTCGCTCGCTCACACTCACTCACTGACAATCACACTCACTGACAATCACACTCGCTCTCACACTCACTCGCTCACACTCACTGACACTCACACTCACTGACAATTACTCACTCACTCTCACTCACTCACTCGCACTCACACTCACTCACTCACACTCGCTCACTCGCACTCGCTCACACTCACTCACACTCACTCACACTCACTCACTAACTCACACTAACACTCACACATGAGAGCAGGTGTTTGGGGACCAGGCCAGGTACTGGATCCTGCCCCTACCCAGCAGGTGGGACCTCGCTCACACTCACTACCACTCACTCACACTCACTCGCTCGCTCACACTCACTCACTCGCTCACTCACACTCACTCACTGACAATCACACTCACTGACAATCACACTCGCTCTCACACTCACTCGCTCACACTCACTGACACTCACACTCACTGACAATTACTCACTCACTCTCACTCACTCACTCGCACTCACACTCACTCACTCACACTCGCTCACTCGCACTCGCTCACACTCACTCACACTCACTCACACTCACTCACACTAACACTCACACATGAGAGCAGGTGTTTGGGGACCAGGCCAGGTACTGGATCCTGCCCGTACCCAGCAGGTGGGACCTCGCTCACACTCACTAACACTCACTAACTCACTAACTCACTCACTAACTCACACTAACACTAACACATGAGAGCAGGTGTTTGGGGACCAGGCCAGGTACTGGATCCTGCCTGTACCCAGCAGGTGGGACCTCGCTCACAATCACTACCACTCACTCACACTCACTAACTCACTCGCTCGCTCACACTCACTCACTAACTCACACTAACACTCACACATGAGAGCAGGTGTTTGGGGACCAGGCCAGGTACTGGATCCTGCCCGTACCCAGCAGGTGGGACCTCGCTCGCACTCGCTACCACTCGCTCACTCGCACTCACTACCACTCGCTCACTCGCACTCACACTCACTCACTCACACTCACTCACTCACTAACTCACACTAACACTTACACTAACACTAACACATGAGAGCAGGTGTTTGGGGACCAGGCCAGGTACTGGATCCTGCCCGTACCCAGCAGGTGGGACCTCGCTCACACTCACTACCACTCACTCACACTCACTCGCTCGCTCACACTCACTCACTCGCTCGCTCACACTCACTCACTCGCTCGCTCACACTCACTCACTGACAATCACACTCACTGACAATCACACTCACTCTCACACTCACTCGCTCTCACACTCACTCGCTCACACTCACTGACACTCACACTCACTGACAATTACTCACTCACTCTCACTCACTCACACTCACACTCACTCACACTCGCTCACTCGCACTCGCTCACACTCACTCACACTCACTCACACTCACTCACTAACTCACACTAACACTCACACATGAGAGCAGGTGTTTGGGGACCAGGCCAGGTACTGGATCCTGCCCCTACCCAGCAGGTGGGACCTCGCTCACACTCACTACCACTCACTCACACTCACTCGCTCACACTCACTCACTCGCTCGCTCACACTCACTCACTGACAATCACACTCACTGACAATCACACTCGCTCTCACACTCACTCGCTCACACTCACTGACACTCACACTCACTGACAATTACTCACTCACTCTCACTCACTCACTCGCACTCACACTCACTCACTCACACTCGCTCACTCGCACTCGCTCACACTCACTCACACTCACTCACACTCACTCACTAACTCACACTAACACTCACACATGAGAGCAGGTGTTTGGGGACCAGGCCAGGTACTGGATCCTGCCCCTACCCAGCAGGTGGGACCTCGCTCACACTCACTACCACTCACTCACACTCACTCGCTCGCTCACACTCACTCACTCGCTCACTCACACTCACTCACTGACAATCACACTCACTGACAATCACACTCGCTCTCACACTCACTCGCTCACACTCACTGACACTCACACTCACTGACAATTACTCACTCACTCTCACTCACTCGCACTCACACTCACTCACTCACACTCGCTCACTCGCACTCGCTCACACTCACTCACACTCACTCACACTCACTCACTAACTCACACTCATACATGAGAGCAGGTGTTTGGGGACCAGGGCAGGTACTGGATCCTGCCCGTACCCAGCAGGACGATGTTGACGACGATGTTGTTGTTGTTGTTGATGTTGTTGATGTTGTTGATGATGATGTTGTTGATGTTGATGATGTTGATGTCGTTGATGTCGTTGATGTTGATGATGTTGATGTTGTTGTTGATGTTGTTGTTGTTGATGTTGTTGTTGATGTTGTTGATGTTGTTGTTGATGTTTTTGTTGATGTTGTTGTTGATGTTTTGTTGTTAATGTTGATGATGATGTTGTTGATGTTGATGATGTTGTTGATGTTGTTGTTGATGTTGTTGTTGATGTTGTTGTTGATGTTGTTGTTGATGTTGTTGTTGATGTTTTTGTTGATGTTGTTGATGTTTTGTTGTTAATGTTGATGATGATGTTGATGATGTTGTTGATGTTGTTGATGTTGTTGTTGATGTTGTTCTTTTTGATGATGTTTTTGTTGATGTTGTTGATGATGTTGTTGATGTTGTTGTTGATGATGTTGTTGATGATGTTGTTGATGATGATGTTGTTGATGATGATGATGTTGTTGATGATGTTGATGATGTTGTTGTTGATGTTGTTGATGTTGATGTTGTTGTTGTTGATGTTGTTGTTGATGTTGTTGATGATGCTGTTGTTGATGATGTTGTTGATGATGTTGTTGTTGATGTTGTTGTTGTTGTTGATGTTGTTGATGTTGATGTTGTTGATGTTGTTGTTGATGATGTTGATGTTTTTGTTGTTGTTGATGTTTTTGTTGATGTTGTTGATGTTTTGTTGTTAATGTTGATGATGATGTTGTTGATGTTGATGATGTTGTTGATGGTGTTGTTGATGTTGTTGTTGATGTTGTTCTTGTTGATGATGTTTTTGTTGATGTTCTTGTTGATGTTGATGATGTTGATGTTGTTGATGTTGATGATGTTGATGTTGTTGATGTTGATGTTGTTGATGCTGTTGTTGATGATGTTGATGATGTTGTTGATGATGTTGTTGATGATGTTGATGATGTTGTTGTTGTTGTTGATGTTGATGATGTTGATGATGTTGTTGTTGTTGATGTTGATGATGTTGATGTTGTTGTTGATGTTGTTGTTGATGTTGTTGTTGATGATGCTGTTGTTGATGATGTTGTTTATGTTGTTGTTGATGTTGTTGTTGATGTTGTTGATGTTGTTGTTGTTGTGTGCCTAGTCTGGGAGATGGCTGCTCATTCCCCACGTGCCTCGTCCCTGCAGACGTCGAGACAGGCGGCTCCATCACCAGCCCAGCCCTGAGGTCTCGCTCACCCTCACGCTCACCCTCACGCTCACCCTCACGCTCACCCTCACGCTCACCCTCACGCTCACCCTCACGCTCACCCTCACGCTCACGCTCACCCTCACGCTCACCCTCATGCTCACCCTCTCTCTAGCCCTCACGCTCACCCTCACGCTCACCCTCACGCTCACCCTCACGCTCACCCTCACGCTCACACTCTCTCTAGCCGTGTCTCAGACGTGTCTCTGTGTGTGTGTGTGTCTCCGTGTCTCTCTGTGTGTGTCTCTGTGTCTGTGTGTGTGTGTGTGTCTCCGTGTCGCTGTGTGTGTGTGTGTGTCTCCGTGTCGCTGTGTGTGTGTGTGTCTCCGTGTCTCTGTGTGTGTCTCCGTGTCTCTGTGTGTGTCTCCGTGTCTCTGTGTGTGTGTGTCTCCGTGTCGCTGTGTGTGTGTGTGTCTCCGTGTCTCTGTGTGTGTGTGTCTCCGTGTCTCTGTGTGTGTGTGTCTCCGTGTCTCTGTGTGTGTGTGTCTCCGTGTCTCTGTGTGTGTGTGTGCGTGTCTCTGTGTGTGTGTGTCTCCGTGTATCTGTGTGTGTGTGTCTCCGTGTCTCTGTGTGTGTATGTGTCTCCGTGTCACTGTGTGTGTGTGTGTCTCCGTGTCTCTGTGTGTGTGTCTCCGTGTCACTGTGTGTGTGTCTCCGTGTCTCTGTGTGTGTGTCTCCGTGTCACTGTGTGTGTGTCACTGTGTGTGTCTCCGTGTCACTGTGTGTGTCTCCGTGTCACTGTGTGTGTCTCCGTGTCACTGTGTGTGTGTGTGTGTGTCTCCGTGTCACTGTGTGTGTGTCTCCGTGTCACTGTGTGTGTGTCACTGTGTGTGTCTCCGTGTCACTGTGTGTGTCTCCGTGTCACTGTGTGTCTCCGTGTCACTGTGTGTGTGTCACTGTGTGTGTCTCCGTGTCACTGTGTGTGTCACTGTGTGTGTGTCACTGTGTGTGTCTCCGTGTCACTGTGTGTGTCTCCGTGTCACTGTGTGTGTGTGTGTCTCCGTGTCACTGTGTGTGTGTCTCCGTGTCACTGTGTGTGTGTCACTGTGTGTGTCTCCGTGTCACTGTGTGTGTCTCCGTGTCACTGTGTGTCTCCGTGTCACTGTGTGTGTCTCCGTGTCACTGTGTGTGCGTGTCTCCGTGTCTCTGTGTGTGTGTGTCTCCGTGTCACTGTGTGTGTGTCACTGTGTGTGTCTCCGTGTCACTGTGTGTGTCTCCGTGTCACTGTGTCTCCGTGTCACTGTGTGTGTGTCCGTGTCTCTGTGTGTGTGTGTCTCCGTGTCGCTGTGTGTGTCTCCGTGTCGCTGTGTGTGTCTCCGTGTCTCTGTGTGTGCGTGTCTCCGTGTCACTGTGTGTGTCTCCGTGTCACTGTGTGTGTCTCCGTGTCGCTGTGTGTGTCTCCGTGTCACTGTGCGTGTCTCCGTGTCTCTGTGTGTGTGTGTCTCCGTGTCACTGTGTGTCTCCGTGTCACTGTGTGTGTGTCACTGTGTGTGTCTCCGTGTCACTGTGTGTGTCTCCGTGTCACTGTGTGTCTCCGTGTCACTGTGTGTCTCCGTGTCGCTGTGTGTGTCTCCGTGTCGCTGTGTGTGTGTGTCTCCGTGTCACTGTGTGTGTGTCTCCGTGTCTCTGTGTGTCTGTGTCACTGTGTGTGTGTCACTGTGTGTGTCTCCGTGTCACTGTGTGTGTGTGTCTCCGTGTCACTGTGTGTGTCTCCGTGTCACTGTGTGTCTCCGTGTCACTGTGTGTGTCTCCGTGTCTCTGTGTGTGCGTGTCTCCGTGTCACTGTGTGTGTCTCCGTGTCTGCGCGTCGCAGTGGGAACGGACATCCCGAGCCAGCGGGTTGCCCCTACGAGCCGCAGTCTCACCTCCTGATGAGCGGCGGGGAGCAGGCCTGGGGTGAGCGAGCGCACTCGGGTGAGATCAACGTCGTCGTCATCGTCGTCATCGTCGTCATCCTCGTCGTCATCATTGTCGTCATCGTCATGATCAACGTCGTCATCATCGTCACTGTCGTCATCATCGTTGTCACCGTCGTCATAATCGTCATCGTCATAATCAACGTCATTGTCGTCATCATCGTCGTCGTCATAATCATCGTCATCGTCGTTGTCGTCAACGTCGTAATCGTCGTCGTAGTCATCATCATCATCGTCATCATCGTCGTCGTCATTGTCATAATCAGCGTCATCGTCGTCATTGTCATTATCATCATCGTCATCGGCGTCACCGTCATAATCATCCTCATCGTCGTGATCGTCGCCGTGATCAAAGTCGCCACTGCCGTCGCCGAGACGTTGTCGAGATCGCTGTGCCAATCTGAGCGGGTGGTGGTCGCCCCTTTCCCCATGTCCACCCGGCAGACGCCCGCAAACCCATCATGGATGTGGAGCAGGACTAGGGCGGCGAGGTCGCCCGTCGGTTCGGAGGCACGGCTCGCACAGGTGCTGGCGACGCCCACACACGTGCACGCACACACGCCACGCGAAGACACGATAAAGATTCCCCGTATAACCTTCACAAACTGTTGGGGGCAACTGCTGTTGGCGAACAGCACCCTATGAAAGACTGGCAGGGTGGCACACGAGGGGGTGGGCGGCCAGCACCACGCCCGGCCGCCTTTGTCTCCCCAGCTGCGGGTGTTTCACTCACGGCACCGGGTGGCCGAGCGGGCGAGGTGCCGGTTCGCTTGCCCCTCCCTCCCTCCCTCCCTCCCTCCCTCCCTCCCTCCCTCCCTCCCTCCCTCCCTCCCTCCCTCCCTCCCTCCCTCCCTCCCTCCCTCCCTCCCTCCCTCCCTCCCTCCCTCCCTCCCTCCCTCCCTCCCTCCCTCCCCGCTTACCTCCCGATTTGCCCGGTTGTCTGCGTACGGCGAAGGCACCAGGTGGAGCGTGCCGTGCATACGCTCAGCGCTACGAATCCGCGTCCCGGGTCTGACCCGCAGGTGGACGTGAGCCTTGAGTGTCCAGACGTCGCCCCCTGGGGAGAGACGGAAGCCGGCCGCCGCAGGCGCTGCTCCTCGCTGACGGTGCTTGCCCCGACAGTCTGTTAAGGCTGCACGGGGGACCTTTGTCTTTTGTGCGTTGTGCGTTCCGCAGAATCTCTCACCCAATGGGGTTCGTCATGGACGTCGGCGTCAACCGCAGTGTAGCCGCGTCGATGATGCCGCCGCCGCCGCCGCTGCTGACGGTGACGATCGTGATGACGACGCCGATGATGATGACGACGCCGATGATGACGACGACGCCGATGATGACGACGACGCCGATGATGATGATGATGATCGTGACGATGGAGCCCAGGGCCGGCCACTCGTCGTGTCCTCGTAGGACTGAGCACGGAGCGCAGACAACCCTCTCCCTCTGTGTGTCTGTGTGTGTCTGTGTGTGTCTGTGTTTGTGTCTGTGTTTGTGTCTGTGTGTGTCTGTGTGTCTGTGTGTGTCTGTGTGTCTGTGTGTGTCTGTGTGTCTGTGTGTGTGTGTCTGTGTGTCTGTGTGTGTGTGTCTGTGTGTCTGTGTGTCTGTGTGTCTGTGACTCAGCGTGTCTGTGTGTCTGTGTGTGTCTGTGTGTGTCTGTGTGTCTGTGTGTGTCTGTGTGTGTCTGTGTGTCTGTGTGTGTCTGTGACTCAGCGTGTCTGTGTGTCTGTGTGTGTCTGTGTGTGTCTGTGTGTGTCTGTGTGTCTGTGTGTCTGTGTGTGTCTGTGTGTCTGTGTGTCTGTGACTCAGTGTGTCTGTGCGTCTGTGCGTCTGTGCGTCTGTGCGTCTGTGACTCAGCGCGTCTGTGTGTCTGTGTATGTGTGTGTCTGTGTGTCTGTGTGTCTGTGACTCAGTGTGTCTGTGTATCTGTGTGTCTGTGACTCTGTGTGTCTGTTTGTCTGTGTGTCTGTGACTCAGCGCGTCTGTGTGTCTGTGACTCAGCGCGTCTGTGTGTCTGTGTGTCTGTGACTCAGCGCGTCTGTGTGTCTGTGTGTCTGTGACTCAGCGCGTCTGCGTGTGTCTGCGTGTCTGTGACTCAGCGCGTCTGTGTGTCTGTGTGTCTGTGACTCAGCGCGTCTGTGTGTCTGTGTGTCTGTGACTCAGCGTGTCTGCGCGTGTCTGCGTGTCTGTGTCTATGTGTCTGCGCGTGTCTGCATCTTTTATCTGCACGTCGGCGTGTCTGTGACTGCGTGTCTCTGTGTGACTGCGTGTGTCTGTGTTTGTGTCTGCGTGTGTCTGTGTTTGTGTCTGCGTGTGTCTGTGTTTGTGTCTGCGTGTGTCTGTGTTTGTGTCTGCGTCTGTGTTTGTGTCCGTTTGTGTCTGTGTTTGTGTCTGTGTGTGTCCGTGTTTGTGTCCGTGTTTGTGTTCGTGTTCGTGTTTGTGTCTGCGTGTGTCTGCGTGTGTCTGTGTTTGTGTCTGCGTGTGTCTGTGTTTGTGTCTGCGTGTGTCTGTGTCTGTGTTTGTGTCTGCGTCTGTGTTTGTGTTTGTGTCTGCGTCTGTGTTTGTGTCCGTGTTTGTGTCCGTGTTTGTGTCTGTGTGTGTCCGTGTTTGTGTCCATGTTTGTGTCTGTGTTTGTGTCTGTGTGTGTCCGTGTTTGTGTCCGTGTTTGTGTCCGTGTTTGTGTCTGCGTGTGTCTGCGTGTGTCTGTGTTTGTGTCTGCGTGTGTCTGTGTTTGTGTCTGCGTGTGTCTGCGTGTGTCTGTGTTTGTGTCTGCGCGTCCGGGGAGCGGTTAGCGCACTTGCGCTACAAACCAAGAAACCCGATTCCCCACTCGCGGCCAACATCGGTGGGAACTATCTGCACCGGTCCTGGGCCTCCCCTAGCCCGACTCGGCCTTAAATTAGTACCCCGGTGTGGTATGTGTACTAAACACCGCCAATGGGGAGACAAAGGTGGCCGGGCGGGCGTGATGCTGGCCACCACCCCCTCGTGTGCCGTGCTGCTCCTCGGTAACAGCGCTTGCCCCAACAGTCTGTTGAGGCTATACGGGGTGTGGCGAGTTGGGGGGGGGGGTGATCTTAGTGTGTGCGTCCGTTCTTCCGTAACGCAAGGGCGGTGTTCACCATCGCCTCCTGTGAAGTTGAACCGATCCCAACGGAGCTCTGGTGAGAATAAGTTGCGTCGCGGAGGGAAACGCTCCGGGTACTCATTTTGAGTCTGTGCCGACCTAGGGGGGAGGCCCAGGACCGATTCGGATGATCGTCACCGGCATTGGCCTTGAGCGGGAATGGAACTCGGGCAGGGCCGGGGTTCGTTGCGCGGCGTAGCGCTGAGCCGGACGCAGCCGCACCCCGCGACAAAGACGACGATCCGCCGCGTAGCTCGCACAGACGGTTGGGGGCAGTTCTGTTGGCGAGCAGCACCTGTGAAGGCCGGCACGGCGCACACAAGAGGTGGTGGGTGGCCGGCCAGCACCACGCCCCAACCCACCTTTGTCTCCGCGCCAGGTGCTCATTTAAGCCTGAGTCGGTGGCCGTTAGCGGGGCTCAAACTCGGGTCGCCGGGTTCGGAGGTGCGGCACTAACCGGACGGCAGCCCTGGCACACGCAATGCATGCGATGGGAATGGCGTCGATTTGAAGGTGATTTTATATATATATACGGTATACAGGTATTATAATGGTGGGGTAAAGCGTGGTAAGAGTAGGCCAAGCGCCACTCAAGGGGCTCTGCAGAGAGCGGCTTCTCGTGGAGGTACGGGCCGTGCCCCTGTACCGTCGGTTACAGAGACGCTGAGCCGGCTCCGTTGAGATTCCTGGGTTCGAATCCGGGTCTCAGCCACTGGTCGCACACCAAACTGGGGTTCTGAAGCGCAGCGACTCGCATTGGGGGACCCAAGGGCTCGCAATAGAGACCTATAGACTCACAGCAACCCATAGACTCGCCAAGAGACCCACAGACTCACACGGGGACCCATAGACTCACACAGAGACCCACTGACTCACACAGAGACCCATAGACTCACACAGAGACCCATAGACTCACACAGAGACCCATAGACTCACACAGAGACCCACACTCGCACAGAGACCCACAGACTCGCACAGAGACCCATAGATTCGCGCAGAGACACACAGAGCCCTTTTAGACTCGTACAGAATTGTAATTGCACACCGGATTGTAGTGACATTGAACACACCCATGCATGATGTTCCATGATAGTCTGCAGCGAAATTATGAACTTGGGAGGAGGGTGAGGGAGCGGGGGGGGGTAAGGGGGTGTGGGTAGAAGAGGAAAAATGGGGAAACGTGACGTCACAGGAAGCGGCATCACAGCCATGAGGTCACTTCCTGCGAGCGTCCGCGTCGCGCTTTATTCAAGCCAAAAGTGCCGCCGCGTGGCTGCGCGCCATTTTTATTTTCTTTGACGACCGCGGCGGCCGCCGCCGTGACGTCGTCGCATCCTCTTTTTTGTGCTCGCGTCAGAAGTTTCCGTGAAATAATTTACACCCCCCCCCCGCACACAATGTTTACATGGAAAACAAAAAACAACCGCTCCACGTTCCCCGCGGGAAGGAGCCTCGCGCGCTTAACGGAAACGGCGGGGCACGCGGGACGTCGGCGTGAACGGTTCGATCGGGGGAGGTCGATTGCGGAATTGGGCGTACTGACAAACAAACAAAAAATACCGAAAGCCAATTTCGCCCAAAGAGAGTTCAATCTGAAACGTACTGCTCGTGTGTACTTGGGGGGGTTTGTTTACAATCTCGATTTTTTATACCAATTGCATTTTGTAAAATATCTGGCCCAGGTGACAAACGTCTTTCGGACGGTTCCAAAACGTCTGCTCTCATTTTTTTTTGCGTCCAGTTCCGAAAGGGTGACGTCACAGGAAGTGACGTCATTGTCTGGCGTCACTCTCATGTGATGTCGTCGGCATCACGGTGGTGACGGCAGCGGCATTGTGCCGCGTACAAAAAGACGATGCATTCCGGATTTTTTTGTTTCCGCGTTGGACTACCGTCCTAACGATCCGACCCAAATTTGTGCCGTAAAGCCCTCCACCATCCCAACACAAAAGGCAAAGTTCCCCCGTGTAGCCTGTAACAGACTAGGGGCAAGTGCTGTTAGCGAGCACCTATGAAGGCTGGCACGGCACACGAGGGGGTGGGTGGCCAGCACCACGCCCGGCCGCCTTTGTCTCCCCAGTGACGATGTTTACTGCACACCGCACCAGGTACTCATTCGAGGCTGAGTCGACCTAGGGGAGGCCCAGGACCAGTTCAGGTAATCGTCACCGGTGTTGGTGATCGTGAGTGGGAATTTAACTCGCCACGAAGTGACGATGACGTCAACCACGGCGCCTGTGCCAGGCCAGGCCACAAGCACACGCACATACACTCGCACATACACACACTCGCACACATACACACACGCACTCGCACATACACACACTCGCACACATACACTCGCGCACATACACACACGTACACACTCGCACATACACACACTCGCACATACACACACTCGCACACATACACACACTCGCACACATACACACACTTTCACACCTGCACATACACACTCGCACATACACACATGTACACACTCGCACACATGCACACACCTGCACACACACTCGCGTACACACTCGCACACACGCTCACACGTGCACACACACGCACACATACATACATACAAAGAAAAAGATCCCCCATATAGCCTTAACAGACTGTAGGGGCAAGTGCTGTTAGCGAGCGCCTTTGAAGGCCGGAACGGTACACGAGGGGGTGGGTGGCCAGCACCACGCCCGACCGCCTTTGTCTCCCTAGTGGCAATGTTTACACACCGCACCAGGTACTCATTTTAGGCTGAGTCGACCTAGGGGAGGCCCGGGACCGGTTCAGATAATCGTCACTGGTGTTGGCCGTGAGCGGGAATCGAACCCGGGTCGCCAGGTTCATAGCGCAGCGCGCTAACCGCTACACTACCGCTCCCCACTACGCACACATACACACTCGTTCACATACACGTACACACATTTGCACACATACACACACTCGCACATACGTACACACTCACGTGCACACATACACATTCGCACACACATACACACGCTCACACACGTGCACACACACACACTCGGCCGTACAAATTGAATCGTCGCCCGGCTCGCTGATTGTCGCGGCCGCGTCGGCTCAACTCAGCTGGCGGGGGGGTGGCGGAGGGTATCACGACACAGTTGTCTCTACGGACCACCGCGCTCGTTGGCAAGACCGCGGAAAAAAAAACCCCAACCCGCGAATTGTCACCAACGTGGCCTCGCGAGAGCCTCCCGCGTGCGCAATCCGAGCGGACGACCTCGCACGAAGTTGGCAAAACAAAAACTGCGGCTCTTGGGAGCCGTGTGTAGGGGGCGAGTCCTCGTTTTAACGCGCCAGTTGCGGTCGGAGTAGACGCATGGAGCGGGACCGCGCCGCGTCAAGCAGAGAACGGTTCCCCCCCCCCCCACGCCGTAGCAGTAACGACGCTGAAGTGTGGCGAGCGACGATGCGCCACTGCCGCCGGCTGACTGCTGCTGCTGCTACGGCGCGCAACGAGATGGCGATGGGACGAACCGCCGAGGGTTACTCCACCGCCGCCGCCGTCGCGTTGCCGTATCACACCGTAGCCGCTTCGCCGCGCGGCACGGGGAAGTAGTTCGTCGCCGACTGCTGTAGAAACGCTCTCCACGTTGTAACGGCGTATGCGTTCCACGTTGTAACGGCACATGCCTTCTACGTAGTAACGGTGCACGCGTTCCACGTTGTAACGTTGTGCGTGTGCCGCGAACGGTGTTCCAGAATGGAAGGACGGCGCTGTACGAGTCCGCGTTGTTGGCATGAACACCGCCACGCGCTCAGCGAGAACTTGCCGTGTATATGTCTCTCTCGCTCTCTCTCTCTATAAATATATTCCAAATTATTCGAGTCCGATGGCCCCCATCCCTGGTTCCGCCGAACTCCTGCCGAACTCCGTGATGTTTAGTAAAAGTTGCGTTCACTCCCTGGGTATTTTATTAAAAGTCTGCGTGTTTAATTTGTCGTACATTTTTTTTATCGCCGCTGTCCTCGGCGTCACCGCCGCCGTGCTCGCGATTCACGCTGCTTTGGGATTCGGGAACACGTTTAAGGCATTGCCGCTTTCGTTATCATCAGCACCGCGGTCTATCCGCTGCTAGATGACGGTCAGTGTGACGACGACGACGTCTCTAACACTTACACATCTTTCCACAAAAGCACTCGGCTCCCAGAGCACCTCGTCGTCGTATCTCCGATCTCTCTCGCATCGTGCTTTGTTTTTCACTCGGAGCATTCCCCGGGGAACTTTACAATCGTGCTCGTCATCGTCGTTATCATCATCATCACCTTCATATGCACACGGCGCCTCCCATGCAGTGCGCGTCAAGGCGAATCGATGGACGAGGGGCACCCCCAGTGGCAGCTGTCCCTGGTGGGGTGCATGGTGACTCAGCGCCTGGCCTGTGAGTGGACGTTAGTCGACTGCCGTGAGGGGACGATGTTCACTATGTGGACTTGCCTCGGGGCACTCCCAGTGGCAGCTGTTCCTGTGCCGTGCATGGTGACTCAGCACGCGGACCCGCGTGATGGGGGCGTCAGTCTGCTTGCCAGCCGGGTGGCGATGATTGCCGCTATGTGGTCTAGCCTAGGGGCACCCCCGGTGGCAGCTGTCCTCGTGGGGTGAATGCTGCACGGAGGGCCTGGCCTGTGAGTGGGCGGTTTGCTGCCAGGTAGGGGTTGATGTGGGGTTGGGGGCATGATGTTGATGCGGTTTTATCCATTCGCGCAATTCATTGGCGGATGTGATTTATATAAATAAATAAGTGTACGTGGTTTTACGTTTTTTCCTTTTTCCGCATGGTTAATATTACAATCCGCCGGTGGTATTAACCGGCGTGACTCGGGAGAGAATCCATCAGATTGGGAGAGAATCCATCAGATTGGGAGAGAATCCATCAGATTGGGAGAGAATCCATCGGATTGGGAGAGAATCCATCGGATTGGGAGAATCCATTGGATTGGGAGAATCCATCGGATTGGGAGAATCCATCAGATTGGGAGAATCCATCAGATTGGGAGGGGATCAATCAGGTTGGGAGAATCCATCAGATTGGGAGAATCCATCAGACTCGGAAGAGAATCCATCAGACTCGGGAGAATCCATCAGATTGGGAGAATCCATCAGACTCGGGTGGGAATCAATCAGATTGGGAGATCCATCAGATTGGGATAATCCATCAGACTCGGGAGGGAATCAATCAGATTGGGAGAATCCATCAGATTGGGAGAATTCATCAGACTCGGGAGGGAATCAATCTAATTGGGAGAATCCATCAGATTGGGGGAGAATCCATCAGATTGGGAGAATCCATCAGATTGGGAGAATCCATCGGATTGGGAGAATCCATCAGATTGGGAAAGAATCAATCAGATTGGGAAAGAATCAATCAGATTGGGAGAATCCATCAAATTGGGAGAATCCATCAGATTGGGAGAATCCAACAGATTGGGAGAATCCATCAGATTGGGAGAGAATCCATCAATTTGGGAGAGAATCCATCAGATTGGGAGAGAATCCATCAGATTGGGAGAATCGATCAGATTGGGAGAATCAATCAGATTGGGAGAATCCAATAGATTGGGAGAATCCAACAGATTGGGAGAATCCATCAGATTGGGAGAGAATCCATCAGATTGGGAGAGAATCCATCAGATTGGGAGAATCCATCAGACTCGGGAGAATCCATCAGATTTGGAGAATCCATCAGATTGGGAGAATCCATCAGATTGGGAGAGAATCCATCAGATTGGGAGAGAATCCATCAGATTGGGAGAATCCATCAGCCTCGGGAGAATCAGATTGGAAGATAATCCATCAGATTGGGAGAATCCATCAGATTGGGAGAATCCAACAGATTGGGAGAATCCATCAGATTGGGAGAGAATCCATCAGATTGGGATAATCCATCAGACTCGGGAGAATCCATCAGATTGGGAGAATCCATCAGATTGGGAGAATCCATCAGATTGGGAGAGAATCCATCAGATTGGGAGAAAATCCATCAGATTGGGAGAATCCATCAGACTCGGGAGAATCCATCAGATTGGAAGAGAATCCATCAGATTGGGAGAATCCATCAGATTGGGAGAATCCATCAGACTCGGGAGAATCCATCGGATTGGGAGAATCCATCAGATTGGGAGAATCCATCAGATTGGGAGAATCCATCAGATTCGGAGAATCCATCAGATTGGGAGAATCCATCAGATTGGTAGAATCCATCAGATTGGGAGAATCCATCAGATTCGGGAGAGAATCCATCAGATTGGGAGAATCAATCAGATTGAGAGAATCCATCAGACTCGGGAGAGAATCCATCGGATTGGGAGAATCCATCGGATTGGGAGAATCCATCAGACTCGGGAGAGAATCCATCAGATTGGGAGAATCCATCAGACTCGGGAGAGAATCAATCGACTTTGGAGAGAAGCCATCGGATTGGAAGAGAATCCATCGGCCAATTAAAATTGGAGGTGTTGAGTCATCCTGGATTGTTTTTGTCTTCCCCGCTCACCTGTGGATGTCGACCTGACGACACTTGGCGCAGTTTTCTCGTTGCAAGTGCCGCTAATCTGACCGCCGCTAAATCTGATTCTGATTCGAACTCACCAGGTGAGTGAACGGATGAGTGAGGGTCGCTCCCTAACTCACCAGGTGAGTGGCTGAGGGTGGCTCCCTAACTCACCAGGTGAGTGGCTGAGTGAGGTGGCTGAATGAGGGTCGCTCCCTAACTCACCAGGTTAGGGGCTGAAGGATGGTCGCTCCATAACTCACCAGGTGAGTGGCTGAGTGAGGTGGCTGAATGAGGTTCGCTCCCTAACTCACCAGGTGAGTGGCTGAAGGATGGTCGCTCCCTGGCTCACCAGGTGAGTGGCTGAGTGAGGTGGCTGAATGAGGGTCGCTGCATAACTCACCAGGTGAGTGGCTGAGTGAGGGTCGCTCCCTAACTCACCAGGTGAGTGGCTGAAGGATGGTCGCTCCATAACTCACCAGGTGAGTGGCTGAGTGAGGGTGGCTCCATAATTAACCAGGTTAGTGGCTGAATGATGGTCGCTCCATAACTAACCAGGTGAGTGGCTGAGTGAGGGTCGCTCCATAACTCACCAGGTGAGTGGCTGAGTGAGGTGGCTGAATGAGGGTCGCTCCATAACTCACCAGGTGAGTGGGTGGGCAAGGGTCGCTCCCTAACTCACCAGGTGAGTGGCTGAGTGAGGGTCGCTCCCTAACTCACCAGGTGAGTGGCTGGGTGAGGGTGGCTGAATGATGGTCGCTCCATAACTCGCCAGGTGAACGGATGAGTGAAGGTCGCTCCATAACTCACAAGGTGAGTGGCTGAATGATGGTCGCTCCATAACTGACCGAGTGAGTGGGTGAGGGTCGCTCCATAACTCACCAGGTGAGTGGCTGAATGATGGTCGCTCCATAACTCACCAGGTGAGTGGCTGAGTGAGGTGGCTGAATGAGGTTCGCTCCCTAACTCACCAGGTGAGTGGCTGAAGGATGGTCGCTCCCTGGCTCACCAGGTGAGTGGCTGAGTGAGGTGGCTGAATGAGGGTCGCTCCATAACTCACCAGGTGAGTGGCTGAGTGAGGGTCGCTCCCTAACTCACCAGGTGAGTGGCTGAAGGATGGTCGCTCCATAACTCACCAGGTGAGTGGCTGAGTGAGGGTGGCTCCATAATTAACCAGGTTAGTGGCTGAATGATGGTCGCTCCATAACTAACCAGGTGAGTGGCTGAGTGAGGGTCGCTCCATAACTCACCAGGTGAGTGGCTGAGTGAGGTGGCTGAATGAGGGTCGCTCCATAACTCACCAGGTGAGTGGGTGGGCAAGGGTCGCTCCCTAACTCACCAGGTGAGTGGCTGAGTGAGGGTCGCTCCCTAACTCACCAGGTGAGTGGCTGGGTGAGGGTGGCTGAATGATGGTCGCTCCATAACTCGCCAGGTGAACGGATGAGTGAAGGTCGCTCCATAACTCACAAGGTGAGTGGCTGAATGATGGTCGCTCCATAACTGACCGAGTGAGTGGGTGAGGGTCGCTCCATAACTCACCAGGTGAGTGGCTGAATGATGGTCGCTCTATAACTCACCAGGTGAGTGGGTGGGTGAGGGTCGCTCCATAACTCACCAGGTGAGTGGCTGAGTGAGGGTGGCTGAATGATGGTCGCTCCATAACTCACCAGGTGATTGGGTGAGTGAGGGTCGCTCCATAACTCACCAGGTGAGTGGGTGGGTGAGGGTCGCTCCCTAACTCACCAGGTGGGTGGCTGGGTGAGTGTGACCAGCGAGCGAGCTTAGCGAGTGAGAGTTGCCGTTGCTGCTTAATTTAAAAAAAAATGGTTGTCCAGCATGCGGTTGGCTCGACATGAGCCTCGGTAGCACGTCACAGAGAGAGCGTCGTCGTGACGTCACGGCCGCGTCACAGTGTTAGGCACGTGACCGCGCAAGCCGCGGACTAATCGACCCGTCTGTCCCACACTCCGTCGCTTCACTCCCGCGGGTGTGGGTCGAGGAGGAGGACGAGGCTGTAGCCCAGGCTGTACCAGGCAATGGCGGAGCCAGGATTTTCAGGTAGTGGGGGGCAGGGGGCAACCCCTCCAGCAATGAAAAATGATAGAGGAGTTGTTAGTGAGTAAGGAGTTGTTAGTGAGTAAGGAGTTGTTAGTAAGGAGTTGTTAGTAAGGAGTTGTTAGTAAGTAGTTGTTAGTGAGTAAGGGGTTGTTAGTAAGGAGTTGTTAGTAAGGAGTTGTTAGTAAGGAGTTGTTAGTGAGTAAGGAGTTGGTAGTAAGGAGTTGTTAATGAGTAAGGAGTTATTAGTAAGGAGTTCTTAGTAAGTAAGAAGTTGTTAGTAAGTAGGGAGTTGTTAGCAAATAAGGAGTCGTTAGTAAGTAAGGAGTTGGTAGTAAGCAAGGAGTTGTTAGTAAGTAAGGAGTTGTTAGTAAGTAAGGAGCCGTTAGTAGGTAAGGAGTCGTTAGTAAGCAAGGAGTTGTTAGTAAGTAAGGAGTTGTTAGTAAGTAAGGAGTTGCTAGTAGGTAAGGAGTTGTTAGTAAGTAAGGAGTTGCTAGCAAGTAAGGAGTTGTTAGTAAGTAAGGAGTTGTTAGTGAGTAAGGAGTTGTTAGTAAGTAAAGAGTTGTTAGCAAGTAAGGAGTTGCTAGTGAGTAAGGAGTTGTTAGTAAGTAAGGAGTTGTTAGTGAGTAAGGAGTTGTTAGTAAGTAAGGAGTTGTTAGTAAGTAAGAAGTTGCCAGTAAGTAAGGAGTTGTTAGTAAGTAGTTGTTAGTAAGTAAGGAGTTGTTAGTAAGTAAGGAGTTAGTAAGTAAGGAGTTGTTAGCAAGTAAGGAGTTGCTAGTAAGTAAGGAGTTGTTAGTAAGTAAGGAGTTGTTAGTAAGTAAGGAGTTGTTAGTGAGCAAGGAGTTGTTAGTGAGTAAGGAGTTGTTAGTAAGGAGTTGTTAGTAAGAAAGGAGTTGCTAGTAAGCAAGGAGTAGTTAGTAAGTAAGGAGTTGTTAGTAAGTAAGGAGTTGTTAATAAGTAAGGAGTTGCTAGTAAGTAAGGAGTTGTTAGTAAGTAAGGAGTTGCTAGTAAGTAAGGAGTTGTTAGTAAGTAAGGGGTTGTTAGTAAGTGGTTGTTAGTAAGTAAGGAGTTGTTAGTAAGTAAGGAGTTGTTAGTGAGCAAGGAGTTGTTAGTGAGTAAGGAGTTGTTAGTAAGGAGTTGTTAGTAAGAAAGGAGTTGTTAGTAAGCAAGGAGTCGTTAGTAAGTAAGGAGTTGTTAGTAAGTAAGGAGTTGTTAATAAGTAAGGAGTTGCTAGTAAGTAAGGAGTTGTTAGTAAGCAAGGAGTTGCTAGTAAGTAAGGAGTTGTTAGTAAGTAAGGGGTTGTTAGTAAGTGGTTGTTAGTAAGTAAGGAGTTGTTAGTAAGTAAGGAGTTGTTAGTAAGTAAGGAGTTGCTAGTGATCGGCCTCGCGCTCTCTGAAGGTGTTGATGCCTTCAGGGAAGTCGTGTACTGTAGACGCAACTGCGCACAATTCTGAGTCACTTATAACCGCTTTGCCGTTACTTATTGGCAATTATGGACTCGGACTATTGTCCTATCATCTCATAGAGTCCCTGGCACCTAATAATATGCTACACAGTGGCAGTGGGTGTCGCAAAATGCCGATTTGTTACTAATAAACCCCAATGATCCGATCGAAATGAAGGGATTTCGATGGGATCATTGGGGGGGGAGGGGGGGGGTCACGTGCCACCCCACCCCAGGTGGAAGGCGGTAGAGCAACGTGTGTGGACTAATCCCCATCTGTTCCACACTCCCTCGGCTTTTGCCATTCTCCGGTCTAACACACTGGTGGTGAGACAGCGCCCTGAATAAGGCCGCTGTCTCTGTTGTAGTCCAATCCGTTTCACAGACGATGCGTTATGTATGACCAGATGCGTCATGTATGACCAGAGGCATGTGGTGTTTGCGTGTTCACCACAAAGTACCGTGCGTGGTGGTTAACGCGGTGAACTTGATGCCTCGCAAAAAAATGTTTCAATTTGGTGTTTGAATATCTTAACACACCACGTGTTTTGTTGCCAGAAAGGGGCCGTCCATAAATGACGTCACGCACTTAGGGGGTGGGAGGGGGGGTCAGATATTTGTGACGATGTGTGACGAGGGGGGGGGGGTTGAGAAATGTGACGTCACATCAAAATGTGCAAAACTTTAAATAAATATAGACAACACGTTCTACTTATTCTTGGTTCTTTCGGTAAAGTCACCACGTAGAAGGGAAACAGTAAAATAATAAAAATATAAAACAATCAAAATCCTCACGACGTTTCGACTGCAACACAAGCAATCATCATCAGGTGTGAAAACCCAAGCAAGAACATTTTGAAAAAAGTGGCGGTTATTTTTAACGTTGACAATAACCGCCACTTTTTCAACGTTAAAAATAACCGCCACTTTTTCAACGTTAAACATAACCGCCACTTTTTCAACGTTAAAAATAACCGCCACTTTTTCAACGTTAAAAATAACCGCCACTTTTTTCAAATTTTTCTTGCTGTGGTTTTCACACCTGATGATGATTGCTTGTGTTGCGGTCGAAACGTCGTGAGAATTTTTATACTTTTTTATTATTTTATTGTTTCCCTTCTACGCGGTGACTTTACCGAAAGAACCAAGAATATGAATCCCTGCAGTCACGAAAGCTTTAAATCGACACGTTCTACTAAAAGAGACTTTTTAATAAATGTTTTCTCCTACAACATCAGAGTGCAGCGGCACATTAAATACGCACTACAATGACAATAGTTTAAAGCGATTTGAAACATGTTTTATTTATTTTTGGGGGGGGGGCGGGGCAGAGCTTTGTGACGTCATATTTGAGGGGGAGGGTCTGACTTTTTGTGACGCCACGTGACGACAGAGAGGAGGAGAGGGGGGGGGTCAAAAATCGCCCAAAATCGCGTGACGTCATTTACGGGTAAAACCTCGCCTGATGTTGTTAATCTCCCTCTGTCCCACACTCCATTCCGTGGGTGTGGCAGGAGACGCCATACCCCCGGCTGGTCCAGGAGGTGGCGATACAGCAACGTGGGTGGACCACTCGCCATCTGTTCCATCTGCACGGGAATATCGTGCTGCCCCCTCGCATGCGTCCAGTTTCCGCCCACGTGTGACGCATTAATTAGCCGATAGCGTCTCTACACATAGAGGTCTGCAGAGCTTCGGGGACGAGTTTGACGCTGGCTCCACCTCGCCAACGCGTGGCTGCTGCTGCTGCCTCTCTGCAGCTCTATGAGTCGTCCTCTGAGTCGTCCTCTCTCTGAGTCGTCCTCTCTCTCCGTGTCGTCCTCTCTCTGAGTCGTCCTCTCTCTCTGAGTCGTCCTCTCTCTCTGAGTCACTCTCTCTGAGTCCTCTCTCTCTCTGAGTCGTCCTCTCTGTGAGTCGTCCTCTCTCTCTGAGTCGTCCTCTCTCTCTGAGTCCTCTCTCTCTGAGTCGTCCTCTCTCTCAGTCGTCCTCTCTCTCTCTCAGTCGTCCTCTCTCTCTGAGTCGTCCTCTCTCTGAGTCGTCCTCTCTCTCTCTGAGTCGTCCTCTCTCTGAGTCGTCCTCTCTCTCTGAGTCACCCTCTCTCGCTCTCTGAGTCATCCTCTCTCTCTGAGAGTGATGAGTGGATTTCCGTGTCCATCACAAGTTGACAGCTTAGTTTCCGTTTCCACATCCAGTGTCTCATCAGCAGTATCGGGCTGGCTTGTGTGTGTATAATGAGTTGTGTGTATGTACAATGAGTTGTGTGTGTGTATACTGTGATTTGTGTGTATATACAATAGAGTTGTGTGTGTGTACAATGAGTTGTGTGTATGTACAATGAGTTGTGTGTGTATAATGAGTTGTGTGTATGTACAATGAGTTGTGTGTGTGTATACTATGAGTTGTGTGTATATACAATAGAGTTGTGTGTGTGTATAATGAGTTGTGTGTGTGTACAATATGAGTTGAGTGTGTATGTACAATATGAGGTGTGTTTTTATACAACATGAGTTGTGTGTGTGTGTAATATGAGTTGTGTGTGTGTACTATGAGTTGTGTGTGTGTGTGTGTACTATGAGTTGTGTGTGTGTGTACTATGAGTTGTGTGTGTGTGTATAATGAGTTGTGTGTGTGTATAATGAGTTGTGTGTGTGTATAATGAGTTGTGTGTGTGTGTACTATGAGTTGTGTGTGTGTGTGTATAATGAGTTGTGTGTGTGTGTACTATGAGTTGTGTGTGTGTGTACTATGAGTTGTGTGTGTATAAAATGAGTTGTGTGTGTGTACTATGAGTTGTGTGTGTGTACTATGAGTTGTGTGTGTGTGTGTACTATGAGTTGTGTGTGTGTGTGTGTGTATAATGAGTTGTGTGTGTGTATAATGAGTTGTGTGTGTGTGTACTATGAGTTGTGTGTGTGTATAATGAGTTGTGTGTGTGTACTATGAGTTGTGTGTGTATACTATGAGTTGTGTGTGTACTATGAGTTGTGTGTGTGTACTATGAGTTGTGTGTGTATAATATGAGTTGTGTGTGTCTATAATGAGTTGTGTGTGTATGTATAATGAGTTGTGTGTGTGTGTGCAATATGAGTTGTGTGTGTGTGTGTACTATGAGTTGTGTGTGTATATAATGAATTGTGTGTGTGTACTATGAGTTGTGTGTGTATAATGAGTTGCGTGTGTGTGTGTGTGTACTATGAGTTGTGTGTGTATAATGAGTTGTGTGTGTGTATAATGAGTTGTGTGTGTCTATAATGAGTTGTGTGTGTGTATGTATAATATGAGTTGTGTGTGTGTGTGTACTATGAGTTGTGTGTGTATATAAATTCGGGGGGGGGTGGTAGAAGTGGAGGGAGGGAGGGGGGTGAGGGGCGGGGTCTCCATTGTTCCCAGCTCACCTGAGCTTCCCCACCTGGCACTGGTCAAACACAGTGCGCACAATAGACACGAGAGTCAACAGGAGCCACGCGTGTCAACACTATCAGGCGCGCCGAGCGTGTTGCGTGTTCGAGGAGTCGTCGTGTGCGTGTGTGTGCATTGGGTGGTGTGTCATAATCATCATGATCATCAACACTTGCCTTCAGCAACATCAGCAGCAGCATCACGACCAACAACAATCATCACCATCAGCAACAGTGTTGTCATCAACAGCAACTTCATCATCAACAACATCATCAGCAACAACATCATCATCAACAACATCAGCAACACCATCATCAGCAACAACATCATCATTAGCAACATCATCAGCAACATCATCAGCAACAACATCATCATCATCATCAGCAGCAGCATCATCAACAGCGGCATCACGATCACCATCAATCATCACTATCAACATTCGTATTGTCATCAGCAACATCATCAATAGCAATATCATCATCAACAACATCATCAACAACATCATCAATAGCAACATCATCATCAACAACATCATGAGCAGCAGCATCATCAGCAGCAGCAGCATCACGATCACCATCAATCATCACTATCAACATTCGTATTGTCATCAGCAACATCATCAATAGCAATATCATCATCAACAACACCATCAACAACATCGTCATCAATAGCAACATCATCAACAACATCATCAGCAGCAGCATCATCATCATCAGCAGCAGCAGCAGCAGCAGCATCACGATCACCATCAATCACCATTATCAACATTCGTATTGTCATCAGCAACATCATCAATAGCAACATAATCATCAACAACATCATCAACAACATCATCATAATCAATAGCAACATCATCATCAACAACATCATCAGCAGCAGCAGCAGCATCACGATCACCATCAATCATCACTATCAACATTCGTATTGTCATCAGCAACATCATCAATAGCAATATCATCATCAACAACACCATCAACAACATCATCATCAATAGCAACATCATCATCAACAACATCATTAGCAGCAGCATCATCAGCAGCAGCAGCATCACGATCACCATCAATCATCACTATCAACATTCGTATTGTTATCAGCAACATCATCAATAGCAACATCATCATCAACCACATCATCAACAACATCATCAATAGCAATATTATCATCAACAACATCATCATCAGCAGCAGCATCAGCAGCATCACGATCACCATCAATCATCATTATCAACATTCGTATTGTCATCAGCAACATCATCAATAGCAACATCATCAACAACATCATCATCAGCAGCAGCATCATCAGCAGCATCACGATCACCATCAATCATCACTATCAATATTCGTATTGTCATCAGCAACATCATCAATAGCAACATCATCATCAACAACATCATCAACAAAATCATCATCAATAGCAACATCATCATCAACAA
>NC_046129.1:2437832-2567832 GCF_010993605.1 Petromyzon marinus | reverse complement strand
CAGAGACCCATAGACTCACACAGAGACCCATAGACTCACACAGAGACCCATAGACTCACACAGAGACCCATAGACTCACACAGAGACCCATAGACTCACACACAGACGTGTAGACTCACACAGAGACACAGACTCACACAGAGACCCGTAGACTCACACAGAGACCCATAGACTCACACAGAGACCCATAGACTCACACAGAGACCCATAGACTCACATAGAGACCCGTAGACTCACACAGAGACCCATAGACTCACACAGAGACCCATAGACTCACACAGAGACCCATAGACTCACACGGAGACCCATAGACTCACACAGAGACCCATAGACTCACACAGAGACCCATAGACTCACACAGAGACCCCTAGACTCACATAGAGACCCGTGGACTCACACAGAGACACAGACTCACACAGAGACCCGTAGACTCACACAGAGACACATAGACTCACACAGAGACACATAGACTCACACAGAGACACATAGACTCACGCAGAGACCCATAGACTCACATACAGACCCATAGACTCACACAGAGACCCGTAGACTCACACAGAGACCCATAGACTCACACAGAGACCTGTAGACTCACACAGAGACCCATAGACTCACACAGAGCCCTATAGACTCACACAGAGACCCATAGACTCACACAGAGACCCATAAACTCTGAGTCCCATAGACTCACACAGAGACCCATACACTCACATAGAGACCCATAGACTCACACAGACAGCCATAAACTCACACAGAGACCCATAGACTCACACAGAGACCCATAGGCTCACACAGAGACTCATAGGCTCACACAGAGACCCATAGACTCTGAGACCCATAGACTCACACAGAGACCCATAGACTCACACAGAGACCCGTAGACTCACACAGAGACCCATAGACTCACACAGAGCCCCATAGACTCACACAGAGACCCATAGACTCACACAGAGACCCATAGACTCTCAATATTGTGCACCACGACCATCGCGAACCACCACTCCCTCCCCCACAAACACGTGTAATAGGACCTCGCAAACAGTGAAATCCAGCAGGCGTGTAGGAGGTTGGTGGTGGTGGTGATAATTGGGGTAAATGAGCTCATATTCCTCACGCACCTGCCGATTGTGAGCCGATCCCTGAGCAAATGAACTGAGACAATGGGACAATGCGTGCGTGCGTGTGTCTATGTCTGTCTGTCCGTGTCTGTGTGTGCGTGTCTGTGTGCGTGTGCGTGTGTGCGTGTCTGTGTGTGTGTGCGTGCCGGCCTTCCACAGCTAACAGCACTTGGCCCCCCAGAAAGCCTGTCAAGGCGCTAAGGGGGACCTTTGTCTTTGTCGTCAGATCGGATGTCAATATATAGGCGAGTCACATTGAGTGGTGACCATAGCCGTCGTTAATAGGTGTTCGCTAACACACACACAGGTATCGATCTGTGTGTGTGTGATGCTAGGCTCGTACGGACCAGTTGTGAGTCAATTGATTGGTGAGTGTACAGGTGAGTGACTACATAACTGAATGTATAAACAGGTGAGTGTACAGGTGAGCGAGTATACAGGTGAGTTATTACAGAAGTTAATTTATAGACAGATGAGTGTACAGGTGAGTGTACAGGTGAGTGATTACATAAGTTAGTGTATAGACAGTTGAGCGTACAGGTGAGTGATACGTGAGCATACAGACAGGTGAGTGTACAGGTGAGTGTACAAGTGAGCGAGTGTATAGGTGAGCGTACAGGTGAATGTATAGGCAGGTGTACAGGTGAGTGTACAGGTGAGTGTACAAGTGAGTGAGTGTACAGGTGAGTGTACAGGTGAGCGTACAGGTGAGTGTGTGTACAGGTGAGTGTACATACAGGTGAGTGACCAGGTGAGCGAGTGTATAGGTGAGTGTACATACAGGTGAGTGACCAGGTGAGCGAGTGTATAGGTGAGTGTACAGGTGAGTGTACAGGTGAGCGAGTGTATAGGTGAGTGTACAGGTGAGTGTACATACAGGCGAGTGTATAGGTGAGTGTACAGACAGGTGAGTGTACAGGTGAGCGAGTGTATAGGTGAGTGTACAGGTGTGTGTACATACAGATGAGTGTACATGTGAGCGAGTGTATAGTTGAGTGTACAGGTGAGTATACATACAGGTGAGTGACCAGGTGAGCGAGTGTATAGGTGAGTGTACAGGTGAGTGTACATACAGGTGAGTGACCAGGTGAGCGAGTGTATGGGTGAGTGTACACGTGAGTGTACAGGTGAGCGAGTGCATAGGTGAGTGTACAGATGAGTGTACATACAGGTGAGTGACCAGGTGAGCGAGTGTATAGGTGAGTGTACAGGTGAGCGAGTGTATAGGTGAGTGTACATACAGGTGAGCGAGTGTACAGGTGAGTGTACAGGTGAGTGTACAGGTGAGCGAGTGTATAGGTGAGTGCACAGGCGAGTGTACATACAGGTGAGTGTACATACAGGTGAGCGAGTGTACAGGTGAGTGCACAGGTGAGTGTACATACAGGTGAGCGAGTGTACAGGTGAGTGTACAGGTGAGTGTACATACAGGTGAGCGAGTGTACAGGTGAGTGTACAGGTGAGTGTACATACAGGTGAGTGACCAGGTGAGCGAGTGTACAGGTGAGTGTACAGGTGAGTGTACAGGTGAGTGTACATACAGGTGAGCGAGTGTACAGGCGAGTGCACAGGTGAGCCAGTGTTACAGGTAGAGGGTGTCCCCGCCACCCCGTCCGCCCCCTCCGCATTGCACGTGCATTCTCTGGGCAAGTCCGCAGTGCCGCTACCTTGCAGTGTTTACACGTGTAAATCGGGAGGGCGGCAACGCCACTCGACCGACCCCCGCGCCACGTGGGGGTCGCACGCAGCCTCGCGTCGTCTCTTCGTCGGAGAAGCAGCGGCGAGCGTTTGAGGGCGTGAGTCTATGAAGTCTACGGGTCTCTGTGTGGTGAGTTTGTAGGTCTCTGTGTGGTGAGTTTGTGGGTCTCTGTGTGATGAGTCTATGGGTCTCTGTGTGATGAGTTTGTGGGTCTCTGTGGGATGAGTCTATGGGTCTCTGTGTGATGAGTCTATGGGTCTCTGTGTGATGAGTCTATGGGTCTCTGTGTGATGAGTCTATGGGTCTCTGTGTGATGAGTCTATGGGTCTCTGTGGGATGAGTCTACGGGTCTCTGTGTGGTGAGTCTATGGGTCTCTGTGTGAGGAGTCTATGGGTCTCTGTGTGAGGAGTCTACGGGTCTCTGTGTGAGGAGTCTATGGGTCTCTGTGTGAGGAGTCTATGGGTCTCTGTGTGGTGAGTTTGTAGGTCTCTGTGTGATGAGTTTGTAGGTCTCTGTGTGATGAGTTTGTGGGTCTCTGTGTGATGAGTCTATGGGTCTCTGTGTGATGAGTTTGTAGGTCTCTGTGTGATGAGTTTGTAGGTATCTGTGTGATGAGTTTGTAGGTCTCTGTGTGATGAGTTTGTGGGTCTCTGTGGGATGAGTCTATGGGTCTCTGTGTGATGAGTCTATGGGTCTCTGTGTGATGAGTTTGTGGGTCTCTGTGTGATGAGTCTGTGGGTCTCTGTGTGATGAGTCTACGGGTCTCTGTGTGATGAGTTTGTAGGTCTCTGTGTGATGAGTTTGTAGGTCTCTGTGTGATTAGTTTGTGGGTCTCTGTGTGATGCGTCTATGGGTCTTTGTGTGATGAGTCTATGGGTCTCTGTGTGATGAGTCTATGGGTCTCTGTGATTAATCTATGGGTCTCTGTGTGATGAGTCTATGGGTCTCTGTGTGATGAGTCTGTGGGTCTCTGTGTGATGAGTCTATGGGTCTCTGTGTGATGAGTCTGTGGGTCTCTGTGTGATGAGTCTACGGGTCTCTGTGTGATGAGTCTATGGGTCTCTGTGTGATGAGTCTGTGGGTCTCTGTGTGATGCGTCTACGGGTCTATGTGCGAGTCTACGGGTCTCTGTGCGAGTCTATGGGTTTCTGTGTGATGAGTCTATGGTTCTCTGTGCGAGTCTATGGGTCTCTGTGCGAGTTTAATGTCAAAGTGTGGTGGGGTAAAGCGTGGGTAGCCTTTCAATCTTACGAGGCGTACAGGCTAAGCGTGGGCGAGTGGAGCCAATCCCGCTGTGGAGGAGGGACTGTCCACTTTAGCGGCCTCTCGTGGCGGTGAAACAGAGGCAATTGCAGGGGCTGCGCCTCTATACCTATGTTCATTTATGTTGCGCTGATTCTGCCAGGTAAGGCCCCACTGAGCTACTCAGCTTTTTGTCAGAAGCGGACCGGCAATCACAAATGACAGCTCAACAAAGTGGATCATCGAGCAAGCAGCAGCCAAATATCTCCGAACACGTGATGTCGATTCAAAACGTGGAGGGAAAAAAACCGGAAGGACCCAGAGAAAAATCCACGTGAGCACTGGGAGAGAGAGAGACACGCAAACTCCAAATATACAGCAGGCGACAGGATCGGGATCGAACCCATGACCTCCTGTATACCAGGCGAGGTAGTTAACATCTCACCGCGGAGAGAGAGAGAGACACGCAAACTCCAAATATACAGCAGCAGATGTCAGGGTCGGGATGGAACCCACGACCTCCTGTGTACCAGGTGAGGTAGTTAACATCTCACCACAGAGAGAGAGAGACACGCAGACTCCAAATATACAGCAGGCGACAGGATCGATCCCCACGACCTCCTGTAGACCAGGCGAGGTAGTTAACATCTCACCACGGAGAGAGAGACACGCAAACTCCAAATATACAGCAGCAGGTGTCAGGGTCGGGATGGAACCCACGACTTCCTGTATACCAGGCGAGGTAGTTAACATCTCACCACGGAGAGAGAGACACGCACACTCCAAATATACAGCAGCAGGCGTCAGAGTCGGGACTAAACCCACGACCTACTGTATACCAGGCGAGGTAGTTAACATCTCACCACGGAGAGAGAGAGAGAGACACGCAAACTCCAAATATACAGCAGCAGGCGTCAGAGTCGGGACTAAACCCACGACCACCTGTATACCAGGCGAGGTAGTTAACATCTCACCACAGAGAGAGACACACACACAAACTCCAAATATACAGCAGCAGGCGTCAGGATCGGGACTAAACCCACGACCACCTGTGTACCAGGCGAGGTAGTCAACATCTCATAGCCACCGCGGCGGCCTCGTTGCGCGCAAAGCACTGTGGGTACGTTGTTCTTCTTCAAGATGGAGGCAACCTGAAACAAGCCACGTGCGGTGCCACGTGACGTTTCGCGCCCAGGGGCCTCCGCCAGTTGAAGGTGCCTCCAGAGACGAAGTGAAAAGTGATTTCGTTTGTGAATGATGAATTGTATTTGTTGTTAGCATTGTAACATTTTTTTAAATTCTTTAACTTTGTTTTCCTTTGGAAAATATTACCTGTAGCCCAGGGGCCTACACAATATTAATCAGGCCCTGGTTTTACGATGCAAGTTCTGGTGAAGTATGGCGAACAAGCCATGGATGGTTTAAAGCGCCTTTCTTGAACGGGATCTGTTAGTGACGTTAAAGCTATGAAATGCGTTTCGTTTTAACGGAGATACATTGACCACGCTCGCGTGCATATATTGTCCGCGTGTGTGTTAAGTGTGTGTGTGTGTTAAGTGTGTGGTTTTTAAGTGTGTGTGTTAGGTGTGTGTTGAGTGTGTGGTTTTTTAAGTGTGTGTGTTAGGTGTGTGTAAACTGTGTGTGTGTGTTAAGTGTGTGGTGTGTGTTAAGTGTGTGGTGTGTGTGTGTGTGTTAAGTGTGTGTGTTAAGTGTGTATTAGGTGTGTGTAAACTGTGTGTGTGTTAAGTGTGTGGTTTTTAAGTGTGTTAAGTGTGTGTGCGTGTTAAGTGTGTTGTGTGTAAACTGTGTGTGTGTTAAGTGTGTGTTAGGTGTGTGTAAACTGAGTGTGTGTTAGGTGTGTGTAAACTGAGTGTGTGTTAAGTGTGTGTAAACTGAGTGTGTGTTAGGTGTGTGTAAACTGAGTGTGTGTTAAGTGTGTGTGTAAACTGAGTGTGTGTTAAGTGTGTGTGTTAACTTTGTGTATTATCTCTGTTTATTTATGAAAGGCACAATAGTCGACGTGGATTGGGGTGGTGGTTGGAGTCGATGGGTCTCTATGTGGGTCTACGGGTCTCTGTGTGGGTCTACGGGTCTCTATGTGGGTCTACGGGTCTCTGTGTGGGTCTACGGGTCTCTGTGTGGGTTTACGGGTCTCTGTGGGTCTACGGGTCTCTGTGGGTCTACGGGTCTCTGTGTGGGTCTACGGGTCTCTGTGTGGGTTTACGGGTCTCTGTGGGTCTACGGGTCTCTGTGTGGGTCTACGGGTCTCTGTGTGGGTCTACGGGTCTCTGTGTGGGTCTACGGGTCTCTGTGTGGGTCTACGGGTCTCTGTGTGGGTCTACGGGTCTCTGTGTGGGTCTACGGGTCTCTGTGGGTCTACGGGTCTCTGTGTGGGTCTACGGGTCTCTGTGTGGGTCTACGGGTCTCTGTGGGTCTACGGGTCTCTGTGTGGGTCTACGGGTCTCTGTGTGGGTCTACGGGTCTCTGTAGGAGTTTATGGGTCTGTTGTGCGAGTCTATGGGTCTCTGTGTGATGAGTCTATGGGTCTCTGCTGTGTGAGTCTATGGGTCTCTGTGTGATGAGTCTATGGGTCTCTGCTGTGTGAGTCTATGGGTCTCTGTGTGATGAGTCTATGGGTCTCTGTGTGATGAGTCTATGGGTCACTGCTGTGTGAATCTATGGGTCTCTGTGTGATGAGTCTATGGGTCACTGCTGTGTGAATCTATGGGTCTCTGTGTGATGAGTCTATGGGTCTCTGTGTGATGAGTCTATGGGTCTCTGCTATGTGAGTCTATGGGTCTTTGCTGTGGGAGCCTATGGGTCTCTGTGGGAGTGTATGGGTTTCTGTTTGAGTCTATAGGTCTTTACTGTGTGACTATGGATCTTTTTGCGAGTCCCAGCGTCTGTGTGAGCCTACAGTGAGTGAAAAAAAGTATTTGATCCCCTGCTGATTTTGTACGTTTGCCCACTGACAAAGAAATAATCAGTCTATAATTTTAATGGTAGGTTTATTTGCACAGTGAGAGACAGAATAACAACAAAAAAATCCAGAAAATGCATGTCAAAAATGTTATAAATTGATTTGCATTTTAACGAGGGAAATAAGTATTTGTGACCCCTCTGCAAAACATGACTTAGTACTTGGTGGCAAAACCCTTGTTAGCAATCACAGAGGTCAGACGTTTCTTGTAGTTGGCCATCAGGTTTGCACACATCTCAGGAGGGATTTTGTCCCACTCCTCTTTGCAGATCTTCTCCAAGTCATTAAGGTTTCGAGGCTGACGTTTGGCAACTCGAACCTTCAGCTCAGATTTTCTATGGGATTAAGGTCTGGAGACTGGCTAGGCCACTCCAGGACCTTAATGTGCTTCTTCTTGAGCCACTCCTTTGTTGCCTTGTCCGTGTGTTTTGGGTCATTGTCATGCTGGAATACCCATCCACGACCCATTTTCAAATGCCCTGGCTGAGGGAAGGAGGTTCTCACCCAAGATTTGACGGTACATGGCCCCGTCCATCGTCCCTTTGATGCGGTGAAGTTGTCCTGTCCCCTTAGCAGAAAAACACCCCCAAAGCATAATGTTTCCACCTCCATGTTTGACGGTGGGGATGGTGTTCTTGGGGTCATAGGCAGCATTCCTCCTCCTCCAAACACGGCGAGTTGAGTTGATGCCAAAGAGCTCCATTTTGGTCTCATCTGACCACAACACTTTCACCCAGTTGTCCTCTGAATAATTCAGATGTTCATTGGCAAACTTCAGACGGGCATGTATATGTGCTTTCTTGAGCAGGGGGACCTTGCGGGCGCTGCAGGATTTCAGTCCTTCACGGTGTAGTGTGTTAACAATCTTGTCCCTGACATCCTTGGAGAGCTCTTTGGTCTTGGCCATGGTGGAGAGTTTGGAATCGGATTGATTGCGTCTGTGGACAGGTGTCTTTTATACAGGTAACAGGCTGAGATTAGGAGCACTCCCTTTAAGAGTGTGCTCCTAATCTCAGCTCGTTACTTGTATAGAAGACACCTGGGAGCCAGAAATCTTTCTGATTGAGAGGGAGTCAAATACTTATTTCCCTTTAAAATGCAAATCAATTCATAAAAAAAAAATTCTGACATGCGTTTTTTTGTATTTTGTTGTTGTTATTCTGTCTCTCACTGTTCAAATAAACCTACCATTAAAATTATAGACTGATCATTTCTTTGTCAGTGGGCAAATGTACAAAGTCAGCAGGGGATCAAATACTGTTTTCCCTCACTGTGTGTGTCTCTATGCTAGTCTGTGCATTTCTGTGAGTATGCGTCTCTATACGAGTCTCTGGGTGTCTGTGCCAGTCCACGTGTCTCAATCAGTCTATGGGTCTTTATACGCGTCCATGTATCGCTATTTGAGTTAATCTATGCTCCTTTATGTGAGTCTGTGGGTCTCTATGTGAGTCTGTGGGTCTCTATGTGAGTCTGTGGGTCTCTATGTGAGTCTGTGGGTCTCTATGTGAGTCTGTGGGTCTCTATGTGAGTCTGTGGGTCTCTATGTGAGTTTGTGGGTCTTTATGTGAGTCTGTGGGTCTCTATGTGAGTCTGTGGGTCTCTATGTGAGTCTGTGGGTCTCTATGTGAGTCTGTGGGTCTCTATGTGAGTCTGTGGGTCTCTATGTGAGGCTGTGGGTCTCTATGTGAGCCTGTGGGTCTCTGTGAGTCTGTGGGTCTCTGTGTGAGTCTGTGGGTCTCTGTGTGAGTCTATGGGTCTCTGTGTGAGTCTGTGGGTCTCTGTGTGAGTCTGTGGGTCTCTGTGTGAGTCTGTGGGTCTCTGTGTGAGTCTGTGGGTCTCTGTGTGACTCTGTGCGTCTCTGTGTGAGTCTGCGGGTCTCTATGTGAGTCTGTGGGTCTCTATGTGAGTCTGTGCATCTCTGTGTGAGTCTGTGGGTCTCTGTGTGAGTCTGTGGGTCTCTGTGTGAGTCTGTGCGTCTCTATGTGAGTCTGTGGGTCTCTGTGTGAGTCTGTGGGTCTCTGTGTGAGTCTGTAGGTCTCTATGTGAGTCTGTGGGTCTCTATGTGAGTCTGTGGGTCTCTGTGTGAGTCTGTGGGTCTCTGTGTGAGTCTGTGGGTCTCTGTGTGAGTCTGTAGGTCTCTATGTGAGTCTGTGGGTCTCTATGTGAGTCTGTGGGTCTCTCTGCGAGGTGAGAAGTTAAAACGAGCTGATGTATTTAATGGTTCCGACTCACACCGACAACGCTTTGCATGGCTGTTGGAATGTAGGTCTCTAATCTCCCCCCTCGCTCTCCCTATCTCTCCCTCTGCCTATCTCTCCCTCCCGCTCTCTCTCTCTCTCCCTATCTTTCTTTGTTTAACGATCAGAGGAAACAAGAAGATGCTCGGTGTAGTCGGCACTTTGCTTCGTTCATCATTTCGGTTTTTTCAACGCTTTGCTTTATGTAACCCCCCCCGCCCCCCACATTTTAAAATGAAAGATTTCACGAAAGATTTCACGCTCTGCTCTCCTTACCCCTTCCCTCTCTCTCCACCCCCTCTCTCTCTACCCCCCCTCAATGTACCCCCTCTCTCCCTGCTCCATGTCTATGTTCCCCCTGTTTTCTATGTACATATTTGTCTATATATGTGTTTTTTAAACTACGACAAGTGCTGCATCTGCACCCCGCCCTTCCCGCAGTCCTACGGCCTCCGACGGGTAGCTCAGATCTGCACGACGAGCTCTCTACCGTCATCCTATCTCTCTCTCCCTCCCTCCCGCTCTCCGTCATCCTATCTCTCTCCCTCCCTCCCTCTCTCCGTCATCCTATCTCTCTCTCTCCCTCCCTCCCGCTCTCCATCATCCTATCTCTCTCTCTCCCTCCCTCCCTCTCTCCGTCATCTTATCTCTCTCTCTCCCTCCCGCTCTCCGTCATCCTATCTCTCTCCCTCCCTCCCTCTCTCCGTCACCCTATCTCTCTCTCTCCCTCCCTCCGTCATCCTATCTCCCTCCCTCCCTCCCGCTCTCCGTCATCCTATCTCTCTCTCTCCCTCTCTCCGTCACCCTATCTTCCTCCCTCCCTCCCGCTCTCCGTCATCCTATCTCTCTCCCTCCCTCCCTCCCGCTCTCCGTCATCCTATCTCTCTCCCTCCCTCCCGCTCTCCGTCATCCTATCTCTCTCCCTTTCTCTCTCCGTCATCCTATCTCTCTCTCCCTCCCTCCCGCTCTCCGTCATCCTATCTCTCTCCCTTTCTCTCTCCGTCATCCTATCTCTCTCCCTCCCTCCCGCTCTCCGTCATCCTATCTCTCTCCCTCCCTCTCTCTCTCCGTCATCCTATCTCTCTCCCACCCTCTCTCTCTCCGTCATCCTATCTCTCTCCCTCCCTCCCGCTCTCCGTCACCCTATCTCTCTCCCTCCCTCCCGCTCTCCGTCACCCTATCTCTCTCCCTCCCTCTCTCTCTCCGTCATCCTATCTCTCTCCCTCCCTCTCTCTCTCCGTCATCCTATCTCTCTCCCTCTCTCCCGCTCTCCGTCATCCTATCTCTCTCCCTCCCTCTCTCTCTCCGTCATCCTATCTCTCTCCCTCCCTCCCGCTCTCCGTCATCCTATCTCCCTCCCTCCCTCTCTCTCTCAATCTCTCGCCCTCGCTCACTCGCTCTCCGTGATAATGTCAGTAATTGAATGGAAGTCTATTTTACATCGGCCGCTCGTCGCCTTCGCACGAATCGACCGCCGACGCACGAGTCCAATTCCGTCCCTCGGAACGGCGGCGAGCAAGCGAGAAAGAGAGACGCGCACACAGAGACAAAAGATCCTCCCTCCTGTGTAGCCTTGACGGAGTGCTGGGGCAAGTGCTGTGAGCGAGCAGCAACCGTGACCATGCACGATGAGGGGGGGGGGGTGGGGGGGTGTAGGTGGCCAGCAACACGCCCGGCCGCCTTTGTCTCCCCCGCGCCGCACCGGGTTGAGGCCGAGTCGACCTAAGAGGGAGACCCCAGGACCGGTTCAGGATAATCATCACCGGGTTTGGACGTCCGTGAGCGGGATTCGAACCCGGGCGCTCTCGTCGTGTTAGCACACAGACACACAAAGACAAAGATCCCCCATATAGCCTTCAGCAGACTGTCGGGGCAAGTGCCGTTAGCGAGTAGCAGCGCCTGTGAAGGCCGGCACGGCGCACGAGGCGGTGGTGGGCGGACAGCACCTCGCCCCCCCGGCCGGGAATCGAACTCGTGTGTCCCGGGTCCGCAGTGCGGCGCGCTGACCGCCGTGCCACCACTCCCTAGGAGCGCTCTCCCACCCCTCTCGCGCTCGCTCTGTCACACACTCACACACTCACACACTCACACACTCACGCACTCACGCACTCACGCACTCACGCACTCACACACTCACGCACTCACACACGCACTCACACACTCACACACTCACACACTCACGCACTCACGCACTCACGCACTCACACACGCACACACGCACTCACGCACTCACGCACTCACTCACACACTCACACACTCACGCACTCACACACTCACACACTCACGCACTCACACACTCACACACTCACGCACTCACACACTCACACACTCACGCACTCACGAACTCACGCACTCACACATTCACGCACTCACACACTCACACACTCACGCACTCACACACTCACACACGCACTCACACACTCACGCACTCACACACTCACGCACTCACACACTCACACACTCACGCACTCACACACTCACACACGCACTCACACACTCACACACTCACGCACTCACACACTCACACACTCACGCACTCACACACTCACACACTCACGCACTCACACACTCACACACTCACGCACTCACACACTCACACACTCACACACTCACGCACTCACACACTCACGCACTCACACACTCACACACCCACGCACTCACACACTCACGCACTCACACACTCACGCACTCACACACTCACACACTCACGCACTCACGCACTCACACACTCACACACTCGTAGACGCGGAGCGAGAGAGCGATTGATAGCGGGGGGGGGGGGGGGGTGAGATAGATTGAGAGATAGGCACGATGTGATGAATAGACAGAGCAGAATGGAATAATAGATTTGAAGGTTCCTTCGCTGCCCTTAGCCGATGTGCACCACAGCCTTGCTCACACGACAGAGGTCGCAGGGTCGATCTCCTGGAGAGGCGGTTGGAACGACGGAGGTCCACGCACAGAGACCCACAGACTCGCACAGAGACACACAGACTCGCACAGAGACCCAAAAACTCACACAGAGACCCACAGACTCGCACAGAGACCCACAGACTAGCACAGAGACCCACAGACTAGCACAGATACTCACAGACTCGCACGGAGACCCACAGACTCGCACAGAGACCCACAGACTCACACAGAGACCCATGAAAGACACCCATCCACCCAACAACCCATCCACCCAGTCAGCCACCCCACCAGCCACCCAGCCAGCCACCCAGCCAGCCACCAACCCATCCACTCAGCCACCCACCCAAACACTCAGTCACCCATCCAAACACTTAGCCACCCACAGACTCTCACAGAGACCCATGAAAGACACCCATCCACCCAACAACCCAGCCACCAACCCACCCACCCAGCCAGCCACCAACCCATCCATCCATCCACCCACCCACCAACCCATCCACCCACCCACCCAGCCACCCACCCACCAACCCACCCACCCAGCCAGCCACCAACCCACCCAGCCACCCAACCAGCCACCGACCCACCCACCCATCCACCCACCCACCCAGCCACCCACCCATCAACCCAGCCAACCACCCACCAACCCACCCACCAACCCAACCACTCAACCACCTAGCCACCCACCCACCAACCCACCCACCCAGCCACCCACCCACCCAGCCACCCACCCAGCCAGCCACCCACCAACCCAACCACCCAGCCACCCACCAACCAACCAACCCACCCAACCAGCCACCCACCCACCAACCCAGCCAACCACCCACCAATGCACCCGCTCACAATAGTGGACACTCAGCCACCCATCCAAACACTCAGCCACCCACCTAGCCAGCCAGCCACCAACCCACCCACCCAGCCACCCACCAACCCATCCATCCACCCACCCACCAACCCATCCACCCACCCACCCAGCCACCCACTCACCAACCCACCCACCCAGCCAGCCACCAACCCACCCAGCCACCCACCAACCCATCCACCCACCCAGCCACCCACCCACCCAGCCAGCCAATTACTCACCCAGCCAGCCAACCAGCCACCAACCCACCCACCCAGCCACCCACCAACCAACCCACCCACCCAGCCACCCACCCACCCACCAACCCAGCCAACCACCCACCAATGCACCCGCTCACAAAATAGCCGACGGATATGAGGAGTGGCGAGCGAGGAATGAAACGGCGACCGCGAACACAAAGCCCAGCAGACCGACAGGGCAGAGGAGGAGCGGTGGTGGCTCACTCATCCCAACTCGTCTCGAGACGTATTGCGTCACCGTCGACGTCATCAGCCGTGGTCAATCCACTGCTGGACGTAGCCCCCCACCCACCCTCCCCCCCCCATGCCTCCAAGCCACAGCCGCCACCTTCCGAAACCCGGGGATCCACCCCGGGGACGCTCCATCTCCCCCTGCGAGCGTGCCCCTGCTCGATTGGCCATACGGCGTGGAGCGGCGTTCAGGATTTTTGCCGCAAAATTGTTGGGGTTATTAATAATGAATTATAAGTCACCCCGAGCCCCCCCTGCACACTGAGATGTGAATGAGATTTGACAGTCGACTTCACCTCTCTAGTTGTGAGCCTGTGGGTCTCTGTGTGAGTCTATGGGTCTCTGTGTAAGTCTGTGAGTCTCTGTGTGAGTCTATGGGTCTCTGTGTGAGTCTGTGGGTCTCTGTGTGAGTCTATGGCTCTCTGAGTCTATGGCTCTGTTTGTGAGTATATGGGTGTCTGCTGTGTGAGTCTATGGGTCTCTGTTGTGTGAGTCTATGGGTCTCTGCTGTGTGAGTCTATGGGTCTCTGTGTGAGTCTGCGGGTCTCTGTGTAAGCCTATGGATCTCGTTGTGGGTCTATGGGACTTTATGTGAGTCTATGGGTCTCTGTGTGAGTCTATGGGTCTCTGTGTGAGTCTATGGGTCTCTGTGTGAGTCTATGGCTCTCTTTGTGATGCTATGGGTCTCTGCTGTGTGAGTCTATGGGTCTCTGCTATGTGAGTCTATGGGTCTCTGCTGTGTGAGTTTATGGGTCTCTGCTGTGTGAGTCTATGGGTCTCTGCTGTGTGAGTCTATGGGTCTCTGCTGTGTGCGTCTATGGGTCTCTGCTGTGTGAGTCTATGGGTCTCTGTGTGAGTCTGTGTGTCTCTGTGTGAGTCTGTGGGTCACTGTGTGAGTCTGTGTCTCTGTGTGAGTCTGTGGGTTTCTGTGTGAGTCTATGGGTCTCTGCTGTGTGAGTCTATGGGTCTCTGCTGTGAGTCTATGGGTCTCTGCTGTGTGAGTCTATGGGTCTCTGTGTGGGTCACTGTGTGTCTCTGTGTGAGTCTGTGGGTCACTGTGTGAGTCTGTGTCTCTGCTGTGAGTCTATGGGTCTCTGCTGTGTGAGTCTATGGGTCTCTGTGTGAGTCTGTGTGTCTCTGTGTGAGTCTGTGGGTCACTGTGTGAGTCTGTGTCTCTGTGTGAGTCTATGGGTCTCTGCTGTGTGAGTCTATGGGTCTCTGCTGTGTGAGTCTATGGGTCTCTGCTGTGTGAGTCTATGGGTCTCTGCTGTGAGTCTATGGGTCTCTGCTGTGTGAGTCTATGGGTCTCTGTGTGAGTCTGTGTGTCTCTGTGTGAGTCTGTGGGTCACTGTGTGAGTCTGTGTCTCTGTGTGAGTCTGTGGGTCTCTGTGTGAGTCTATGGGTCTCTGTGTGAGTCTATGGGTCTCTGCTATGTGATTCTATGGGTCTCTGCTGTCTGAGTCTATGGGTCTCTTTGTGAGTCTATGGGTCTCTGTGTGAGTTTATGGGTCTCTGCTGTGTGAGTCTATGGGTCTCTGCTTTGTGAGTCTATGGGTCTCTGCTGTGTGAGTCTATGGGTCTCTGTGTGAGTCTATGGGTCTCTGCTGTGTGAGTCTATGGGTCTCTGCTGTGTGAGTCTATGGGTCTCTGCTGTGTGAGTCTATGGGTCTCTGCTGTGAGTCTGCGGGTCTCTGCTGTGAGTCTATGGGTCTCTGCTGTGTGAGTCTATGGGTCTCTGCTTTGTGAGTCTATGGGTCTCTGCTGTGTGAGTCTATGGGTCTCTGTGTGAGTCTATGGGTCTCTGTGTGAGTCTGCGGGTCTCTATGTAAGTCTACGGGTCTTTATAGGAGTCCATGTGTCTCGATTGATTAATTATATATTTCCCCCCCCCCCCCACACCCACCCACCCCCCACCGAGACGTGAGTGAAGATTTACCGGTGGACTTAACCTCTAACGAACCGTGCCAGTGTCGCCTTTTGTGTTTGGCTGCGTTGATGAGGTCGCAACGGTGACCCCGCGGTGACCCGGGTTGACCCCAGGGATTGACCCCCATCCCCCCTCCCCACCGTCGGTTAATGACGAGGTGGAGGAATAGCTGCGGCGCTGTAATGACGACGATGATGATGATAACGATGATCACAGTGATGGCGACAACGATGATGTTGAGGATGATAATGACGATGATAATGACGACGATGATGATGACGATGATGAAGAGGACGACGACAACAATGATGATGACAACGATGATGATGATGACGATGACAACAATGATGACAACAACAATGATGACATCGATGATGACGATGACGATGATGATGACAACAATGACGATGATGGTGACAATGACGATGATGACGACAACAACGATGATGACGACAATGACGATGATAACGACAACAACGATGATGACGATGATGACGACAATGATGATGACAATGACAATCATGATGACAACGATGATGACGACAACAACGACGACAATGATGATATCAAACACGGAACCAGGTGTGCTGATTTACGGCTTAGTGGACCTAGGGGAGGCCCGGGACCGGTGCAGACAGTCGTCACCGTTCTGCGGGTGGCCGTGGGCGGGAATCGAACTCGGGTCGCTGGGTTCGTGATGCTGTTCGCTAACCGCCACAGCGAGATGGATACTGGATGTGGTGAGCCGTGCAATAAATTATTTCCTAGACTCACCGACTAACTCTGACCCTGAGGGAGACGGAGAGACACCCAGACCCAGGGCTCGAACCCAGCACCTCACTGTGACACGGTCATTGTGAACCCCTCCAGAGAGACACCCAGACCCAGGGCTCGAACCCAGCCTCTCAGTGTCTGTGACACGGTCATTGTGAACCCGTCCAGAGAGACACCCAGACCCAGGGCTCGAACCCAGCTTCTCACTGTGACACGGTCATTGTGAACCCCTCCAGAGAGACACCCAGACCCAGGGCTCGAACCCAGCCTCTCAGTGTCTGTGACACGGTCATTGTGAACCTCCTCCAGAGAGACACCCAGACCCAGGGCTCGAATCCAGCTCCTCATTGTGACACGGTCATTATGAACCCCTCCAGAGAGACACCCAGACCCAGGGCTCGAACCCAGCCTCTCAGTGTCTGTGACACGGTCATTGTGAACCCGTCCAGTGAGACACCCAGACCCAGGGCTCGAACCCAGCCTCTCAGTGTCTGTGACACGGCCATTGTGAACCCCTCCAGTGAGACACCCAGACCCAGGGCTAGAACCCAGCACCTCAGTGTCTGTGACACGGTCATTGTGAACCTCCTCCAGAGAGACACCCAGACCCAGGGCTCGAACCCAGCCTCTCAGTGTCTGTGACACGGTCATTGTGAACCCCTCCAGAGAGACACCCAGACCCAGGGCTCGAACCCAGCCTCTCAGTGTCTGTGACACGGTCATTGTGAACCCCTCCAGAGAGACCCAGGGCTCGAACCCAGCAGCTCATTGTGACAAGGTCATTGTGAACCCCGTCCAGTGAGACACCCAGACCCAGGGCTCGAACCCAGCCTCTCAGTGTCTGTGACTGCCATTGTGAACCCCTCCAGTGAGACACCCAGACCCAGGGATCGAACCCAGCACTAATTGTGACACGGTTATTGTGAACCCCTCCAGAGAGACACCCAGACCCAGGGCTCGAACCCAGCCTCTCAGTGTCTGTGACACGGAGAGACAGAGCCGGGGATTGAACTCGGGTCTCTGCTGTCCGTGCTGCTGCGCGTGCCGTGCGATGTCTGGCGTTGTGGTTGTGTACATGGAGTTGGTGGGTGGGTGGGGGGTTGGTGGGTGGGTGGGTGGTGGAGCGCGTGAGGGTACCGGGGCGTGTAATGTGAACCAGTCCTCGGGGTCGCCGCTAAAATAACAGAGTTAGTGCAGCTGAGCGGAAGCACACGCAAGCGGCCCCCACCCGTCCCCAATCCCTCCCTCTACCTCCCCACTCACTCCCTCCCTCCCTCTCCCCTCAATCACTCCCCAATCCTGCCACAACGTCTGGACGACTCTGTCTGGATGACTCTGTCTGGATGACTCTGGATGACTCTGTCTGGATGACTCTGTCTGGATGACTCTGGATGACTCTGTCTGGATGACTCTGTCTGGATGACTCTGGATGACTCTGTCTGGATGACTCTGTCTGGATGACTCTGGTTGACTCTGTCTGGATGACTCTGTCTGGATGACTCAGGATGACTCTGTCTGGATGACTCTGGATGACTCTGTCTGGATGACTCTGTCTGGATGACTCTGGATGACTCTGTCTGGATGACTCTGTCTGGATGACTCTGGATGACTCTATCTGGTTGACTCTGTCTGGATGACTCTGCCTGGATGACTCTATCTGGTTGACTCTGTCTGGATGACTCTGTCTGGATGACTCTGGATGACTCTGTCTGGATGACTCTGTCTGGATGACTCTGCCTGGATGACTCTGCCTGGTTGACTCTGTCTGGATGACTCTGTCTGGATGACTCTGCCTGGATGACTCTATCTGGTTAACTCTGTCTGGATGACTGTCTGGTTGACTCTGCCTGGTTGACTCTGTCTGGTTGACTCTGTCTGGATGACTCTATCTGGTTGACTCTGTCTGGATGACTCTGTCTGGATGACTCTGCCTTTGATGACTTTGTCTGGACGACTTTGTCTGGATGACTCTGTCTGGATGACTCTGGGTGACTCTGTCTGGATGACTCTGTCTGGATGACTCTGCCTGGATGACTCTGTCTGGACGACTCTGTCTGGATGACTCTGTCTGGATGACTCTGGGTGACTCTGTCTGGATGACTCTGCCTGGATGACTCTGTCTGGATGACTCTGCCTGGTTGACTCTGTCTGGGTGACTCTGTCTGGATGACTCTGGATGACTCTGTCTGGATGACTCTGTCTGGATGACTTTGGATGACTCTGTCTGGATGACTCTGTCTGGATGACTCTGGATGACTCTGTCTGGATGACTCTGTCTGGATGACTCTGTCTGGATGACTCTGGTTGACTCTGTCTGGATGACTCTGTCTGGATGACTCAAGATGACTGTCTGGATGACTCTGGATGACTCTGTCTGGATGACTTTGTCTGGATGACTCTGGATGACTCTGTCTGGATGACTCTGTCTGGATGACTCTGGATGACTCTATCTGGTTGACTCTGTCTGGATGACTCTGCCTGGATGACTCTATCTGGTTGACTCTGTCTGGATGACTCTGTCTGGTTAACTCTGTCTGGATGACTCTGTCTGGATGACTCTGCCTGGATGACTCTGTCTGGATGACTCTGGATGACTCTGGATGACTCTGTCTGGATGACTCTGCCTGGTTGACTCTGTCTGGATGACTCTGTCTGGATGACTCTGCCTGGATGACTCTGCCTGGTTGACTCTGGTTGACTCTGTCTGGATGACTGTCTGGTTGACTCTGCCTGGTTGACTCTGTCTGGTTGACTCTGTCTGGATGACTCTATCTGGTTGACTCTGTCTGGATGACTCTGTCTGGATGACTCTGCCTGGATGACTTTGTCTGGACGACTCTGTCTGGATGACTCTGTCTGGATGACTCTGGGTGACTCTGTCTGGATGACTCTGTCTGGATGACTCTGCCTGGATGACTCTGTCTGGACGACTCTGTCTGGATGACTCTGGGTGACTCTGTCTGGATGACTCTGCCTGGATGACTCTGTCTGGATGACTCTGCCTGGTTGACTCTGTCTGGGTGACTCTGTCTGGATGACTCTGGATGACTCTGTCTGGATGACTCTGTCTGGATGACTTTGGATGACTCTGTCTGGATGACTCTGTCTGGATGACTCTGGATGACTCTGTCTGGATGACTTTGGATGGCTCTGTCTGGATGACTCTGTCTGGATGACTCTGTCTGGATGACTCTGCCTGGATGACTCTGTCTGGATGACTCTGGATGACTCTGTCTGGATGACTCTGTCTGGACGACTCTGCCTGGACGACTCTGTCTGGATGACTCTGTCTGGATGACTCTGCCTGGATGACTCTGTCTGGTTGACTCTGTCTGGATGACTCTGTCTGGATGACTCTGTCTGGATGACTTTGGATGACTCTGGATGACTCTGTCTGGATGACTCTGCCTGGATGACTCTGCCTGGATGATCTGCCTGGATGACTCTGTCTGGATAACTCTGTCTGGATGACTTTGGATGACTCTGTCTGGATGACTCTGTCTGGATGACTCTGCCTGGATGACTCTATCTGGTTGACTCTGTCTGGATGACTCTGTCTGGTTAACTCTGTCTGGATGACTCTGGATGACTCTGGATGACTCTGTCTGGATGACTCTGCCTGGATGACTCTGTCTGGACGACTCTGTCTGGATGACTCTGTCTGGATGACTCTGGGTGACTCTGTCTGGATGACTCTGCCTGGATGACTCTGTCTGGGTGACTCTGTCTGGATGACTCTGGATGACTCTGTCTGGATGACTCTGTCTGGTTGACTCTGCCTGGTTGACTCTGGTTGACTGTGTCTTGATGACTCTGTCTGGATGACTCTGTCTTCTATCTTCAGATGGTCGCTTGTTGTTGCGATCGAAACGTCGTGATTTTTTTTTTTCAACCTACCTTACTTTACCGAAAGACACAAATAATCAGCTCTGGTAGGAGAAGGTGATGATGGTGATGATGGTGATGATGATGATGGTGGTGATGATGGTGATGATGATGATGGTGGTGATGATGGTGGTGATGATGGTGATGATGATGATGGTGGTGATGATGGTGGTGGTGATGATGGTGATGATGATGGTGGTGATGATGGTGGTGATGATGGTGGTGATGATGATGGTGGTGATGATGATGGTGGTGATGATGGTGGTGATGGTAGTGGTGATGATGGTGGTGATGATGGTAGTGATGATGGTGGTGATGATGATGGTGATGATGATGATGGTGGTGATGATGATGGTGATTATGATGATGGTGGTGATGATGGTGGTGGTGGTGATGATGGTGGTAATGATGATGGTGGTAATGCTGATGGTGGTGATGATGGTGATTATGGTGATGATGGTGGTGATGATGATGGTGGTGGTGATGGTGGTGGTGATGATGGTGGTAATGATGATGGTGGTGATGATGGTGGTGGTGATGATGGTGGTGATGATGGTGGTGGTGGTGGTGATGATGATGATGGTGGTGATGATGGTGGTGATGATGATGGTGATGATGGTGGTGATGATGGTGGTGGTGGTGATGATGATGGTGGTGATGATGGTGGTGATGATGATGGTGATTATGATGATGGTGGTGATGATGATGGTGGTGATGATGATGGTGGTGATGATGGTGGTGGTGATGATGGTGATGATGATGATGATGGTGGTGATGATGGTGGTGGTGATGATGGTGATGATGATGGTGGTGATGATGGTGGTGATGATGGTGGTGATGATGGTGGTGGTGATGATGATGGTGGTGGTGATGATGGTGGTGATGATGGTAGTGGTGATGATGGTGGTGATGATGGTAGTGATGATGGTGATGATGATGATGGTGGTGATGATGGTGATTATGATGATGGTGGTGATGATGGTGATTATGGTGATGATGGTGGTGATGATGATGGTGGTGGTGATGGTGGTGGTGATGATGGTGGTAATGATGATGGTGGTGATGATGGTGGTGATGATGGTGGTGATGATGGTGGTGGTGATGATGGTGGTAATGATGATGGTGGTGATGATGATGGTGATGATGATGGTGATGATGATGGTGGTGATTATGATGATGGTGATGATGGTGGTGGTGATGATGGTGGTGATGATAAATGGTGGTGATGATGATGGTGGTGATGATTGCTGTGATGATGGTGGTGATGGTGGTGGTGATGATGGTGATGATGGTGGTGATGATGATGGTGATGATGATGGTGGTGATGATGGTGGTGATGATGGTGGTGATGGTGGTGACGATGATGATGGTGGTGATGATGGTGATGATGGTGATGATAATGGTGGTGATGGTGATGGTGGTGATGATGGTGATGATGGTGATGGTGATGGTGGTGATGGTGATGATGGTGGTGATGATGGTGATGGTGATGATGGTGATGGTGATGATGGTGATGATGGTGATGATGATGGTGGTGATGATGATGGTGATGATGGTGATGATGATGGTGATGATGGTGATGATGATGGTGGTGATGATGATGGTGATGATGGTGGTGATGATGGTGGTGACGATGGTGATGATGGTGGTGATGATGGTGATGGTGATGATGGTGATGGTGATGATGGTGGTGGTGATGATGGTGATGGTTATGATGGTGCATTGTCTTTGACACTGATTGGTCCACGCCAGAGACAGCTTTCTTCAGAGCCCATTCTCAACCAGCGCTAGAGGACAATGCCTAAAGGTGACCAGCACAAAGACAATGCCACCACCAGGGCGTTGAGATCTCGGGGTCGAGCGGCTACATCATTGGACGTACCTTGCCACCGTCCAAATATAACAATCAGGTTTTACCCCTTCTGTTTGTATGTTCACCACAAATTATGTGTGGTTAATGCAGACACGATTCCTTGCAAAAGGTTTAAGTTTGGTGTTTGAACATCTTAACACCACCGTTCTATTGCCAGCAAGGGCACAACCTATTGTTATACTTTGATAGTGGCAAGGGAGGTCCCATGTTCCCGCCCTAGTCGGGAGTCGAAGCCAGGCACTTTCTTGCTGGGAGGCCCATGGGTTACATTCAGGCACGCACTGGAACTTTGGAGGCAATGCTGTTTATTAGCTAACACAACAGGTAACACTTAACATTAACAAAATAACGACATAGGGTGGTAGCCACCGTTCCTAACTTAGCTAACACAACGGTGATACGACATGACTGGACCAGGACAGCCCAACACGCTGCCTGCTCCACTAGCGGGGAGCGAGGGTCGTAGATCGTGGCTTCATCCCAGAGTTGACCCAGCAGAACAGCACAGAACAGCACAGAACAGCGAAGAACAGAACAGCACAGAACAGCACAGAACAGCGAAGAACAGCACAGAACAGCACAGAACAGCGAAGAACAGCACAGAACAGCACAGAACAGCACAGAACAGCGAAGAACAGCACAGAACAGCACAGAACAGCGAAGAACAGCACAGCACAAAACAGCACAGAACAGCGAAGAACAGCACAGAACAGCACAGAACAGCACAGAACAGCGAAGAACAGCACAGAACAGCACAGTACAGTGAAGAACAGCACTGAACAGAACAGCACAGAACAGCACAGAACAGCACAGAACAGCGAAGAACAGCACAGAACAGCACAGAACAGCGAAGAACGGAAAAGCACAGAACAGCACAGAACAGCACAGAACAGCGAAGAACAGCACAGAACAGCAAAGAACAGCACAGAACAGCGAAGAACAGAACAGCACAGAACAGCACAGAACAGCACAGAACAGCGAAGAACAGCACAGAACAGCACAGAACAGCGAAGAACAGCACAGAACAGAACAGCACAAAACAGCACAGAACAGCGAAGAACAGCACAGAACATGGAAGAACAGAACAGCACAGAACAGCACAGAACAGCACAGAACATGGAAGAACAGAACAGCACAGAACAGCACAGAACAGCGAAGAACAGAACAGCACAGAACAGCACAGAACAGCGAAGAACAGAACAGCACAGAACAGCGAAGAACAGCACAGAACAGCACAGAACAGTGAAGAACAGCACAGAACAGCACAGAACAGCGAAGAACAGAACAGCACAGAACAGCACAGAACAGCACAGAACAGCACAAAACAGCACAGAACAGCACAGAATAGCGAAGAACAGCACAGAACAGCACAGAACACAGAACAGCACAGAACAGCACAGAACAGCACAGAACAGCGAAGAACAGCACAGAACAGCACAGAACAGCACAGAACAGCGAAGAACAGCGAAGAACAGCACAGAACAGCACAGAACAGCGAAGAACAGCACAGAACAGCACAGAACAGCGAAGAACAGCACAGAACAGCACAGAACAGCGAAGAACAGAACAGCACAGAACAGCGAAGAACAGCACAGAACAGCACAGAACAGCGAAGAACAGCACAGAACAGCACAGAACAGCGAAGAACAGAACAGCACAGAACAGCGAAGAACAGAACAGCACAGAACAGCACAGAACAGCGAAGAACAGAACAGCGAAGAACAGCACAGAACAGCACAGAACAGTGAAGAACAGCACAGAACAGCACAGAACAGCGAAGAACAGAACAGCACAGAACAGCACAGAACAGCACAGAACAGCACAAAACAGCACAGAACAGCACAGAATAGCGAAGAACAGCACAGAACAGCACAGAACACAGAACAGCACAGAACAGCACAGAACAGCACAGAACAGCGAAGAACAGCACAGAACAGCACAGAACAGCACAGAACAGCGAAGAACAGCGAAGAACAGCACAGAACAGCACAGAACAGCGAAGAACAGCACAGAACAGAACAGCACAGAACAGCACAGAACAGCGAAGAACAGAACAGCACAGAACAGCGAAGAACAGCACAGAACAGCACAGAACAGCGAAGAACAGCACAGAACAGCACAGAACAGCGAAGAACAGAACAGCACAGAACAGCGAAGAACAGAACAGCACAGAACAGCACAGAACAGCGAAGAACAGCACAGAACAGCGAAGAACAGAACAGCACAGAACAGCACAGAACAGCGAGGAATAGAACAGCGAAGAACAGAACAGCACAGAATAGCGAAGAACAGAACAGCACAAAACAGAACAGCACAGAACAGCACAGAACAGCGAAGAACAGCACAGAACAGCGAAGAACAGAACAGCACAGAACAGCGAAGAACAGCACAGAACAGCACAGAACAGCGAAGAACAGCACAGAACAGCACAGAACAGCACAGAACAGCGAAGAACAGCACAGAACAGCACAGAACAGCGAAGAACAGAACAGCACAGAACAGCGAAGAACAGCACAGAACAGCACAGAACAGCACAGAACAGCGAAGAACAGCACAGAACAGCACAGAACAGCGAAGAACAGAACAGCACAGAACAGCACAGAACAGCGAAGAACAGCACAGAACAGCACAGAACAGCGAAGAACAGAACAGCGAAGAACAGCACAGAACAGCACAGAACAGCGAGGAACAGAACAGCACAGAACAGCACAGAACAGCACAGAACAGCGAAGAACAGAACAGCACAGAACAGCACAGAACAGCGAAGAACAGAACAGAACAACAGAACAACAGCACAGCACAGAACAGCACAGAACACAGAACAGTGACGACGCCGACGCTGCGTGCCCCTCGCCGCCTCCCACATGAACGCACACACACCCCACACACGCACACCCCACACACGCGCACCCCACACACGCGCACCCCACACACGCACACCCCACACACGCACACCCCACACACGCACACCCCACACACGCACACCCTGCACACGCCCACCCCACACACGCACACCCCACACACGCACACCCCACACACGCACACCCCACACACGCGCACCCCACACACGCCCACCCCACACACGCACACCCTGCACACGCACACCCTGCACACGCACACCCTGCACACGCACACCCCGCACACGCGCACCCCACACACGCACACCCCGCACACGCATACCCCACACACGCACGCCCCACACACGCCCACCCCGCACACGCACACACCCCGCACACGCACACCCCACACACCCCACACACCCCACACACGCACACCCCACACACGCACACCCCGCACACGCACACCCCACACACCCCACACACCCCGCACACGCACACCCCACACACGCACACCCCACACACGCACACCCCACACACGCACACCCCGCACATGCACACCCCACGTAGAGCCCGGGGGGAGGATACCTGGCCGGCATGTTTTCGCCCAGAAGCCCCGACTGAGATCAAGCTTCACGGTTTCCTGAGGTCGGGGAATTGGGCGACCTACCCCCGGAGGCTGACGGGCACCGCGGCGCCGTGACCTGGGAGTGTAATCACGTGGTCACGGCAGGGGCTGTCGAGCCACCGCGGAGGGAACCGCGCACGCGCAAGACGGGTCAGTGGGCTGGTAGCGGGAGGAGCGGAAAGCGGACGTCGAGGGGACCACCGCGGTGACGTCACCAGAGCTGGGATCCGGCTATCAAAGGAGCGGGAAAATCCGGGCCCCTGATTGGACGGGAGGCCAGGGGGGCGGGGCAGCGCGGTGTCCTTTGATGCGTGCCAGGACGATAAAAGAGGGTGAAACGGGTAGTGAGAGGAGGCTCCTTCAAGGCATCCAGATCAGCGGGGTGTTGGCGCCAGCCGTTCGAGTCGTCCGTGTGACGAGGTTCAACGCGGCCAGGCCCAATTCTCCACGGAGACGACCCGCAGCATCGCCCTTCCACAGCTCCCGGCGCATCAGAGTGGGAGTAAGCGTAAGTAAGGGAGAGGTGAGTTTGGGCTGATTAGTCAGAGGGTAGAAAGTGGAGCGACAGGCAGGATAAATTGAGTCCAGGATCCCCGAGGGATAGGCTATGATAGTGTCTGCTGACCCACACAAACACGCGTAGTTTAGCGGGTTATTCGCGGGGAATGAAATCGCCAGTAGAGGATAAACTGTGTCGTGTGGTCTTTGTGAGTGTGAAGTGGAGGGTGGAGTGCCTTGTGTTCGCGTGCATGCGCGGCTGTTTACGGCGAAGAGGAGGGCGTAGCGTCCGATGTTCGCGTACACGCGCGGCTGTTTAGACGGCCTTTAAATCGCGGCGGAGTGACTCCCTCCAATCAGCGGCGCGCGCACGGTGGACGCCCCCTGACTTCTGACCCCCGACCTCGAGTCCCGTGGGTGGGCGCTCGGTGCGACCGCGGAGTCGAGCGTCGGCGCGCTGTACCCCTTTTGTTTACGCACGAGACGGGGTTTCAATTCGCGGGCGCGCTCACCCCAGCACGTCCGCCACTGAGCCCGCGTAGCGCGTCGTAAGCGTGAAACGGTCGGTCCCACCGATCGAACCATGAATACGCGGGGGGCAGCAACAAAGTCGGGGGTACAGGGGGGCGAGGAATTGGGGGGGCGGTAAGCCCGAACCCGACAGCAGTCGGGGAGCAGTAGCACGATCGTGACGGAGGAGACGGGAGACTGCGGCCCTAACACTCTCCGTCCACGCCCCGCTTACAACCACTCCGGCTTGGCCGGCTCCGCCCCAGGCTCCGCCCCAGGCCACGCCCCCCTCCCCAATCCTTCGGGAAGGGGGGCGTGGCCAGTCCCGCCCCAGGCCACGCCCCCCTTCCCGATCCTTCGGGAAGGGGGGCGTGGCCGGCTCCGCCCCAGGCCACGCCCCCCTTCCCGATCCTTCGGGAAGGCCCGAGCCCCCAACCACGTGACCCCCCTGGGGCCGGTCACGTGTCCTGTTGGGTTCACGGCCTGACACGACGTCCATGACACACGCCTACAGCCCCCATACCGAGCCAACACAGTAGTGTCGTTCTACTACACGACACTTTATACACTACACTACTACTATACATTATACACTACACTTGTATCAACACAGTAGTGTCGTTCTACTACACGACACTTTATACACTACACTACTACTATACATTATACACTACACTTGTATCAACACGGTAGTGTCGTTCTACTACACGACACTTTATACACTACACTACTACTATACATTATACACTACACTTGTATCAACACGGTAGTGTCGTTCTACTACACGACACTTAATACACTACACTACTACTATACATTATACACTACACTTGTATCAACACGGTAGTGTCTATGGGAAATGTTGGTCTATGCGCAATGTTGGTCTATGGGCAATGTTGGTCTATGGGCAATGTTGGTCTATGGGCAATGTGAGTCTATGGGTTTGTGGATCACTCACAGATGTTGTGTGGAACTCCTTTCCCGTGGGTGGGCGCCGAGAAGGAGCCCGGTACCCCCTGGCTGTGCCAGGAGAAGGCGGTACAGCAGAGTGTGTGGACTAATCTCCATCTGTGTCCATTCGTACGCGGGTGGGGATACAGCGTTGCCCCCACGCGCAAGTGTGAGTTTTTCTCCGGTTGCTCCAGTCTCCTCCTCCTCCACGTGAATAACGAACGCGACGCGTCATCGTCGACGCATCTTACGGAGTTAATCGACCCACTGTAGCGGCAGCAGCGGCACGACCTTTCGGACATTGCATTAAGGCGCCATCTTCCTTCCCCCCACCCCCCCCCACTCCCCCACCCCATGGCTTCTTGCGCTCTTAATGTCCGCCGGCCGAGACATTACATAGACGTGTATAGGTCTCCGTCGGCGAATGTTCTAGAATGCTCGTCGGGTGTCTGTGGTGACGGGGGCGAGGGGGGCCAGGCGGGGGGGTTAGGCGGTGGGGGTTACTGGAGGGGAGGGCCACGAGCGGAACGCAGGGGGCTTGCGTGCGAACCTCGGGTCGCCACGGGACGTGCGGAGCTTTTTATTTGTGGGGGGGGGGGGGGGCGGCGGGTTGTAGGGGGCGACCCCCAGCCCCCGACCCAGGACTCATCTCGCACGCACGCGAGCGTGACTTCCGAAGTGTGTGGTGCGGTTTGCTCGCACGCGATCTTCCTCGCCCCGCCCTTGCCCGCTCGCTCGCCCGCTCGCTCGCTCGCTCGCTCGCCCGCTCGCTCGTTCACCCACCCGCCTGCTCCCCGGCTCACCCGCCGACGTACTCGTTCGCCCGCCCGCTCGCCCACTCGCTCGGTCGCACACCAGTCCGATCGCCCGCCCGCCCGCTCGCTCGCCCATTTGCTCACGCGCTGGCATGCGGGACACAATAGTGGTGGTCCAGAGGTTAGCACCACCGCTCAGGGTGCACAGAGACCGACTGCATCACACAGAGACCCCTAGACTCACGCAGAGACCCATAGACTCACGCAGAGACCCATAGACTCACGCAGAGACCCCTAGACTCACACAGAGACACATAGACTCACGCAGAGACACATAGACTCACGCAGAGACCCGTAGACTCACACAGAGACCCATAGACTCACGCAGAGACCTGTAGACTCACGCAGAGACCCGTAGTCTCACGCAGAGACCCCTAGACTCACGCAGAGACCCATAGACTCACGCAGAGACCCATAGACTCACGCAGAGACCCGTAGACTCACGCAGAGACCCCTAAACTCACACAGAGACCCATAGACTCACACAGAGACCCGTAGACTCACGCAGAGACCCCTAGACTCACGCAGAGACCCGTAGACTCACACAGAGACCCGTAGACTCACACAGAGAACCGTAGACTCACACAGAGACCCGTAGACTCGCACAGAGACCCGTAGACTCACGCAGAGATCCCTAGACTCACGCAGAGACCCGTAGACTCACACAGAGACCTGTAGACTCATACAGTGACCCGTAGACTCACGCAGAGACCCCTAGACTCATGCAGAGACCCGTAGACTCACAGAGAGACTCGTAGACTCACACAGAGACACAGACTCACACAGAGACCTGTAGACTCACGCAGACACCCTAGACTCACGCAGAGACCCGTAGACTCACACAGAGACCCGTAGACTCACACAGAGACCGTAGACTCACGCAGAGACCCTAGACTCACGCAGAGACCCGTAGACTCACACAGAGACCTGTAGACTCATACAGTGACCCGTAGACTCACGCAGAGACCCCTAGACTCATGCAGAGACCCGTAGACTCACACAGAGACTCGTAGACTCACACAGAGACACAGACTCACACAGAGACCCGTAGACTCACGCAGAGACCCCTAGACTCACGCAGAGACCCATAGACTCACACAGAGACCCGTAGACTAACGCAGAGACTCGTAGACTCACACAGAGACACAGACTCACACAGAGACCCGTAGACTCACGCAGAGACCCTAGACTCACGCAGAGACCCATAGACTAACACAGAGACCCGTAGACTAACGCAGAGACCCGTAGACTCACACAGAGACCCCTAGACTCACGCAGAGACCCCTAGACTCACACAGAGACACATAGACTCACGCAGAGACACATAGACTCACACAGAGACACATAGACTCACGCAGAGACCCATAGACTCACGCAGAGACACATAGACTCACGCAGAGACCCGTAGTCTCACGCAGAGACCCCTAAACTCACACAGAGACCCATAGACTCACACAGAGACCCGTAGACTCACGCAGAGACCCCTAGACTCACGCAGAGACCCGTAGACTCACACAGAGACCCGTAGACTCACACAGAGACCCGTAGACTCACACAGAGACCCGTAGACTCGCACAGAGACCCGTAGACTCACGTAGAGATCCCTAGACTCACGCAGAGACCCGTAGACTCACACAGAGACCTGTAGACTCATACAGTGACCCGTAGACTCACGCAGAGACCCCTAGACTCATGCAGAGACCCGTAGACTCACAGAGAGACTCGTAGACTCACACAGAGACACAGACTCACACAGAGACCTGTAGACTCACGCAGAGACCCCTAGACTCACGCAGAGACCCGTAGACTCACACAGAGACCCGTAGACTCACACAGAGACCCATAGACTCACACAGAGACCCGTAGACTCACACAGAGACCCGTAGACTCACACAGAGACCTGTAGACTCATGCGGGGACCTGTAGACTCACACAGAGACCGTAGACTCACGCAGAGACCCTAGACTCACGCAGAGACCCGTAGACTCACACAGAGACCTGTAGACTCATACAGTGACCCGTAGACTCACACAGAGACCCCTAGACTCATGCAGAGACCCGTAGACTCACACAGACTCGTAGACTCACACAGAGACACAGACTCACACAGAGGCCCGTAGACTCACGCAGAGACCCCTAGACTCACGCAGAGACCCATAGACTCACACAGAGACCCGTAGACTAACGCAGAGACCCGTAGACTCACACAGAGACCCGTAAACTCATGCGGGGACCCGTAGACTCACACAGAGACTCGTAGACTCACACAGAGACTCGTAGACTCACACAGAGACCTGTAAACTCATGCGGGGACCCGTAGACTCACACAGAGACCCGTAGACTCATGCAGAGACCCGTAGACTCACACAGAGACCTGTAGACTCATGCAGAGACCCGTAGACTCACACAGAGACCCGTAGACTCACACAGAGACCCGTAGACTCACACAGAGCCCTGTAGACTCACGCAGGGACCCATAGACTCACTTTGAGACCCGTAGACTCATGCAGAGACCCATAGACTCACGCAAGAATCCGTAGACTCAAGCAGAGACCTGTAGACTCACGCAAAGAGCCGTAGATTCACGTAGAGACCCATAGACTCACACAGGGACCCCGTAGACTCACGGAGATAGTTGTAGACGAATGTTGAGACCCATAGACTCACGCAGGGACCCGTAGACTCACACAGAGACCCACAGACTCACATAGAGACTCACAGACTCACACTGAGACCCACATACTCCCACAGAGACCCATAGACTCACACAGAGACCCACAGACTCACATAGAGACTCATAGACTCACGCAGGGACCCGTAGACTGACGCCGAGACCCATTAACTTGTGCAGAGAGCCGTAGACTCACGCAGAGATCCACAAACTTGCGCATATACCCATAGACACACAGAGACCCGTAGACACACATTGGCCCATAGCCTGACAAAGAGAACCATAGACTCACACAGAGACCCGTAGACTCACGCAAAGACTTTTAGACTCACCTGGTGCGGAGTGTAAGTGTGGGAATTATTGCGTGTATTTATGCATGTAAGCGTGTGGGTGGTATACAAGATCGTTTTTTTGTGTGGGGACCGGTGGTGCAGTGGTTAGCGCGCTGCGTTACGAATCTGGCGACCCGTGTTCGATTCCCGGTCACGACCAACACCCACTGACGATTATCTGAACCGGTCCTGGCCTCCCCTAGGTCGGGCGTGGTGCTGGCCACCCACCCCCTCGTGTGCCGTTCCGGCCTTCATAGGTGCTCGCTAACAGCACTTGCCCCTGCAGTCTGTTAAGGCTACACGCGGACCCATTTTCTTCGTGTGTGTTACAGTTTACATATATGTGAGTATGTGTAGATTGCGTATATGTGTGAGTATGTGTAGATTGTGTATATGTGTGTGTGTGTAGATTGTGTGTATATGTGTGTGTGTAGATTATGTATATATGTGTGTGTGTCTAGATTGTGTTTATATGTGAGTGTGTAGATTGTGTATATGTGTGTGTGTAGATTGTGTATATATGTGTGTGTGTAGATTGTGTATATATGTGAGTATGTGTAGATTGTGTATATATGTGTGTGTGTAGATTGTGTATATATGTGTGTGTGTAGATTGTGTATATATGTGTGTGTAGATTGTGTATATATGTGTGTGTATAGATTGTGTATATATGTGTGTGTGTAGATTGTGTATATATGTGAATGTGTGTAGATTGTGCACATATGTGTGTGTGTGTGTGTATATTGTGTATATATGTGTGTGTAGATTGTGTATATGTGTGTGTGTAGATTGTGTATATGTGTGTGTGTAGATTGTGTATATGTGTGTATGTGTAGATTGTGGATATATGTGTGTGTGTGTAGATTGTGCGTATATGTGTGTGTATGTAGAGTGTGTGTATATGTGTGTGTGTGTAGATTGTGTATATGTGTGTGTGTGTAGATCGTGTATATGTGTGTGTGTAGATTGTGTACATATGTGTGTGTGTGTAGATTGTGTATATATGTGTGTGTGTAGATTGTTTATATATGTGTGTAGATTGTGTATATGTGTGTGTGTAGATTGTGTATATATGTGTGTGTGTAGATTGTGTATATATGTGTGTGTGTAGATTGTGTATATATGTGTGTGTGTAGATTGTGTATATATGTGTGTGTAGATTGTGTATATATGTGTGTAGATTGTGTATATATGTGTGTGTGTAGATTGTGTATATATGTGTGTGTGTATAGATTGTGTATATATGTGTGTGTGTGTGTAGATTGTGTATATATGTGTGTGTGTAGATTGTTTATATATGTGTGTGTAGATTCTGTATATATATGTGTGTGTGTGTAGATTGTGTATATATGTGTGTGTGTAGATTGTGTATATGTGTGTGTAGATTGTGTATATATGTGTGTGTATATTGTGTATATGTGTGTGTGTAGATTGTGTATATGTGTGTGTAGATTGTGTATATATGTGTGTGTGTGTAGATTGTGTATATATGTGAGAGTGTGTAGATTGTGTATATATGTGTGTGTAGATTGTGTGTGTGTGTGCGCGTGTGGAGAACGGAGGCGCAGCGCTTAGCGCGCCGTCGTTGGAGAAATCCGACGAGCTGTGAAGCTCTTTGGTCGCAGATGTCCAATCGGGGCAATGGGTCAGAACGTCAAACAGCAGCATATTAAACACCGGTGACGATGTTGTCTGCACCCGTCCTGGGCCTCCCCTAGGTTGCCTCAGCCTCAAACGAGCAGCCGGTGCAGCGTGAAGTAAACATCGCCGCTGGGGAGACAAAGGCGGCCGGGCGTGGTCCTGCCCACCCACCCCCTCGTGCGCCGTTTCGGCCTTCGTAGGTGCTGCTGCTCGCTAACAGCACTTGCCCCTGCAGTCTGGCAAAGGCTATACAGGGGATCTTTGTCTTTGCACGGGGAGCGGTGGCGCAGTGGTTAGCACACATTGCTAGGAATCCGCTGGGGGGGGGGGAGACAAAGGCGGCCGGGGCGGGCGCAGTCCCGGCCACACCGTTCACAGCGTGGCGCTCGCTGCCGGCACTTGCCCCAAGAGCACGTGTGGGCTACACGGGGGACTTTAGGCGAAGTGCACCTAGCCGGAGGGCGGAGCTGCGTAAGACGCTGGGCAGGCGACGACGATGATGAGGTGAGATGATGTGACGAGGTCACCGCTAACGAGCAGCGGACGTGAGTGACCAATCATCATCAGCAGCAGCAGCTGCAACGGCAGCTTCATCATCACGTGCAGCAGCCTCAATGTCAATCGTTATTGGTTTCCTGCCATGCTGTGATCTACAGGTCCCTCTGTGAGTGTCTCTTGGTGAGTCTACGGGTATCTGTGTGAGTCTATGGGTCTTGTGTGAGTCTATGGGTCTCTTTGTGAGCCTATGGGTCTTGTGTGAGTCTATGGGTCTCTTTGTGAGCCTATGGGTCTTGTGTGAGTCTATGGGTCTCTTTGTGAGCCTATGGGTCTTGTGTGAGTCTATGGGTCTCTTTGTGAGCCTATGGGTCTTGTGTGAGTCTATGGGTCTCTTTGTGAGCCTATGGGTCTCTGTGTGAGTTTGCGGGTCTCTGTGTGAGTCTATGGGTCTCTTTGTGAGTCTATGGGTCCCTGTGTGAGTCTATGGGTCTCTGTGTGAGTCTATGGGTCTCTGTGTGAGTCTATGGGTCTCTGTGTGAGTCTGTGGGTCTCTGTGTGAGTCTATGGGTCTCTTTGTGAGTCTATGGGTTGCTGTGTGAGTCTATGGGTCTCTTTGTGAGTCTATGGGTCTCTGTGTGAGTCTATGGGTCTCTTTGTGAGTCTATGGGTCTCTTTGTGAGTCTATGGGTCCCTGTGTGAGTCTATGGGTCTCAGTGTGAGTCTACGGGTCTCTTTGTGAGTCTATGGGTCTCTGTGTGAGTCTATGGGTCCCTGTGTGAGTGTGCAACTTTGTGCGAGTCTATGGGTTTCTGCCTGAGTTTAAATGTCTCTCTGTGAGTCTGTGTGAGTCTACGGATCTCTTTGTGAGTCTACAGGGCTCTGTGTGAGTCTATGGGTCTCTGTATGAGTCTCTGTGTCTCTGTTAATCTATGGGTCTCTTTCTGAGTCTATAGGTCTCTTTGTGAGTCTATAGGTCTTTACGTGAGTATATTGGTCTCTCTGTGAGTTTATAGGTCTCTGTGTAAGTCTCTGTGTCTGTCTGTGAATCTATGGGACTCTCTCTGAGTCTATGGGTCTCTCTCTGAGTCTATGGGTCTCTTTCTGAGTTTATGGGTCTCTGTCTTAGTCTATGGGTCTTTGTGTGAGTCTATGGGTCTTTGTGTGAGTCTATGGGTCTCTGTGTGAGTCTATGGGTCTCCGTGTGAGTCTATGGGTCTCCGTGTGAGTCTATGGGTCTCCGTGTGAGTTTATTGGTCTCTGTGTGATGACTCTATGAGTATGGATCTCTGTGTGAGTCTATGGGTCTCTGTGTGAGTCTATGGGTCTCTGTGTGAGTCTATGGGTCTCTGTGTGAGGCTATGGGTCTTTGTGGGAGTCTATGGGTCTCTGTGTGAGTCTATGGGTCTTTGTGTGAGTCTATGGGTCTCTGTGTGAGTCTATGGGTCTTTGTGTGAGTCTATGGGTCTCTGTGTGAGTCTATGGGTCTTTGTGTGAGTCTATGGGGTTCTCTGTGAGTCTATGGGTCTCTTAGTGAATCTACAGGTCTCTGTGTGAGTCTATGGGTCTATTTGTGAGTCTATGGGTTCCTGTGTGAGTCTGTGGGTTTATGCACGAGTGTATGGGTCTCTGGCTGAGTCTATATGATCTCTCTGTGAGTCTCTGTGTGGATCTATTAGTCTCTGTGTGAGTCTACAGGTCTCTTTGTGAGTCTACGGGTCTCTGTGTGAGTCTACGGGTCTCTGTGTGGATCTACAGGTCTCTGTGTGAGTCTACATGTCTCTGTGTGAGTCTACAGGTCTCTTTGTGAGTCTACGGGTCTCTGTGTGAGTCTACGGGTCTCTGTATGAGTCATTGACTCGTATAACGGCATGGGTGAGAAAGCAGGGTTGAGTGTCTAGCTGAGCGTGGTATAGCAAGGGAATTAGTGAGTGAGTGAGCGGGCAATTTGGAGCGAGTAAGACAAAGTGAAGGAGCGAATGAGTGAGGGAGTGAGCGAGGGAGTGATCAGGTGATTGAATGAGTGAACGAGGAAGTGAGCGAGTGGGTGAATGAGTGAGTGAGGGAGTTAGTGATCGAGGGAATGACCGAGTTTGTGTTTGAGCGAGGGAGTGAGAGAGCGAGTGAATGAGTGAGCGAGGGAGTAAGTTACCGAGGGAGCGAACGAGGGAACGAGCGAGGGAGTGAGTGAACGAGTGACCAAGGGAGTGAATGAGTGAGCAAGGGAGTGAGTGAACGAGTGAGCGAGGGAGTGAGTGAACGAGTGAGAGCGAGTGAATACGTGCGTGAGCGAGCGAGTGAATACGTGCGTGAGCAAGGGAGTGAGTGACCGAGGGAGCGAGCGAGGGAGTGAGCGAGTGAATGAGTGAGCGAGGGAGTGATCGAGTGAGGGAGCGAGCGAGTGAATACGTGCGTGAGCGAGGGAGGGAGCGAGCGAGTGAACGAGTGACCGAGGGAGCGAGCGAGCGAGGGAGCGAGCGAGCGAGCGAGGATTGTGAGCGAGGGAGCGAGTGAGGGTGAGCGAGGGAGTGAGCGAGGATTGTGACCGACGGAGTGAGCGAGAGAGCGAGTGAACGAGTGAGGGAGCGAGGGAGTGAGCGAGGGAGCGAGTGAGGGAGCGAGGGAGCGAGGGAGTGACCGAGTGAACGACCGAGGGAGTGAACAAGCGAGGGAGTGAGCGAGTGAATGAGTGAGCGAGGGAATGAGTGAGGGAGCGAGTGAATACGTGCGTGAGCGACGGAGTGAGCGAGCGAGGATTGTGACCGAGGGAGCGAGGGAGTGAGCGAGGATTATGACCGACGGAGTGAGCGAGTGAACGAGTGACCGAGGGAGTGAACGAGTGAGCGAGCGAGCGAGTGAACGAGCGAGGGAGCGAGCGAGTGAATACGTGCGTGAGCGACGGAGGGAGTGAGCGAGGGAGTGAGCAAGGGAGTGAGTGAGCGAACGAGTGAGCGAGCGAGTGAGGGAGCGAGTGTGTGAATGAGCGAGCGAGTGAATACGTGCTTGAGCGACGGAGGGAGTGAGCGAGGGAGTGAGCAAGGGAGTGAGTGAGCGAGTGAACGAGGGAGTGAGCGAGCGAGTGAGGGAGCGAGTGGGTGAATGAGCGAGCGAGTGAATACGTGCGTGAGCGAGGGAGCGAGTGCACCACTCCTCCCCCTACAAATAAAATCTCCTCGTGTCTCCGACCATCTTCTGTCTCAGTCGGCGCGAGGCGGCGGTGGTGGTGGTTGAGTCACTGATACCGCAGAAATAGAAAGTCGTCGCCATCATCGTCGCCATCATCGCCCTCATTGTCGTCATCGTCGCCATCATCGCCATTTTTGTCGTCGTCATCTTCAGCATCATCGTCGCCATCATCGCCTTCATCGTCGTCATCATCGCCATTTTTGTCGTCGTCGTCGTCATCTTCATCATCATCGTCGCCATCGCCATTTTTCTCGTCGTCGTCATCTTCATCATCATCGTCGTCATCACCAACATTGCCTTCATCGTCGTCGTCATCGTCATCGTCGTCATTATCGTCGTCGTCATCGTCGTCATCATCATCGTCATCATCATCGTCGTCATCGTCGTCGTCGTCATCGTCGTCGTCATCGTCGTCATCATCGTCCACAAAGGTGAGTACGGACCGGTGTTACTCCTCCTCCGCCATTAGAGTGAGTGGGTGGGTGAGTGGGTGGGTGGGTGAGTGAGTGGGTGAGTGGGTGAGTGGGTGGGTGAGTGGGTGAGTGGGTGGGTGAGTGGGTGGGTGAGTAGGTGGGTGAGTGGCTGGATGGCTGGGTGAGTGGGTGGGTAAGTGGCTGAGTTGGTGGGTGGGTGTTTGGGTGAGTGGCTAAGTTGACAGGTGAGCGGGTGGGTGAGTGGCTGAGTTGGTGGGTGAGTGGGTGGGTGGGTGGGTGAGTAGGTGGGTGAGTGGCTGAATTGGTGGGTGAGTGTGTGGGTGAGTGGGCGAGTGGCTAAGTTGGCGGGTGAGTGGGTGAGAGAGTGGCTGAGTTGATGGGTGAGTGGGTGGGTGAGTGGGTGGGTAAGTGAGTGGGTGGGTGAGTAGGTGGGTGAGTGGCTGAATGAGTGGGTGGGTGAGTGGGCGAGTGAGTGGCTGAGTTGATGGGTGAGTGGGTGGGTGAGTGGGTGGGTAAGTGAGTGGGTGGGTGAGTAGGTGGGTGAGTGAGTGGCTGAATGGGTGGGTGAGTGGGTGGGTGAGTGGGCGAGTGGCTAAGTTGGCGGGTGAGCGGGTGGGTGAGTGGCTGAGTGGGTGGGTGGGTAAGTGGGTGGGTGAGTGAGTGGCTGAGTTGGTGGGTGAGTGGGTGGGTGAGTGGGTGGGTAAGTGGGTGGGTGAGTGAGTGGGTGGGTGAGTGGGTGGGTGAGTGGCTGAATGGGTGGGTGGGTGGGTGAGTGTTTGGGTGAGTGGCTGAGTTGGTGGGTGAGTGGGTGGGCGAGTGGCTGAGTGAGTGAGTGGGTGAGTGGCTTAGTGGGTGAGTGGGTGGCTGAGTGGGTGGAGAGTGGTGGTGTAGCGGTCAGCTCCCCCCACGCTACGAACCCTAGGTCCTCTCAGCCTCAAATGAGTACCTGGTGCGGTGTGTAAACATCGCCACTAGGGAGACAAAGGCGACCGGGCGTGGTGCTGACCACCCACCCCCTCGTGTGCCGTGTCGGCCGTCATAGGTGCTGCTCGCTAACAGCACTTGCCCCTACAGTTTGTCAAAGGCTATACGGGGGTTCCTTTGTCTTTGTGTGTGTGTTGGTATGTGTGTGTGTGTGTGTTGATGTCTCTATGTAAAGGTGTGTATGGTAGTGTCCGTGTGTATGGTAGTGTCTGCGTGTGTGTTGATGTCTCTATGTAAAGGTGTGTATGGTTGTGTCTGTGTGTATGGAAGTGTCTGCGTGTGTGTTGATGTCTCTATGTAAAGGTGTGTATGGTTGTGTCTGTGTGTGTGTGTGTGTTGATGTCTTTATGTTAAGGTGTATGGTAGTGTCTGTGTGTGTGTTGATGTCTCTTTGTAAAGGTGTGTATGGTAGTGTGTGTATGGTAGTGTCTGCGTGTATGGTCGTGTCTGTGTGTGTGTGTGTTGATGTCTCTATGTAAAGATGTGTATGGTAGTGTATGCGTGTGTGTATGGTCGTGTCTGCGTGTCCACTTGGGAGACAAAGGCGGCCGGGCAGGCGTGGTGCTGACCGACACCACCCCACTTGGCCCAGCATGCCCGGGTAGGCTATACGGGGGATCTTTACCTTTAGACGCTGTACCTACGTTACAATTACTATAGCAGATTTGAATTATAAATTAGTATTCGATGATGATGTATATTTAAGTTAATGTTTCTTTAAAAAAATGTTCGAAGTTATATTGCGATGATGAATTTATAGCGGAGGGAATGAGTGAGTGTGTGAGTTGGTGAGTGGGATGATGAGTGAGTGTGTGAGATGGTGCGTGAGTGTGTGAGATGGTAAGTGAGTGTGTGATATGGTGAGTGGGATGGTGAGTGAATGAGTGGGTGTTTGAGATGGTGTGTGAGATGGTGAGTGAGATGGTGAGTGATTGAGTGGGTGCGTGAGATGGTGAGTGTGTGAGATAGTGAGTGAGTGTGTGAGATGGTGAGTGAGTGTGTGAGATGGTGAGTGGGATGGTGAGTGAATGAGTGAGTGTGTGAGATGGTGAGTGGGATGGTGAGTGAGTGTGTGAGATGGTGAGTGGGATGGTGAGTGAATGAGTGAGTGTGTGAGATGGTGAGTGGGATGGTGAGTGAATGAGTGGGTGTGTGAGATGGTGAGTGGGATGGTGAGTGAATGAGTGAGTGTGTGAGATGGTGAGTAGGATGGTGAGTAAATAAGTGAGTGTTTGAGATGGTGAGTGGGATGGTGAGTGAATGATTGAGTGTGTGAGATGGTGAGTGAATGTGTGAGATGGTGAGTGAATGAGTGAGTATGTGAGATGGTGAGTGAGTGTGTGAGATGGTGAGTGAATGAGTGAGATGGTGAGTGAGTGTGAGATGGTGAGTGGGATGGTGAGTGAATGAGTGAGTGTGTGAGATGGTGAGTGGGATGGTGAGTGAATGAGTGAGATGGTGAGTGAGTGTGAGATGGTGAGTGGGATGGTGAGTGAATGAGTGAGTGTGTGAGATGGTGAGTGGGATGGTGAGTGAATGAGTGAGATGGTGAGTGAGTGTGTGAGATAGTGAGTGGGATGGTGAGTGAATGAGTGAGTGTGTGAGATGGTGAGTGGGATGGTGAGTGAATGAGTGAGTGTGTATGGTAGTGTTTGTGTGTATGGTAGTGTCTGTGTGTGTGTTGATGTCTCTATGTAAAGATGTGTATGGTAGTGTCTGTGTGTATGGTAGTGTATGTGTGTGTGTATGGTCGTGTCTGCATGTCCACTTGGGAGACAAAGGCGGCCGGGCAGGCGTGGTGCTGACCGACACCACCCCACTTGGCCCAGCATGCCCGAGTAGGCTATACGGGGGATCTTTACCTTTACTACGATGTTTACGGTAGCCCCTTGTAGACGCTGTACCTACGTTACAATGACTACAGCAGATTTCAATTAGAAATTAGTATTCGATGATGATGATGATGTATATTTAAGTTAATGTTTCTTTAAAAAAATGTTCGAAGTTATATTGCGATGATGAATTTATAGCGGAGGGAATGAGTGAGTGTGTGAGTTGGTGAGTGGGATGGTGAGTGAGTGTGTGAGATGGTGAGTGAGTGTGTGAGCTGGTGAGTGAATGAGTGAGTGTGTGAGATGGTGAGTGAGTGTGTGAGATGGTGAGTGAGTGTGTGAGATGGTGAGTGGGATGGTGAGTGAGTGTGTGAGATGGTGAGTGAGTGTGTGAGATGGTGAGTGAGTGTGTGAGATGGTGAGTGAGTGTGTGAGATGGTGAGTGGGATGGTGAGTGAGATGGTGAGTGAATGAGTGGGTGCGTGAGATGGTGAGTGTGTGAGATGGTGAGTGAGTGTGTGAGATGGTGAGTGGGATGGTGAGTGAGTGTGTGAGATGGTGAGTGAGTGTGTGAGATGGTGAGTGAGTGTGTGAGATGGTGAGTGAGTGTGTGAGATGGTGAGTGGGATGGTGAGTGAATGAGTGGGTGTTTGAGATGGTGAGTGAGATGGTGAGTGAGATGGTGAGTGAATGAGTGGGTGCGTGAGATGGTGAGTGTGTGAGATGGTGAGTGAGTGTGTGAGATGGTGAGTGGGATGGTGAGTGAATGAGTGAGTGTGTGAGATGGTGAGTGGGATGGTGAGTGAATGAGTGAGTGTGTCAGATGGTGAGTAAGTGTGTGAGATGGTGAGTGAGTGTGTGAGATGGTGAGTGGGATGGTGTGTGAGATGGTGAGTGGGATGGTGAGTGAATGAGTGGGTGTTTGAGATGGTGAGTGAGATGGTGAGTGAGATGGTGAGTGAATGAGTGGGTGCGTGAGATGGTGAGTGTGTGAGATGGTGAGTGAGTGTGTGAGATGGTGAGTGGGATGGTGAGTGAATGAGTGAGTGTGTGAGATGGTGAGTGGGATGGTGAGTGAATGAGTGAGTGTGTGGGATGGTGAGTAAGTGTCTGAGATGGTGAGTGAGTGTGTGAGATGGTGAGTGGGATGGTGAGTGAATGAGTGAGTGTGTGAGATGGTGAGTGGGATGGTGAGTGAATGAGTGGGTGTGTGAGATGGTGAGTGGGATGGTGAGTGAATGAGTGGGTGTGTGAGATGGTGAGTGAATGAGTGAGTGTGTGAGATGGTTAGTGGGATGGTGAGTAAATGAGTGAGTGTGTGAGATGGTGAGTGGGATGGTGAGTGAATGAGTGAGTGCGTGAGATGATGAGTGGGATGGTGAGTGAATGACTGGGTGTGTGAGATGGTGAGTGCGATGGTGAGTGAATGAGTGTGTGAGATGGTGAGTGAGTGTGTGAGATGGTAAGTGGGATGGTGAGTGAATGAGTGAGTGTGTGAGATGGTGAGTGAGTGTGTGAGATGGTGAGTGGGATGGTGAGTGAATGAGTGGGTGCGTGAGATGGTGAGTGAGTGTGTGAGATGATGAGTGAATGAGTGAGTGTGTGAGATGGTGAGTGGGATGGTGAGTGAATGAGTGGGTGTGTTAGATGGTGAGTGAGTGTGTGAGATGGTGAGTGAATGAGTGAGTGTGTGAGATGGTGAGTGAATGAGTGAGTGTGTGAGATGGTGAGTTGGATGGTGAGTGAATGAGTGGGTGTGAGATGGTGAGTGGGATGGTGAGTGAATGAGTGGGTGTGAGATGGTGAGTGGGATGGTGAGTGAATGAGTGAGTGTGTGAGATGGTGAGCGGGATGGTGAGTGAATGAGTGAGTGCGTGAGATGGTGAGTGAATTATTGAGTATGTGAGATGGTGAGTGTGTGAGATGGTGAGTGGGATGGTGAGTGAATGATTGAGTGTGTGAGATGGTGAGTGAATGTGTGAGTGTGTGAGATGGTGAGTGAATGAGTGAGTGTGTGAGATGGTGAGTGTGTAAGATGGTGTGTGTGATGGTGAGTGGGGTGGTGATTGAATGAGTGAGTGTTTGAGATGGTGAGTGAGTGTGTGAGATGGTGAGTGAGTGTGTGAGATGGTGAGTGGGATGGTGAGTGAATGAGTGAGTGTGTGAGATGGTGAGTGGGATAGTGATTGAATGAGTGAGTGTGTGAGATGGTGAGTATGTGAGATGGCGAGTGAGTGTGTGAGATGGTGAGTGGGATGGTGAGTGAATGAGTGAGTGTGTGAGATGGTGAGTGGGATGGTGAGTGAATGAGTGGGTGTGTGAGTTGGTGAGTGGGATGGTGAGTGAATGAGTGGGTGTGTGAGATGGTGAGTGGGATGGTGAGTGAATGAGTGAATGAGTGAGTGTGTGAGATGGTTAGTGGGATGGTGAGTAAATGAGTGAGTGTGTGAGATGGTGAGTGGGATGGTGAGTGAATGAGTGAGTGCGTGAGATGATGAGTGGGATGGTGAGTGAATGAGTGGGTGTGTGAGATGGTGAGTAAATGAGTGAGTGTGTGAGATGGTGAGTGAGTGTGTGAGATGGTGAGTGGGATGGTGAGTGAATGAGTGAGTGTGTGAGATGGTGAGTGAGTGTGTGAGATGGTGAGTGGGATGGTGAGTGAATGAGTGGGTGCGTGAGATGGTGAGTGGGATGGTGAGTGAATGAGTGAGTGTGTGAGATGGTGAGTGCGATGGTGAGTGCGATGGTGAGTGAATTAGTGAGTATGTGAGATGGTGAGTGTGTGAGATGGTGAGTGGGATGGTGAGTGAATGATTGAGTGTGTGAGATGGTGAGTGAATGTGTGAGTGTGTGAGATGGTGAGTGAGTGTGTGAGATGGTGAGTGAATGATTGAGTGTGTGGGATGGTGAGTGAATGAGTGAGTGTGTGAGATGGTGAGTGAGTGTGTGAGATGGTGTGTGGGATGGTGAGTGGGATGGTGATTGGGATGGTGATTGAATGAGTGAGTGTTTGAGATGGTGAGTGAGTGTGTGGGATGGTGAGTGAGTGTGTGAGATGGTGAGTGAGTGTGTGAGATGGTGAGTGGGATGGTGAGTGAATGAGTGGGTGCGTGAGATGGTGAGTGAGTGTGTGAGATGGTGAGTGAATGAGTGAGTGTGTGAGATGGTGAGTGGGATGGTGAGTGAATGAGTGGGTGTGTTAGATGGTGATTGAGTGTGTGAGATGGTGAGTGAATGAGTGAGTGTGTGAGATGGTGAGTGAATGAGTGAGTGTGTGAGATGGTGAGTGAATGAGTGAGTGTGTGAGATGGTGAGAGGGATGGTGAGTGAATGAGGTAGTGTGTGAGATGTTGAGTGCAATGGTGAGTTAGTGAATTAGTGGGCGAGTGAGATGGTTCGTGAGTGAATAGGTGAGAAAGATGGTGAGTGAACGAGTGGGTGAATGAGAGGGTGAGTGAGTGAATCAGTGAGTGAGATGGTGAGCGAGTGAATTAGTGGGTGGGTGAGATTGTGAGTTAGTGAATAGGTGAGGATTATGGTGAGTGAACGAGTGGGTTAGTGAGAGGGTGAGTGAGTGAGTGAGTGGATAAGTGGGTGAGTCATATGGTGAGTGAGTGAATGAGTGAGTGATATGGTGAGCGAGTGAATGAGTGGGTGGGTGAGATTTTGCGTGAGTGGGACGGTGGGTGGGTGAGTGAATTAGTGGGTGTGTGAGGTCGTCAGTGAGTGAGTGAATAAGTGGGTGAGTGAGATGGTGAGTGAGTGAATGCGTGGGTTAGTGACTGAGTGGGTGTTTGGGTGAGATGGTGAGTGAGTGGGACGGTGGGTGGGTGAGTGAATTAGTGGGTGTGTGAGATCGGCAGTGAGTGAGTGAATAAGTGGGTGAGTGAGATGGTGAGTGAGTGAATGCGTGGGTTAGTGACTGAGTGGGTGTGTGGATGAGATTGTGACTGAGTGAGACTGGCTGGGTGAGTCAATGAGTGGGTGATCCCCACCCTGACACCTGCTACTGTATATTTAGAGTCTGCGTGTCTCTCTCTCTCCGTGGTGAGATGTTAACTACCTCGCCTGGTATACAGGAGGTCGTGGATTCGATCCCCACCCTGACGCCTGCTGCTGTATATTTAGAGTCTGCGTGTCTCTCTCCGTGGTGAGATGTTAACTACCTCGCCTGGTATACAGGAGGTCGTGGGTTCGATCTCGACCCTGACGCCTGCTGCTGTATATTTAGAGTCTGCGTCTCTCTCTCTCTCTCTGTGGTGAGATGTTAACTACCTCGCCTGGTCTACAGGAGGTCGTGGGTTCGATGCCTGCTGCTGTATATTTGGAGTTTGCGTGTCTCTCTCTCTCCGTGGTGAGATGTTAACTACCTCGCCTGGTCTACAGGAGGTCGTGGGTTCGATGCCTGCTGCTGTATATTTGGAGTCTGCGTCTCTCTCCGATGATGTTATCTCCGCTTCCTCCGGGGTTTCTCCCCACCCCCCCTCCCCCCCCTCTCAAACCACATCAGAATGTTTCGCTGCTCTGCATGTCCACGTGCCGACTGAAATAAGCCGCCGCTACTTTAGTGAGCTATCATTTGTGTGACGAGCAGGCCGCTTTCTGAGCGACAATGAAGGGAGTTCCAGTGAAGTTTCAGCGCTCTTAACCACTGCGCCAACGCCACCCCCACCCCCCACACATTTCTCATTAAAATCCAATTAATACCATTAAGCATATTTGATCGGCCTAATCTCTTACCGACAGCGTCCCCGCTGCGTCTGCCCTGATGGGATTGGTTCGCGCGTGCGGGGAGCGGTGGCGCCGCGGTTAGCGCCACAGCTTCTCACCGCCACGACCCCGCCGCCGGCCACCGGTGACGATCATCCGAACCGGTGCTGGGCCTCTCGCCTAGGTCGACTCAGCCTCAAAACGAGTTACCCCCTGGTGCCGCGTGTAAACTTTGGGCGGAAGACAAAGGCGGCCGGGCGTGGCGCTGGCCGCATAAACCCCCCTCGTGTGCCGTTGCCGGCCTTCACAGTGTGCTGCTGCACTTGCCCCAGCGTCCTGTTGCAGGCTACACGGGGGAGCTTTGTCTTTGTGTTGTTCTAGCGCTTGTGGGGAGCGGTGGTGCAGCGGTCAGCGGCCTCGCTGACCGCTACGAACCCGACCGGCGACCCGAGTTCGATTCCCGCTCACGGCCAACAGCACCGGGTGACGATCATCCGAACCGGTCCTGGGCCTCTCACCTAGATCGGCTCAGCCTCAAAATGAGTACCTTGGTGCGGCGTGAGAGTAAAACGTCGCCACCGGGGAAGACAAAGGCGGCCGGGCGTGGCGCTGGCCGCATAAACCCCCCTCGTGTGCCGTTGCCGGCCTTCACAGTGTGCTGCTGCACTTGCCCCAGCGTCCTGTTGCAGGCTACACGGGGGAGCTTTGTCTGTGTGTGCGCCGCGCCGCGCGTGTTTGTGTGCTCGGTATCTGCTCGCTCTTTCTCGCCGATCTTGATCACTCGTTGCCGAGTGGCACGACGCAATCTCCCACCTGGGATTGATTCCGGGGGTCAGGGATCAAGGTCGCGGAGATCCTATTCACTCCGCCCCAGCCCACCCCACCCCCACGCACAGAAGACAAAGCCACTGACAAAGATCTCCCAGGTAGACCGCACGGGATGTCGGGGCAAGTGCTCTCTCAGAGACCTCTGCAAGCTCTTCGTCAGTGTTGAAACCGTCGGCACTGGGGAGGCGGAGGCGCCCGGGCGCCTACTGCCCACACCGCACCATTCGTGTGCCCTGCAGGGCCTGGGGACAAATCCACGCGACCCACGGGGAGAAAGACAGAGAGAGAGAGACACGCAAACTACAAATATACAACAGCAGCAGGCATCAGGGTCGGGATTGAACCCACGACCTCCTGTCGACCAGGCGAGGTAGTTAACATCTCATCACGGGGAGAGAGAGAGAGAGACACGCAAACTCCAAATATACAGCAGCAGGCGTCAGGGTCGGGATCGAACCCACGATCTCCTGTCGACCAGGCGAGGTAGTTAACATCTCACCACAGAGAGAGAGAGACACGCAAACTCCAAATATACAGCAGCAGGCGTCAGGGTCGGGATTGAACCCACGACCTCCTGTAGACCAGGCGAGGTAGTTAACATCTCATAGCCACCGTCACGACGCTCCAGCAGCCTGGTCCATCTCCACGGTGGCTATGAGATGTTAACTACCTCGCCGGGTCTACAGGAGGTCGTGGGTTGGAACTCGACCCTGACGACGCCTGCTGTATATTTGGCGTCTGCGTGTCTCTCTCTCTCTCCGTGGTGAGATGTTAACTACCTCGCCTGGTATACAGGAGGTTCGTGGGTTCCATCCCGACCCTGACGATGTCTGCTGCTGCTGCTGTATATTTGGGGTCCGCGTGTCTCTTTCTCGCCAGGGTCGCTTCTGAAAAAGATCTACGTCCTAGCTCGGTGGCTCCTTACTTGCTACACTGAACATCGTCTATAATAGTTTTAGAGTTGTGTGTGAGCGAGTGAGCACAGTGCCAGTTGAAGCTCGCGTGGGGTCTGCAGGGGCCCTACATTAAATACAAAAACCACACACGTAAATATTAAAACACATGCAATTTGTAACTTGCACAGTAAACTAATTGCATTTTTTCATTCGCTATACAGCCGGATAATAAACGACAAATCGCTAACCTTAAACACCCAGTCGTTCGTAAAAAATCGAAGGCGGTATAGTACTATAGTAATAGAACAAGTGCAGAATCACTGAACGGGAATTGATAGCTTGAAAGCGTTTAGCGCGGGGCTCTTGAAAGTGCGGGGCCTCGTAGCATCTCTAGCTACTGTTGCTACTGGGAGAATCCGGTACTTGAGTGAGCAGGTAAGTCGGTGTGTGGATAGGTGGGTGGGTGGGTCAATTAGCAAGTAATTGGGTGGGTGGGTCAATGATCGAGTGGGTGAGTGAATCGGTGAGTAAGTAAGAGTGAGGCCTTGAGGGAGGGGAACAACCCAGATAACATCATTGGGCAAAGTGGGGCTGGACCACGGTATTGGTCGGGCTGCTGTGCCTCAAATATCGGAGGAAGTTTGCCAACCCTTGTGATTGGCTGGTTGGTGAGCCATACAACCCCATAGACAAAGATCCCCCGTATTGCCTGGACAGACTGCTGGGGCAAGTGCTGTTCGCGAGCACCTATGAAGGCCGGTGCGGCACACGAGGGGGTGGGTGGCCAGCACCACGCCCGGCCGCCTTTGTCTCCCTAGTGGCGATGTTTACTGCACACCGTGCCAGGTACTAATTTGAGGCTGAGTCGACCTAGGGGAGGCCCAGGACCGGTTGAGATAAACGTCGCTTGTGCTGGTTGTGAGCGGGAATCGAACCCGGGTCTCCGGGTTCGTAGCGCAGAGTAGCGCTAACCGTTACACTACCGCTCCCCACATACACACACATACATACACACATACACAGACACACAGACAGACACACACAACAACAACAACCGCCATTCGCCACAAAGTGGCGGTGACGTCACCACGATGATTGTGCCAGGCTATGTGCACCTTGAGGCCACGTGAAGTGTCGAACGCCCGCTGGCAGGTCACGGGGCAAACCCAGGTGCCACAGGTCGACTGACTGAGATGACTGGCTGATGCACCACCTGTGCGCCCTACTGTGCCAACTTGCTGTGCTTTAGCCACCCGGCGCTCCGCTCGTTGTTGTGAGCGTCGCTCCTCCGCCCTCTGTTGTTGTTGGAGGGCGACTGCCTCCAATTGCCCAGTAGCGTCCTTCACGAGCCTCCTCCACAGAGGCCGATCTTGACACCGCTGATCCCAGTCATCGGAAAGTCCACTCAGCTCCACGTCCTCCTGTAGCACATCACTCCATCTCTTCTCTAGCCCGTGCCGCGCCCATTTAGCCCCCTGGATCCGGCCGAACAAAAGCTGTTTGGGCATGCGGTGATTGGGTATGCGGGCTACATGGCCCAGCCAACGCAGCCTTGCCTGCCGGAGGAGCTCACCAATGGGACTTTGTTCAGATCTTTCAAGGATTTGTGAGCCCCTCACACAATCCAGCCTGCTTAAACCCAGGATTGATCGTAGGCAGGCCAGCCTAAATGTTTCTAACCGGCTAAGATGTTCCATTAGGGGGGGTCCACGTTTCGCAAGCGTAGAGAAGGGAGGGAATGACTGTGGCTGAGAAGACCCGAAGCTTCGTGCTGAGCGACAGACCAAGTAGCTTCCACACAGCGTTATGCAACCGATGAAAAGATAATGCCGCTCGACTGATTCGGAGTGAGACCTCTGCTGTTAAACTGGAGCCGGTCATAAGCACACTGCCCAGGTATGGGAAACTCTCCACTCTCTCCACAACTGCCCCATCACCGATTGGGAGTTATGGGGGTGGAGTGTCCGATGGTACAAAATACCCAGGCCGGTGCTTCGTTTTGGTGGAGCTGATGGTAAGGCCTCATCTCTTAGTGCAGGGGTCGGGAACCTATGGCTCGCGAGCCAGATGTGGCTCTTTTGATGATTGCATATGGCTCGCAGATAAAACAAAATATTCTCACTTGTTTTAATCCATCCATCGATTTTTCACTGCGCATGTCCTGTTCAGGGCTGCAGGAGCAATTGTCCATTATTTTAATTGGATGATACTGGCCTACGTTTGCCGTTGCTGGGTAAAACAGGTAAACGCCCCCTTTTGAATCAGTCTGAGACTGCGTCTGCTCGGTCATTAGCTCAAAGCTAACCCTTCGACGAAGAAGATGGCGAAAAGAAAAAAAGACGACGAGTATCGTACATTTCAGGACGAATGGACCGAAGAATTCGCCTTTGTGGAGAGAGCGGGTTCTGCGGTGTGTCTAATTTGCAATGACAAAATTACATCGTTGAAACGGTCGAATGTAAAGCGGCACTTCGACACGCGCCACGCTACCTTTGCATCAAAATACCCTGCGGGAGACAGCAGAAAGAAAGCGTGCCAAGAGCTGAGCAGGGTGCAAGCTAGCCAGCAGCAACTCCGCGTATGGACCCGGCAAGGTGACTATAATTCGGCTAGCTTTGCTGGTTCTTTAGCAATAGTGAGGAACGGAAAACCATTCACAGATGGCGAGTATGCTAAAACGTTCATGCTGGATGTAGCCAATGAACTTTTTGATGATCTTCCGAACAAAGACAAGATAATCAAACGGATACAAGACATGCCTCTGTCGGCAAGAACTGTTCATGATCGTACCATCGTGATGGCTAACAAAGTGGAGGAAACGCAAGTGAAGGACATAAATGCAGCGCCGTTCTTTTCTCTGGCTTTGGATGAGTCAACAGACGTGAGCCATTTGTCGCAGTTCAGTGTGATTGCAAGATATGCTGTTGGTGACACACTGCGCGAAGAAAGTCTTGCTGTTCTGCCATTAAAAGGGCCCACAAGAGGTGAGGATTTATTCAAGTCTTTCATGGAGTTTGCTCAAGAAAAAAGTCTACCTATGGATAAACTTCTCTCAGTGTGTACTGATGGTGCTCCGTGTATGGTGGGGAAAAACAAAGCATTTGTGGCGCTTCTCCGTGAACATGAAAATAGACCCATCCTAAGTTTCCATTGCATTATACACCAGGAGGCACTTTGTGCTCAGATGTGTGACAGGCAGTTTGGCGAAGTGATGTCGCTGGTCATTCGTGTGATCAACTTTATTGTTGCCCGAGCCTTAAATGATCGCCAGTTTAAAACACTGCTGGATGAAGTTGTAAATAACTATCCTGGTCTGCTTTTGCACAGCAATGTGCGTTGGTTGTCAAGAGGGAAGGTGCTTAGCCGTTTTGCGGCTTGCCTGAACGAAATCCGGACTTTCCTTGAAATGAAAGGCGTCGGGCATCCTGAGCTAGCCGACACCGAGTGGCTCCTCAAGTTTTACTATCTCGTAGATCTGACTGAACATCTGAACCAGCTCAACGTGAAAATGCAAGGCATTGGAAATACAGTGTTATCCCTTCAACAAGCTGTATTTGCTTTTGAAAACAAGCTGGAGCTTTTCATCACGGATCTTGAAACAGGTCGTTTACTACATTTTGAAAAACTGAGCCAATTTAAAGATGCATGCACAGCAAGTGAGCCCATTCAAAACCTTGATCTCCACCAGCTAGCTGGCTGCACATCCAGTCTCCTACAGTCCTTCAAAGCACGCTTTGGAGAATTTCGTGAGCACACTCGTCTTTTTAAGTTCATCACCCATCCAAACGAGTGTTCACTGAACACAGCCGACCTGAATTACATCCCTGGTGTCTCCGTCAGAGATTTTGAAGCAGTAGTGGCTGACCTGAAGGCCTCAGACATGTGGGTGAATAAGTTCAAGTCACTGAATGAAGATTTGGAAAGAATCACACGACAGAAAGCGGAGTTGGCGAGCAAGCACATGTGGACAGAAATGAAAAAACTCCAACCCGAAGACCAGCTGATTCTCAAAACTTGGAACGCGCTTCCTGTCACATACCACACACTGCAGCGTGTGAGTATTGCTGTATTGACCATGTTTGGATCTACGTATGCATGTGAGCAGTCATTCTCACATCTTAAAAACATCAAGTCCAACCTACGATCACGTTTAACGGATGAAAGCCTCAACGCTTGCATGAAGCTTAACCTCACCAAGTACCAACCCGACTACAAAGACATCAGCAAATCCATGCAGCACCAGAAGTCGCATTAATGGTGAGTGTTATAACAACATTATTTAAAAGAATAAATTCAGAGGCTTATTATACTGACATTTAGTTGAATTCACTTTTAAAATATATTATATGGCTCTCACTGAAATAAATTTCCAAATGTTTTGCTTTCATGGCTCTCTTAGTCAAAAAGGTTCCCGACCCCTGTCTTAGTGGCACGCTCCAGTCTCAGCAGCAGCGTCTCTAACTCCTCCTCTGAACGAGCAGCTATTACCAAATCATCGGCATACATAACGTGGTTGAGCAATAGGGAGCCATCCCTTGGCCGCACCCGGGCATCGATCAGCCTCCCATTATATCTGTACCAAATGGAGATTCCCCCGGTACAGCTATTGAAGGCTTCACGAACTACGTGGTCAAAATAGATGTTAAATAATGTGGGAGCCAGAGGACATCTCTGTCGCACCCCAAGGTGTACAGGGAATGGCTCTGACTCCCGGCCACGTAGTTTTACCCAGGCCCTCTCACCATCATGAAGGTCCTTAATGATCGTGAGCAGAGGGTCAGGGACTCCAAAAGCACGAAGAACAACCCAGAGCCCAGGCCTACTGATGGTATCATAGGCCTTGATAGATACACACACAGACACACACACAGACACACACCCACAGACACACACACAGAAACACACACCCACAGACACACACACACACAGATACACATACACACCCACAGACACACACCCACAGACATACCCACAGACACACACCCACAGACACACACCCACAGACACACCCATAGACACACCCACCCACAGACACACGCACCCACAGACACAGACACACACACACAGACACACACACACCCACAGACACACACACCCACACAAACAGATACACACACACCCACAGACACACAAACAGACACACACAACAACAACCGCCATTCGCCACTAAGTGGCGGTGACGTCACCAGGACGCTTGTGCCAGGCTATGTGCACCCTGAGGCCACGTGAAGTGTCGAACGCCCGCTGGCAGGAGGTCACGGGGCAGACCCAGGTGCCACGGGTTGACTGACTGAGATGACTGGCTGATGCACCACCTGTGCCCCCTACTGTGCCAACCTGCTGTGCTTTAGCCACCCGGCGCTCCGCTCGTTGTTCTGAGCGTCGCTCCTCCACCCTCCATTGTTGTTGGAGGGCGACTACCTCCAACTGCCCAGTAGCGTCCTTCACGAGCCTCCTCCACAGAGGCCGATCTTGACACCGCTGGTACCAGTCATCGGCAAGTCCACTCAGCTCCACGTCCTCCTGTACCACATCACTCCATCTCTTCTCTAGCCCGTGCCGCGCCCGCTTAGCCCCCTCGATCCGGCCGAACAAAAGCTGTTTCGGCATGCGGTGGCTGGGCATGCGGGCTACATGACCCAGCCATCGCAGCCTTCCCCGCCGGTGGAGCTCACCGATGGGACCTTGCCGAGATCTTTCAAGGATTTGTGAACTCCTCACACAATCCAGTCTGGTTAAACCCAGGATGGATCGTAGGCAGGCCAGCCTAAATGTTTCTAACCGGCGAAGTTGTTCCATTAGGGGGGTCCACGTTTCGCAAGCGTAGAGAAGGGAGCGAATGACCGTGGCCGAGAAGACCTGAAGCTTAGTGTGGAGCGACAGACCAGGTAGCTTCCACACAGCGTTACGCAACCGATGAAAAGATATTGCCGCTCGACTGATTCGGAGTGAGACCTCTGCTGTTAAACTGGAGCCAGTCATAAGCACACTGACCAGGTATGGGAAACTCTCCACTCCACAACTGCCCCATCACCGATTGGGAGTTGTGGGGATGGAGTGTCCGATGGTACAAAATACCCAGGCAGGTGCTTAGTTTTAGTGGGGCTGATGGTAAGGCCCCACCTCTTAGTGGCACGCTCCAGTCTCAGCAGCAGCGTCTCCAACTCCTCCTCTGAATGAGCAGCTATTACCAAATCATCAGCATACATAACGTGGTTGAGCAATAGGGAGCCATCCCTTGACCGCACCCGGGCATCGATCAGCCTCCCATTATATCTGTACCATATGGAGATTCGCCCGGTACAGCTATTGAAGGCTTCACGAACTACGTGGTCAAAATAGATGTGAAATAATATGGGAGCCAGAGGACATCCCTGTCGCACCCCAAGGTGTACAGGGAATGGCTCTGACTCTCGGCCACGTAGTTTTACCCGGGCCCGCTCACCATCATGAAGGTCCTTAATGATCGTGAGCAGAGGGTCAGGTACTCCAAAAGCACGAAGAACAACCCAGAGCCCAGGCCTACTGATGGTATCATAGGCCTTGACCAGGTCAATAAAGCAGAGATGTAGGTCTTGTTGGAATTCCCTACACCTCTGCTGTAGCAGACGGACAGAAAATATGGCATCTGTGCAGGACCGCCCTTTCCTGAAACCGCATTGGGGCTCCGCAAGCCTCTCCTCAGCGTGGCTGGCAAGGCGATGTTGAATAATCCTTGCCAGGACCTTTCCCGGCACACTGAGGAGTGAGATGCCCCTGTAGTTGTTACAATCTGTGCGGTCCCCCTTCTTAAAAAGGGGGACCACGAGTTAAACAGACACAGACACCCACAGACACACACAGACACACACAGACACACACAGACACACCCACAGACATACACACCCACAGACAACAAAGACAAAGACAAAGATCCCCCGTATAGCCTTCACAGACTGTAGGGGCAAGTGCTGTTAGCGAGCACCTATGAAGGCCGAAACGGTACACGAGGGGGTGGGTGGCCAGCACCACGCCCGACCGCCTTTGTCTCCCTAGTGACGATGTTTACACACCGTACCAGGTACTCATTTGAGGCTGAGTCGACCTAGGGGAGGCCCGGGACCGGTTCAGATAATCGTCACTGGTGTTGGCCGTGAGCGGGAATCGAACCCGGGTCGACCAGGTTCATAGCGCAGTGCGCTAACCGCTACACTATCGCTCCCCACCCACAGACACACACACAGACACACACACACACACCCACAGACACACACAGAGACACACACACACCCACAGACACACCCACAGACACACTCACAGACAAACACACACAGACAGACACACACACAGACAAACACACACGCGCGTTTACAGAGAGAGACAGGGTAAAGAGATCAAGTGGACGACGCACAGGGGGAGAGAGGGGGGCGAGAGGGAGATGCTGATGCAAAGTAACAGCGAAAGATCGGCGTGGAGAGATGTAGAGAGAGAGTGGGAGTCGTGAGTGAGGAGTGCGGACACATGGATACACACGGGGGGAGGGAGGATGGACGTATTGGTGGGGGTGGAGGGAGAGATACAAAGAGAGGGGCGAGAGGAGAGGTGCATGGGGGAGAGAGGGATACCGAGGGGAGGGAGGGGAGGAGGCGTCTAGCGATGCACTGAGAAGGAGGGATTGCAGGGGGAGAGAGAGAGAGACAGATGCCTCGGGGCAGAGGGAGCGAGGGAGAGAGAGGAGGAGGATGCAGAGATCGAGAGACGCACGCAGAGACACGGGGAGAGAGGGAGGGAGGGTGACGGAGAGAGGGAGGGGGAGAAGGAGAATGAGGGAGGGAGGAAGGGGGGGGGGAGGGAGGGAGGGGGAGAGAGGGAGGGGGAGAGTGAGGGAGTGAGAGGGGGAGAGAGAGAGGGAGTGAGAGAGGGAGGGAGGGAGAGAGAGAGGGAGTGAGGGAGGGAGGGAGGGGGAGGGAAGGTGGCCCTGGAGGGGCAACGTCCGGCCAGCAGCCTGGGCATCTTCCGCGCTCCGGTCGGAGCCAGGGTGTGTGGGCCGGAGTTCCGCCGTGCGCGGCTGACCCACGCCGTCCCGGCCTTCAAGGAGCAGTGGGCGCTGGAGGAGGCCGTGTGCTCGGTGGCAGATGACGGTAGAGAGCTCTGTGCATGCAGATCTGAGCTACCCGTCGGAGGCCGTTTGACTGTGGGAAGGGCTGCGTGCAGATGCAGCACTTGTCGTAGTTATAAAGAAAAAAAGAGAGAGAGCCAAATGGAGTAGGAAGAGAGGGGGCAGAGAGAGAGAGGGGGGCGGAGAGGGGGGTAGAGAGAGAGGAGAGGCAGAGAGGGGGGGTAGAGAGAGAGGGGGGGAGAGAGGGGGGTAGAGAGAGAGAGGGGGGGGGGGCAGAGAGGGGGGTAGAGAGAGAGGGAAGGGGAAAGAAAAAGAAAAACAATATTTTGTTGGGTCTTTCACTTAAAAGGGGGGCGGGGGGGGGGGGGGTTACATAAAGCAAAGCATTAAAAAAACCGAAATGATGAACGGAGCAAAGTGCCGACTACACCGAGAATCTTCTTGATTCCTCTGATCGTAAACAAAAGAGAGGGAGGGGGAGGGAGGGAGGGAGGGGAGGCGAGTGGAGTGGAGGGGAGAGAGGGAGGGAGGGAGGGGGAGGGAGGGGGAGGGAGGGGGAGGGAGGGAGGGAGCGAGCGCAGCTGCTGCACTCCCCGTTGGAAGCACGGCCCTAACATAACAAACTTAAATATTAAAAAGGAGCTGGGGGGCGGGGGGGGGCAGAGGGGCGTGGATGGGGGGTTGAGCGGGGGGGGTTATAGGGAGGGTGAGTGGAGGGGGCTATGGAGCGGGGGGCTATGGGGGGTGAGTGGAGGGGGCTATGGGGGGTGAGTGGAGGGGGCTATGGGGGGGGGCTATGGGGGGTGAGTGGAGGGGGCTATGGGGGGGGAGCGGGGGGGGCTATGGGGGGTGAGTGGAGGGGGCTATGGGGGGGGAGCGGGGGGGGCTATGGGGGGTGAGCCGAGGGAGCTATGGGAGGTGAGCGGGGGGGGGCTATGGGGGGTGAGCCGAGGGAGCTATGGGAGGTGAGCGGGGGGGGGGTGGAGGGGGCTATGAGGGGTGAGCGGGGGGGGGGGCTATGGACTGCATTCGGCCTCCCGCTCCCTGACTGCGCGGGGCCCCAGCACACAAAGACAAAGGTGTCTGTCACCCGCTGTGTAGCCTGCGCGCGCCGTCGGGGCAAGGGTGTGCCGATTGCGAGCGGCACCTCGCGACCACCACCACCACCACCACCCCGGCACGGGCGGCGTCGACGAGAGGGGCTGGTGGCAGTGGTGGCGGCGGTGGTGCAGAGTGGAGACATCGTCGTCGTCGTCGTCAGCACACTGATCTTCATCCAGCAGTGGATAGTCCATGACGACGATGATTACACCGAGAGACAGCGAGATAGGAACACGTGAAGTAGAGAACGCACGCAGGGCAGAGACACCGCCGTCACGCTGATCTTCATCCAGCAGTGGAGAGAACACGGTGACAATGGTGGTAGCGGCTGGGCCCGGAGTGGCAGCCCAAGGGGTGGAACGCCGAGGCCCAGGATGGGAGAGCATCCAACGGGGCGATAAAGTCACCACGTAGAAGGGAAACAATAAAATAATAAAAAAATAGAAAACAATAAAATTATCACGACGTTTCGATTGCAACACAAGCAATCATCATCAGGTGTGAAACCCACAGCAAGAAAATTCGAAAAAAGTGGCGGGTTTTTTTTAACGTTAGCACCACGGAGAGCGATTTGACAGTTATCCAGGTGGACGAGTCCATCTATGTTCGGAAAAGAGGAGGGGGGAGACGAAAATAATGGATGCGGCCTGAAAGCCACCTTAAGCCGTGTAGCCCACGCGCGCTGATTCCCCATAAACTATTTAAACAAATTTTGATTTAAAGCTTTCGTGACTGCAGGGATTCATATTCTTGGTTCCTTCGGTAAAGTCACGTAGAAGGGAAACAATAAAATAATAAAAAAAATATAAAATAATAAAATTCTCACGACGTTTCGACTGCAACACACGCAATCATCATCAGGTGTGAAAACCACAACAAGAAAATTTGAAAAAAGTGGCGTTTTTTTACGTTAGCACCACGGAGAGCGATTTGACAGTTTGTTCAGATGGACGAGTCCATCCATGTTCGGAAAAGAGGAGGGGGGAGACGAAAAATAATGGATGCGGTCTGAAAGCCACCTTAAGCGTGATCAATCAAGACCCGAAATGGTTTATCAAATCCTTCCAATGATTGCTAAGCCATAATCCATCTTCTCGGTTGACATTGTCTCTGTGTTTGTATATGTGGATAGCCTCATGAACGAATCTCTTATGGTAGCCAGATGGCTTGCAGAGAACCTCTATCTTTTTCTCTTTGTGGTTTTCACACCTGATGATGATTGCTTGTGTTGCAGTCGAAACGTCGTGAGAATTTTATTGTTTTATATTTTTTATTATTTTATTGTTTCCCTTCAACGTGACTTTACCGAAAGAGCTAAGAATATGAATTTGGTGTTCTGGTGAAAAAATAAAAAATAATTTTAATAACGAAAATAACGAAGGGGTTACTATATAAATAATGAATCCAGGGTATTGGTGGAAAAAGAATGAAAGAGTTGGGATAAGCAATTATTTAAATGCCGGTATTTTAATGTAATAAATAATAAGATGGGAATGGCGATAGGAAATAACGAATTGGAAATATGCTGAACGTTTAATGAGAAATTACTTTAAAATCACTTGAAAAGTTGTAAAAATTGCCGTGAAAAATTCTATAAATTGTACAAAAAAATACAATGAAACATTTCTTTTAGAACATGACTTTACCGAAAGAACCAAGAATATTTAAACAAAGTTTAATTTACCGAGTAAAGGCGCACTGAGCTGTGTGTGTGTATCTCTTTTGTTTCAGAAGCGACCTGGCCATCACACATCAAATAGCTCGGCGAAGTCGCTTATCGTCGTCGTGTGGACGTTTGTCGCAGTCAAATTATTCTGAAACGCGTGACGCTGAATTCTCATTGTGGAGGGGGGAAAACCCCAGAGGACCTGGAGAAAAATCCACGCGACCACGGGGAGAGAGAGAGAGAGAGACGTAAACTCCAAATTTACAGCAGCAGGCATCGTCACGGTCGGGATCGAACCTACGACCTCCTGCATACCAGGCGAGGTAGTTAACATCTCACCACGGAGAGAGAGAGAGACACGCAAACTCCAAATATACAGCAGGCGTCAGGGTCGAGATCGAACCCACGACCTCCTGTATACCAGGCGAGGTAGTTAACATCTCACCACGGAGAGAGAGAGACACGCAAACTCCAAATATACAGCAGCAGGCGTCAGGGTCGGGATCGAACCCACGACCTCCTGTATACCTGGCGAGGTAGTTAACATCTCACCACGGAGAGAGAGAGAGAGACGCAAACTCCAAATATACAGCAGGCGTCGTGAGGGTCGGGATCGAACCCATGACCTCCTGCACACCAGGCGAGGTAGTTAACATCTCCTAGCCACCGTGGAGATGGACCAGGCTGCTGGAGCATCGTGACGGTGGCTATGAGATGTTAACTACCTCGCCTGGTCGACAGGAGGTCGTGGGTTCGATCTCGACCCTGACGCCTGCTGTATATTTGGAGTTTGCGTGTCTCTCTCTCTGTCTTTCTCCCCGTGGTCGCGTGGATTTGTCTCCAGGCCCTGCGGTTTTCCCCTCCGCATTACGAATCGACGCCACGCGTTCAGGGTATTTGGCTGCTGCCGCTATGTACATGTCCACACGATCATGATGATGATGATGACGATGATAATCCCACTTTGTTGAGCTGTCATTTGTCGTAGGCACCAGGTCGCTTCTGAAAAAGAGCGACGTAGGAGCTCAGTGGGACCGTACCTGGTAAAATTAAAAACATATCATGGGACCTCCTTTGCCAGCACCAATATATGAGAATAAGTTTATCCCATATTCTTTGCTCTTTCGGTAAAGTCACGTTGAAGGGAAACAATCAAATAATAAAATATATACATTACCGACACACCTGATGACGACCGTTTGTGTTATGGTCGAAACGTCGTGAGAATTTTTTATTGTTTTATATATATTTTATTATTTGATTGTTTCCCTTCAACGTGACTTTACCGAAAGAGCTAAGAATATGAATTACTGCAGTCACGAAAGCTTTAAATCAAAATGTAAGTTTATCCCCTTTAACCTGGCAACAAAACAGCCGTGTTAACTTGTTCAAATACCAAACTGAAACCTTTTAACGTGGAATCATGTATCCAATTAACCACAATACTCGTGGTCAAAATGCAAACAAAAACCACACTCTGATAGCATGATGCATTGTCCGTGAAACTGATTGGTCCACACCAGAGACGGCTTTCTTTTGAGCCTCGTCTCAAAACGGTGTTCGACCAGAGGACAACGCCACAAGGCGAACGCGGCTCAAAGACAACGCCACCATCAGAGTAATGAGAGCTGGGGGTGAGCATCTACATGAGGGGCCCTCCTTTTGCCAGCAACACAATGTGAGAGTACGTTTCTCTTCCCCCTTTAACCTGGCAACAAAGCAGCCGCGTTAAGTTGTTAAAACACCAAACTGAAACCTTTTTACGTGGAATGATGTCTGCATGAACCACAGTACGAGGCTCAAAAGAAAGCTGTCTCTGGTGTGAACCAATCAGTTTCAAAGACAATGCATTTTTTTTAAATCAGTGTGTGTTTTTTGTTTACATTTTGACCACAAGTATTGTGGTTAATGCAGGCATGATTACTCGTAAAAAGGTTTCAGTTTGGTGTTTTAACAACGTAACAATTGTTTTGTTGCCAGATAAAAGTAGAAAACCTTTTTTCTCATTAAAATAATAGATTACGGGGGTTTTGGTTTTTTTTTTCAAGAAAAATACAGCTTCGTAGTTGTATCTTCTTGGGGGAGGGATGTGGGAGGCAGGGCCTGCATCCAGCAGTGGATAGAGCCTGGCTGGCTGATGATGCTGACGCTGCTGCTGATGCTGCTGTTGCTTATGATGCTGCTGATGATGATGATAATCAGCAATTACTCCCCACACCTGTAAAACGCAAGCCCGGAGGGTCTCCCGGTCGCCCGAGGCGCCGGGCACGATCGCGATCGCAAGCCACAACGCGTGCGTAGCGGGTGTGGCCGGGGAGCGGTGGCGCAGCGCTTGACGCAGCCCGCGCGATGAGACCCGGGTTCGACTCGGCCGCTCGCAGGCCACCAACACCCCAGGTGGAGATCATCTCCGAGCCGATCCCGGGCCTCGGCCGCTGTCGAGGTAGTCCGGCACGGTGCGTGAAAACATCGGCGCAGGGGAGACAAAGGCGGCCGGGCGTGGTGACGGCCGGCCACCCGCCCCCCCCCCCATAGTGAGAGGCTGCACGTGTGGAGTCTTCGTCTCAAATCTGCCCAGGCGATTAGCGATTCCACGTCGCGCGCTTTCACTCTTCCTTCCCTCGACATAATTTAGTTATTTTCGCTTTAGGGCACAGATTAATGATAACTTGAGACCTTTTATTCATATTATTATTATTATATTATGGAGCGAGGGTGGGGCGGTGGGAGGGGGGGACCCCTCCACCCAACCCCCCACCCACCCCACCAACCCCGCCCCCCCCTACTCCCCCCACCCACCCCACCCACCACCCCCCCTACTACCACACCACAACTACCACCACCATGAGCACCATCACCACCATCACCACCACCACCATGAGCACCATCACCACCAACATGAGCACTATCACACCACCACCATCACCACCACCATGTGCACTATCACACCACCACCATCACCACCAACATGAGCACTATCACACCACCACCATGTGCACTATCACACCACCACCAACACCACCACCATGTGCACTGTCACACCACCACCATCACCACCACCATGTGCACTATCACACCACCACCATCACCACCACCATGTGCACTATCACACCACCACCATCACCACCACCATGTGCACTGTCACACCACCACCATCACCATGTGCACTATCACACCACCACCATCACCATGTGCACTATCACACCACCACCATGAGCACTATCACACCACCACCATCACCATGTGCACTATCACACCACCACCATCACCATGAGCACTATCACACCACCACCATGAGCACCATGAGCACTATCACACCACCACCAACACCACCAACATGAGCACTATCACACCACCACCATCACCACCACCATGAGCACTATCACACCACCACCATCACCACCACCATGAGCACTATCACACCACCATGAGCACCATCACCATGAGCACTATCACACCACCACCATCACCACCACCATGAGCACTATCACACCACCATGAGCACCATCACCATGAGCACTATCACACCACCACCATCACCACCACCATGAGCACTATCACACCACCACCATCACCACCACCATGAGCACTATCACACCACCACCAACACCACCAACATGAGCACTATCACACCACCACCATCACCACCAACATGAGCACTATCACACCACCACCATCACCACCACCATGAGCACTATCACACCACCATGAGCACCATCACCACCACCATGAGCACTATCACACCACCACCATCACCACCACCATGAGCACTATCACACCACCACCATCACCACCAACATGAGCACTATCACACCACCACCATCACCACCAACATGAGCACTATCACATCACCATGTGCACTATCACACCACCACCACCACCATGAGCACTACCACCACCATCACCACCACCATGAGCACTATCACACCACCATGAGCACCATCACCACCACCATGAGCACCATCACCACCACCATGAGCACTATCACACCACCACCATCACCACCACCATGAGCACCATCACCACCACCATGAGCACTATCACACCACCACCACCATGAGCACCACCACCATGAGCACCATCACCACCACCATGAGCACCATCACCACCACCATGAGCACTACCACCACCATCACCACCACCATGAGCACTATCACACCACCACCATCACCACCACCATCACCACCACCATGAGCACCACCACCATGAGCACCATCACCACCACCATGAGCACTATCACACCACCACCATCACCACCACCATCACCACCATCACCATCACCACCACCATCACCACCATCACCATCACCACCACCATCACCACCACCATCACCACCATCACCACCACCATGAGCACCATCACCATCACCCCCCCCCCCTTCACTCTCCCGTCGCTGCCTCTCACCCTGGGGATAGAAGTTCACTCCCAGCGCTGTGGTGTCACCATGGCAACATGGTGTCACCATGGCAACATGGTATCACCATGGCAACATAGTGACACCACAGCGCTGTGGTGTCACCATGGGCAACATGGTGTCACCATGGCAACATGGTGACACCATGGCAACATGGTGACACCATGGCAACATGGTGACACCATGGCAACATGGTGACACCATGGCAACATGGTGACACCATGGCAACATGGTGACACCATGGCAACATGGTGACACCACAGCGCTGTGGTGTCACCATGGCAACATGGTGGGGTTGTGCGTCATTGGAAGAGAACATGGGGGAGCAGAGGGGGGGGAGCAGAGGGGGGGGGAGCAGAGGGGGGGGGGGCAGAGGGGGGGGAGCAGAGGGGGGGGAGCAGAGGGGGGGGGGGGCAGAGGGGGGGGAGCAGAGGGGGGGGAGCAGAGGGGGGGGGGAGCAGAGGGGGGGGAGAAGGAGAGGGGGGAGAAGGGGTGGGGGGGAGACGGGGGGAGAAGAGAGATGAGGGAGGGGGGGGGCTGAGAGGGAGGGGGTGAGGGAGATGGTGGTGGTGGTGGTGTGTGGGGGGTGACTTTCGGTGCGTGAGAGACAATGGAGAGTGTGAGTAAGTCCGGGTTTGACTCGGGGTCAAGGCGAGTTCCCGACCTCGCACGCGCCTCGCAGGGAGACTCGGCGGGCGGGTCCCTCCCTCGAAACGTCAGGCAGTTCACCACCACTGATTGGTGCATCACGTGAGCCTGACTCTGCTCATGAACCAATGCTACTTATGAGTCCGCGTGTGCTGACGGGATGTGTAGAATATAAATATATATGTACACAGTGCTCGCGTATTCTTTACACGGAGAGAGGCAAGTGCAGGAACCGGAGGTGATCATCTGTTTGGCTATTTAATTTACGACGATAATGTGCCAATAATGTCTGTGTCCCGCGCGTGACGTCACTCCACGTCGGCCAGCCCCCCTCATTAATAATCATGAACGGGTGACGTCTTCCAAATGGACACGCCCCCCCACCCCGCAATTAATATTAATTAGCGGGTGACGTCACTCCACATGGGGGGTGGGGGCGAGGCGCCTCCTCCCCCCTCCTCGGCGTCAACTCACAACCCTCACGTCACAGGCAGAACCCTCACGTCATCACGTGATCTCCGTGACGCCGTTGTTGAGACATCGAAGTAAAAGGGACGTCGTGAAGAACGAGGGTTTATAACCTTTACATGAAATAGGTCCGTGTCACCGCGGCCTTGCAAATTGCGCACGAGTTAATGCAATGCATATATCACGTCGCGGTCTGTGTATTCGCTTGCAAGTTTCAGATTTACTGCGATACACACCCGTCCTTGGACGGGCAAAAGGCTCGTTCGTGTATTTATATTCACGACGCCTGCTTTGTCCACCGCTGGATGAGTGGTTGTGCATCCACTTACACCTGCCCATCATCACTACCACTCGCATCACAGTTCCATCACCCCCATCATCATCATAACAGTCCCATTACTACCATCATTACCACCACTCATAATCACAGCTCCATCACCCCCATCATTACCATCACTGCCACCACCCATAATCACAGTCCCATCACCCCCATCATCGTCACCATCATCAGAGCCCCATCACTACCATCATCACCTCCATCACCATCATCACAGCCCCATCTCAACCACCATCACCTCCCAACACAGCCAACATCATTCTCCATTCGTCAACATCCTCATCCAATCATCGTCCCCCCCTCCCAACTGCTAAGCCTTGGCAACACCCTCCAGAGTATGAGTCTTGAGACTCGCTGAGACTTTCCTGGGTAAAGCAGAGGTATTAAATCACCTCCCGTGGACAATTCATGAGTGGAACAAACAAAAAGACAAAGATCCCCCGTGTAGCCTTAACAGGCTGTTGGGGCAAGTGCTGTTAGCGAGCAGCACCTATGAAGGCCGGCACGGCACACGAGGGGGTGGGCGGCCAGCACCACGCCCGACCGCCTTTGTCTCCCCGGTGGCGATGTTTACTACACACCGCACCGGGTACTCATTTGAGGCTGAGTCGACCTAGAGGAGGGCCAGGACCGGTTCAAATAATCGTCACCGGTGTTGGCCCGTGAGAGGGAATCGAACCCGGGTCGCCGGGTTCGTAGTGCAGCGCGCTGACCACTACACTACCGCTCCCCACACGAGTGGAACAGTCCACACACACACGAACGGCCACACCCCCCCCGCTTCCCAGTGCTCAATGGTACAATCCCGGCTTCTCGAGCTCGAAGCCCATTGCTCAATTCCTTCACAAACGGAGGCGTGGTCTTTGTGCCGGGGTCACCTGGGCATTCTTAACCCATTCGCCAAATGCCACGGTGGCCCAAAAATCAGGAATCCACGTGGGATCATCTCTACTTTTTTTGTTTAAAAACAAATCACACGGGGTGATGCAAATAATCGTTTTGGCAGTACCCCGGGGTACCAAATAATACAAATTGGCCGAGGCAATTAAATATTTTATTTCTGGGACACTAATTTTTTTTCCCAGGGGTGTACTTAAACTCCGCAAACTGGGGATACCAACCAATCCGAATTCGGTGCCACACTCCGCGATGTCGAAACGCAGCGAGGACGACGATGGCGCCGAGAGCCTGAACGCTCGCACGCACCGTAGCGGTGCCTCGTGGTAGTGTCCAGCTCGCGTCGAGATGAGTCGATTGCCTCGTCGCCGACCATCAACAGGCTAAAAATGACTGCTTCACGGACATCGTGCGAGAGCCGGGGTACTCCGGTACCGCCATGAGGTGCAGAATGTCCCTTTGACGAGTTCACCGAGGGCCCGTCTTGGCCAGGCAAAAAGTTTTCAACGGATGTAATGATGGAGCCGATGTTGTTACGTTTTTTTTGTTTGTTACGATCTGTGTGTCTCCGTTCGGACCGCGTAACAACTACTCCACACACTATGAGAAGAGGTTTTCCCCTTTAATGGCAAGAGAGGTCCCAGGTTGTTAACTACTTCACGACATGTGTGTATTTAAACCGCAAAGAAACCACGCGACAATTGTCTTGACCACATGATTCAACTGCTTGCATCTAAAGGCGTAGGCCCGTCATCAGAAAGCGCTCGATTTAAATGTTACGTTATTTTGTTTTTAATAGAAATAACAAAAAAATAATTGACTTATTCAGAAGTCAACGGCATCAACGCGGATTTCTTTCGTTCAAAAACGACTTTAAACCCAAATATAAAAAAAACAATAAAACATAGAACCCCAAATGGTTCTCGCTTTAATTGTATTTTGCCGTCTGAGGCTCTATCAAACGAAAACATTCCGTAAGCTTATATTGTGAACGGTTTCTGAATGACACCAGGCACAGACATGAGACTATGTTTTACCATTTCTGGCATTAAAACAGGAGAGGTGTGTTCATAGTTTCAATCACCACAAAGAAACCTTTCGCAAGGAATCGATTTTACTGCATTAACCACACACGCTACTTGTGCTGAACATGCAAACACACGTGGCTCTGATTAGAATGTACTAGTTGTTCTACCCGGCTTCCCCGGGACTTGGATTCACCACGCCCGGCCGCCTTTGTCTCCCCAGTGGCGATGTTCACACAGCACACCAGTTACTCGTTTGAGGCTGAGTCGACCTAGGGGAGGCCCAGGACCGGGACCGGTTCAATAATCGTCACCGGTAGTGGCCGTGAGCGGGAATCGAACTCGGGTCGCCGGGTTCGTAGCGCAGCGCGCTAACCACAACACTACAATGCGTTACGCTTCCACATGCGCCGGTCACGTGACAGATTTGACGTCACAGCTCACTTTCCATGCAAAAAATAAATGCATTATTGAACTCACCCCCCCGCCCCCCCCAAAAAAGTGTATTTTTATAATTTTAGCCTGGTGTACAGTTTGGAAAGTACCCACATGGCAAATTTGCTGTTTGTTGCATGTCGGGAAGTACGCTAAACATTTTGAACAGACACACACAATCACAACTTTGTCTTTTATATATATGGAGATGATGCATTGTCGTTGAGACTGATTGGCCTACACCAGAGACAGTAGCCTTCTTTGTGGCCTTGCCGCACTTATCAGGACACAGCTCAGGTCCGAGCTGTTACGAGGGTCAAACCCCGAATCTGAATTTTTTTTTTCCCTGAATTTTTGACACCGACAAAAATGTGTCACATAGATCGTTAAAATGGAATCATTGCTGGTGCCCCAAGTCGAGGGTTTTGTTGGGTTAGATCGCGTAAATATATAAATGTTGTGTCGTTAAACCCGCCGCCTCCCGACACAGCCAACTAGTAAGGGTTGTCACGTATACAGAACGTGCCAATTCGTTACTAGTACAGCACTAGTGTACAGTGTAGTGTGTAGTTGTGTGTAGCGTATAGTATAATGTAGTGTATAGTAGTGTATTGTATAGTAGTGTAGTGTATAGTGTAGTGTATAGTAGTGTAGTGTATAGTGTAGTGTATAGTATTGTAGTGTATAGTAGCCTAGTGTATAGTAGTGTAGTGTATAGTGTAGTGTGTAGTGTATAGTAATGTAGTGTATAGTAGTGTAGTGTATAGTAGTGTAGTGTATAGTGTATAGTAGTGTAGTGTATAGTAGTGTAGTGTATAGTAGTGTATAGTGTAGTGTATAGTAATGTAGTGTATAGTAGTGTATAGTAGTGTAGTGTATAGTAGTGTAGTGTATAGAAGTGTATAGTGTAGTGTATAGTGCAGTATACTAGTACAGCACACCGGTGTGCTGGAGAGCAAAGCCACAACATTTACAATCCAAGTGCGACGTTTCGCCAGCAATTACAACCAGCTTCATCAGGCGACAGCCAGATTTGTGTTGGTGCACTGCATTGTGGGTAACCACGTCGCAGCGACGTCACGTGCGCCGTCGACAGCACGTGACGTTGATGTCACGTGCTTCATCTTCACGCGTCCGTGAAGAGTGGAAGCTGCTTTTTACTTTTTTTTTATTTTACACAACCCGCACCAGGTCGCACGTCCCATCAGCAGCGTCGGTTCGACACGGGCACATCTCTGAACCGGCTTCGACACGCAGCGTCTCATCAGCAGAGTCAGGCTCGCTCGAACCGACGCTGGTGAACTGCGCTGATGTTCACAGGCAAAGTTCGGCTTCGACACGCAGCGTCTCATCAGCAGAGTCAGGCTCGCTCGAACCGACGCTGGTGAACTGCGCTGATGTTCACAGGCAAAGTTCGGCTTCGACATTGAGGGTCTCATCAGCAGAGTCAGGCTCGCTCGAACCGACGCTGATGTTCACAGGCAAAGTTCGGCTTCGACACACAGCGTCTCATCAGCAGAGTCAGGTTCGCTCGAACCGACGCTGGTGAACTGCGCTGATGTTCACAGGCAAAGTTCGGCTTCGACATTGAGGGTCTCATCAGCAGAGTCAGGCTCGCTCGAACCGACGCTGGTGTTTTGGTGGTGGCCGTGAGCAGGAGTCGAACTCAGGGCTCTGCCCTGCCGGGTTCGTAACGCGTTGAAATCTGGGACCTGCTCTCACCACACGAGGCCACAAAGACAAAGATCCCCCGTGTAGCCTGTAACAGACTGTCGGGGCAAGTGCTGTTAGCGAGCAGCACCCGTGAAGGCCGGCACGGAACACGAGGGGGTGGGTGGCCAGCAACACGTCCGGCCGCCTTTGTCTCCCCAGTGGCGATGTTTACTACACACTGCACCAGGTATCTCATTTGAGGCTGAGTCGACCTAGGGGAGGCCCAGGACCGGTTCAGATAATCGTCACCGGTGTTGGTGGTGGCCGTGAGCGGGAATCGAACCCGGGTCGTAGCTGGATTCGCAGCGTAATGCTAACCACTACACTACCGCTCCCCCCCCACACACACACAGATACACACAGAGATACACACAGACACACACTGATACACAGACACACAAATACACACACACGTACACACATAGACACACTATACACACACACAGATACACACACAGATACACAGACAGAGATACACACACAGATACACATAGACACAGCGATACACACACAGAGATACACATAGACACACAGATACACACACAGGTACACATAGACACACAGAGATACACACAGATACACATAGACACAGAGATACACACACAGATACACACACAGAGATACACATAGACACACAGATACACACACAGGTACACATAGACACACAGGTACACATGGACACACAGATACACACACAGATACATATAGACACAGAAACACACACATTCACACACAGAGATACACACAACAACCGCCATTCGCCACTAAGTGGCGATGACGTCACCACGACGCTTGTGCCAAGCCATGTGCACCTTGAGGCCACGTGAAGTGTCGAACGCCCGCTGGCAGGAGGTCACGGGGCAGACCCAAATGCCACGGGTCAGCTGACTAAGATGACTGAGACTGAGATGACTGGCTGATACACATAGACACACAGATACACACACACACAGATACACACACAGACACACATAGATACACACACAGACATACACACACAGATACACATAGACACACAGATACACACAGATACACACATACAGATACACAGACACACACACATAGATACACACACAGAGATACACACACAGATACACACAGATACACACATGTGGACAGACACACACACAGACACACTACAAACACACAACCCCCCCAACGCTTCTCCACTCTCTTATCCCCCCTCCCTCCCTCCTTGCTTGCATTATCTCTCAGCTCCACCACCACCACCCCCCCACCACCACCACCACCCACTCGCAGCCTCCCTCCTCTGCTCCCCCATCACCACCACCACCATCACCACCACCGACACACACTGAATGGATTACAGCAGGAAGACGTCGATTGCTAACATTATTCCCATCACCACCACCATCACCACCACCATCATCATCATCTTATTCCTGCTGTGGCAGCGAGTCGCCGCGCCGTCCGTCTTTGTCTTCCCCAAGCGTCTCGACGCTCGACGGTGAGACGCAGTGGACACTGCAGCGCGCACACGCAAACACATTATACACATACACACCACACACACCACACATACACTCATTCACACACACACACACACCACACACACATTATACACATACACACACCACACACACATACACACCACACACACCACACATACACTCATTCACTCATTCACACACACCACACACACCACACACACATTATACACATACACACACCACACATACACTCATTCACTCATTCACACACACCACACACACATTACACACACATTATACACATACACACACCACACACACCACACATACACTCATTCACTCATTCACTCATTCACACACACCACACACACATTATACACATACACACCACACCACACATACACTCATTCACACACACCACACACACATTACACACACACCACACACACATTATACACATACACACACACCACACATACACTCATTCACACACACCACACACACATTATACACATACACACCACACACACCACACATACACTCATTCACACACACACACCACACACACATTACACACACATTATACACATACACACCACACACATACACACCACACACACATTATACACACCACACACACCACACATACACTCATTCACACACACACACCACACACACATTACACACACCACACACATTATACACACCACACACACACACCACACATACACTCATTCACTCATTCACACACACCACACACACATTATACACATACACACCACACACACTCATTCACACACACACACCACACACACATTATACACACCACACACACCACACACACCACACACATACACACCACACACCACACATACACTCATTCACACACCACACACACCACACACACATTATACACATACACACCACACACACCACACATACACTCATTCACTCATTCACACACACCACACACACCACACACACATTATACACATACACACCACACACACCACACATACACTCATTCACTCATTCACACACACCACACATTACACACACCACACACACATTATACACACCACACATACACACCACACACATACACACCACACACATACACACCACACACACCACACATACACACCACACACACCACCCCACACCACACACACACCACACACATACACACCACACACATACACACCACACACACATTATACACATACACACCACACACACCACACACACACTCATTCACACACACACACCACACACACATTATACACATACACACCACACACACCACACATACACTCATTCACACACACACCACACACACATTATACACATACACACCACACACACCACACATACACTCATTCACTCATTCACACACACACACCACACACACATTACACACACCACACACACATTATACACACCACACACACACACCACACACATACACACCACACACATACACACCACACACACCACACATACACACCACACATACACCACACACACCACCCCACACCACACACACACCACACACATACACACCACACACACCACACACACACCACACACATACACACCACACGCAAACACCACACACATCATACACACACCACACACACTCACATCATACACACCACACACATACACACACATACACTCATTCACACATCATACACACACACACCACACATCATACACACACACCACACACACACCACACATCATACACACACACACACTCACATCATACACACCACACATACACACACACTCATTCACACATCATACACACACACCACACACACTCACTCACATCATACACACCACACACACTCATTCACACATCATACACACACACCACCCACTCACATCATACACACCACACACACATCATACACACCACACACACCACACACACCACACACACTCACACATCATACACACCACACACACCTCACACACCACACACACATCATACACACATCATACACACCACACACACGTCATACACACACCACACACACACATCATACACACATCATACACCACACACTCACACCACACACAAATACAAATGCCCCCCGTGTAGCCTGTAGCAGACTGTTGGGGCAAGTGCTGTTTGCGAGCGCCTGTCAAGGCAGTGGCACTGTGGCACACGAGGCGATGGGTGGCCAGCACCACGCCCGACCGCCTTTGTCTCTCCCCCAGTGGCGATGTTTACTGCACACCGCAACGGGTAATCATTTGAGGTCGAGTCGACCTAGAGGAGGCACAGGACTGGTTCAGATAATCGTCGCTGGGCGTGAGCGGGAATCGAACCCGGATCGCCGGGGTCGTAGCGCAGCGTAGCGCTAACCCCCACACTACCGCTCCCCACACACACAAACACACAAAGACAAAGATCCCCCGTATAGCCTTAACAGACTGTAGAGGCAAGTGCTGTTAGCGAGCAGCACCTATGAAGGCCGGAATGGTACACGAGGGGGTGGGTGGCCAGCACCACGCCCGACCGCCTTTGTCTCCCCAGTGGCGATATTTACTACACACCGCACCAGGTACTCATTTGAGGCTGAGTCGACCTAGGGGAGGCCCGAGACTGGTTCAGATAATCGTCACTGGTGTTGGCCGTGAGCGGGAATCGAACTCTGTCGCCAGGTTCATAGCAGACACACAGACACAGAGACACACACAGACACACACAGCCACACACACAAAGACACACACAGACACACAGACACACACAGCCACACACACACAGACACACACACAGCCACACACACACAGCCACAGACACACACAGACACACACACACAGCCACACAGACACACACAAAGACAAAGATCCCCCGTGTAATCTGCAGAGGAGGGCCTGCAGGCTACACGCAGTCAGCAGCAAACCACGCCCGGCCGCCTTTGTCTCCCCCAGTGCCGATGCTTAACAACATCGAAGGGTGCCCGTGTGAGGCCGAGTCGACCTAGGGGAGGGCACGTGACGGGTTGCTCGATGTTCGCCGTAAGCGCAGCGGCTGGCGGGCCCCGGGCAAGGCGCGCTAACCGCTGCGCCACCGCTCTCCGTGCCAAAGGCAAAGATCCCCCGCGTAGCCTTTAGCAGGCCGTTGGGGCAAGTGCTGTGAGCGAGCGGCACCCTGTGAAGGCTACCGGCACGGCACACGAGGGGGTGGGTGGCCAGCACCACGCCCGGCCGCCTTTGTCTCCCCAGAAGTGGCGATGTTTTTACCACACATCGCATCAGCTACTCATTTGAGGCCGAGTCGACCTAGGGGAGGGCCCAGGACCGGTTCAGGTAATCGTCACCGGTGTTGGTTGGTGGTGGTGGTGGCCGTGAGCGGGAATCTAACTTCGTAAGCGCCCGCAGCGCGCTAACCACTGCGCCACCGCTCCCCGCTCTCAGAACACGTGTGGTGTACACATACACACAGACGCGCGCGCACACACACGTGCACACCTGCACATTGTAAAGAGAGATAATTGGTTAATTAGCAGCGGCATGTGATGTTGTGGCTGGGGTTGTGCATTTGTATGGGGAGCGGTGGCGCAGCGGTTAGCGACAAACCCCGGGGCATTCGATTTTCACTCACGGCCAACATCAGTGGCGATTATCTCAAAACACGGCCCTGGGCCTCCCGCCCCGAGGTCAACTGTGCCTCGAATGAGTGCCTGCTACGAAATGTGTAAAACATCCCCACTGGGAAGACAAAGACGGCCGGGCACGGTGCTGGCCACCCCCACATCAGCAACGGGGGATACAAAGGCGGCCGGGGGCGTGGTGCTTGCTCCCCCCACTGCACGTGCCCCAACAACAGAGCCTTGTGTGTGCTACGCGGAGAGCCGGGGAACTTTCGTCAATTCGCCGCTTCCGATGATGATGATGGTGGTGGTTAGGTGATGTAAACATCATTAGAAACATCATCATCGTCGTCGTAGTCATCATCCCTGGCGCGTGGTCGATAAAACAAGAACCACTTTGGAAGGGAAGTCAACCGTGGTTTATGCGAGCTTTCATGCACTTGACCGCACTTCCTCCTTGCGCCATAGGAATGTGGAATTTCCACCACTATCCCTGCAGGGTTGTAAACGGGGAGCGCCCAAAAGTCATTTGCGCAGCAAGGCTCGCTGATGAGAAGCTTTGCCGTCATTGGGAATCGTCAGTCGTCATCGTGGCGATATTCAACTTAGCCGTGATCATCATCATCGACAAATCACCATCTCTGGTCATCATCAGCAGCATCATCAGCTTCATTATGAACATGAGCATCAGCACTGTTGTCACCAGGACCATCATCACCATCATCATGAATAACACCATCATCACTAGCACCATCATCACTAACACCATCACTAGCACCATCACTAGCACCATCATCACTAGCATCATCATCACCAGCACCATCATCACTAACACCATCACTAGCACCATCATCACTAGCACCATCATCACTAACACCATCACTAGCATCATCATCACCAGCATCATCACTAGCACCATCATCACCATCATCACCATCATCACCAGCACCATCATCACTAGCACCATCATCACAAACACCATCACTAGCATCATCATCACTAGCATCATCATCACTCGCACCATCATCACCATCATCACCATCATCACTAGCACCATCACTATCATCACTAGCACCATCATCATCATCACCAGCACCATCATCACTAGCACCATCATCACCATCATCACTAGCACCATCATCACCATCATCACCATCATCACTAGCACCATCATCACCAGCACCATCATCACTAGCACCATCATCATCGTCACTAGCACCATCATCACCAGCATCATCACTAGCACCATCATCACTAACACCATCACTAGCACCATCATCACTAGCACCATCTTCACTAACACCATCACTAGCACCATCATCACTAGCATCATCATCACCAGCATCATCACTAGCACCACCATCATCACCAGCACCATCATCACTAGCACCATCATCACAAACACCATCACTAGCTTCATCATCACTAGCATCATCATCACTCGCACCATCATCACCATCATCACCATCATCACTAGCATCATCACCATCATCACTAGCACCATCACTATCATCACTAGCACCATCATCATCACCAGCACCATCATCACTAGCACCATCATCACCATCATCACTAGCACCATCATCACGATCATCACCATCATCACTAGCACCATCATCACCAGCACTATCATCACTAACACTATCATCACTAGCACCATCATCATCACTAGCACCATCATCACCATCATCACTAGCACCATCATCACCATCAACACTAGCACCATCATCACCACCAGCACCATCATCATCTCTAGCACCATCATCACCACTAGCACCATCATCACTAGCACCATCATCATTAACACCATCATCACTAGGACCATCACAAGCACCATCATCACCATCATCACTAGCACCATCATCACTAGCACCATCATCACCATCATCATCACCATCATCACCATCATCATCATCACCATCATCACCAGCACCATCATCACCAGCATCATCATCGTCAATAGCACCATCATCACTAGCACCATCATCACCATCATCACTAGCACCATCATCACCATCATCACTATCACCATCATCACTAGCACCATCATCACTAACACCATCATCACCATCACTAGCACCATCATCACCACCAGCACCATCATCATCACTAGCACCATCATCATCACTAGCACGATCATCACCATCATCACCAGCACCATCATCACTAGCACCATCATCACAAACACCATCACTAGCATCATCATCACTAGCATCATCATCACTCGCACCATCATCACCATCATCACCATCATCACTAGCATCATCATCACCATCATCACCATCATCACTAGCACCATCACTATCATCACTAGCACCATCATCACCAGCACCATCATCACTAGCACCATCATCATCATCGTCACTAGCACCATCATCACCAGCATCATCACTAGCACCATCATCACTAACACCATCACTAGCACCATCATCACTAGCACCATCTTCACTAACACCATCACTAGCACCATCATCACTAGCATCATCATCACCAGCATCATCATCACTAGCACCACCATCACCATCATCACCAGCACCATCATCACTAGCACCATCATCACAAACACCATCACTAGCATCATCATCACTAGCATCATCATCATCACTCGCACCATCATCACTAGCATCATCACCATCATCATCACCATCATCACTAGCACCATCACTATCATCACTAGCACCATCATCATCACCAGCACCATCATCACTAGCACCATCATCACCATCATCACTAGCACCATCATTACGATCATCACCATCATCACTAGCACCATCATCACCAGCACTATCATCACTAACACTATCATCACTAGCACCATCATCATCACTAGCACCATCATCACCATCATCACTAGCACCATCATCACCATCATCACTAGCACCATCATCACCACCAGCACCATCATCATCACTAGCACCATCATCACCACTAGCACCATCATCACTAGCACCATCATCATTAACACCATCATCACTAGGACCATCACAAGCACCATCATCACCATCATTACTAGCACCATCATCACTAGCACCATCATCACCATCATCATCACCATCATCACCATCATCATCATCACCATCATCACCAGCACCATCATCACCAGCACCATCATCATCATCGTCACTAGCACCATCATCACTTGCACCATCATCACCATCATCACTATCACCATCATCACTAGCACCATCATTACTAACACCATCATCACCATCATCACTAGCACCATCATCACCACCAGCACCATCATCATCACTAGCACCATCATCACCACTAGCACCATCATCACTAGCATCATCATTAACACCATCATCACTAGGACCATCACTAGCACCATCATCACCATCATCACTAACACTATGATCACTAGCACCATCATCACTAGCACCATCATCACCATCATCACCATCATCACTAACACCATCATTAGTAGCACCATCATTAGTAGCACCATCATCACTAGCACCATCATCACCATCATCACCAGCACCATCATCACCATCATCACCATCATCACTAGCACCATCATCATCACCATCATCACTAGCACCATCATCACCATCATCACCATCATCACTAGCACCATCATCACCAGCACCATCATCACTAACACCATCATCACCAGCACCATCATCACTAGCACCATCATCACCATCATCACTAGCACCATGATCACCATCATCACTAGCACCATCATCACCATCATCACTAGCACCATCATCACCATCATCACTAGCACCATCATCACCACCAGCACCATCATCACCACTACCACCATCATCACTAGCACCATCATCACTAACACCATCATCACTAGGACCATCATCACTAGCACCATCATCACCATCATCACTAGCACCATCATCACCATCATCACTAGCACCATCATCACTAGCACCATCATCACTAGCACCATCATCACCATCATCACCATCATCACTAGCACCATCATCACGTGCACCATCATCACCATCATCACTAGCACCATCATCACCATCATCACTAGCACCATCATCACTATCACGATCATCACTAGCACCATCATAACCATCATCACCATCATCACTAACACCATCATCAGTAGCACCATCATCGCCACGATCACTAGCACCATCATCACTAGCATCATCACTAGCATCATCATCACCATCATCACTAGCACCATCATCACCATCATCACTAGCACCATCATCACTATGACCATCATCATCATCACCATCATCACTAGCACCATCATCACTATCACCATCATCACTAGCACCATCATCACCATCATCACTAACACCATCATCAGTAGCACCATCATCGCCACCATCACTAGCACCATCATCACTAGCATCATCACTGGCACAATCATCACTAGCACTATCATCACCATCATCACTATCACCATCATCACCATCATCATCACTAGCACCATCATCACCATCATCATCACTAGCACCATCATCACTAGCACCATCATCACCAGCACCATCATCACCATCATCACTAGCACCATCATCACTAGCACCATCATCACCAGCACCATCATCACCAACACCATCATCACCATCATCACCATCATCACTAGCACCATCATCACTAGCACCATCATCACCAGCACCATCACCATCATTACCATCATCACTAGCACCATCATCATCATCACCATTATCACCATCATCACTAGCACCATCATCACCATCATCACTAGCACCATCATCACTAGCACCATCATCACTAGCACCATCATCACTAACACCATCATCACCATCATCACTAGCACCATCATCACTAGCACAATCATCACAAGCACCATCATCACCATCATCACTAGCACCATCATCACCATCATCACCATCATCACCATCATCATTATCACCATCATCACCAGCACCATCATCACCAGCACCATCATCATCATCGTCACTAGCACCATCATCACTAGCACCATCATCACTAACACCATCATCACCATCATCACTAGCACCATCATCACCACCAGCACAATCATCATCACTAGCACCATCATCACCACTAGCACCATCATCACTAGCATCATCATTAACACCATCATCACTAGGACCATCACTAGCACCATCATCACAATCATCACTAACACCATGATCACTAGCACCATCATCACTAGCACCATCATCACCATCATCACCATCATCACTAACACCATCATTAGTACCACCATCATTAGTAGCACCATCATCACCATCATCACTAGCACCATCATCACCATCATCACCAGCACCATCATCACCATCATCACTAGCACCATCATCACCACCATCACCATCATCAGTAGCACCATAATCACCATCATCACTAGCACCATCATCACCATCATCACTAGCACCATCATCACCATCATCACTAGCACCATCATCACCACCAGCACCATCATCACCACTACCACCATCATCACTAGCACCATCATCACTAACACCATCATCACTAGGACCATCATCACCATCATCACTAGCACCATCATCACCATCATCACTAGCACCATCATCACCATCATCACTAGCACCATCATCACTAGCACCATCATCACCATCATCACCATCATCACTAGCACCATCATCACGTGCACCATCATCACCATCATCACTAGCACCATCATCACCATCATCACTAGCACCAGCATCACTATCACGATCATCACTAGCACCATCATAACCATCATCACCATCATCACTAACACCATCATCAGTAGCACCATCATCGCCACCATCACTAGCACCATCATCACTAGCATCATCACTAGCATCATCATCACCATCATCACTAGCACCATCATCACCATCATCACTATCACCATCATCATCACCATCATCACTATCACCATCATCATTATCATCACCATCATCACTAGCAAAAAAAAAAGATCCCCCGTATAGCCTTAACAGACTGTAGGGGCAAGTGCTGTTAGCGAGCACCTATGAAGGCCGGTAACGGTACACGAGGGGGTGGGTGGCCAGCACCACGCCCGACCGCCTTTGTCTCCCTAGTGACGATGTTTACACACCGCACAAGGTACTCATTTGAGGCTGAGTCGACCTAGGGGAGGCCCGGGACCGGTTCAGATAATCGTCACTGGTGTTGGCCGTGAGCGGGAATCGAACCCGGGTCGCCAGGTTCATAGTGCAGCGCGCTAACCGCTACACTATCGCTCCCCACCATCACTATCACCATCATCATCACCATCATCACTATCACCATCATCATTATCATCACCATCATCACTAGCACCATCATCATCACCAGCATCATCATCACCAGCACCATCATCACTTTGACCATCATCATCACCATCATCACTAGCACCATCATCACTATCACCATCATCACTAGCACCATCATCACTAGCACCATCATCACCATCATCACCATCATCACTAGCACCATCATCACGTGCACCATCATCACCATCATCACTAGCACCATCATCACCATCATCACTAGCACCAGCATCACTATCACGATCATCACTAGCACCATCATAACCATCATCACCATCATCACTAACACCATCATCAGTAGCACCATCATCGCCACCATCACTAGCACCATCATCACTAGCATCATCACTAGCATCATCATCACCATCATCACTAGCACCATCATCACCATCATCACTATCACCATCATCATCACCATCATCACTATCACCATCATCATTATCATCACCATCATCACTAGCACCATCATCATCACCAGCATCATCATCACCAGCACTATCATCACTTTGACCATCATCATCACCATCATCACTAGCACCATCATCACTAGCACCATCATCACCATCATCACTAGCACCATCATCACGTGCACCATCATCACCATCATCACTAGCACCATCATCACCATCATCACTAGCACCAGCATCACTATCACGATCATCACTAGCACCATCATAACCATCATCACCATCATCACTAACACCATCATCAGTAGCACCATCATCGCCACCATCACTAGCACCATCATCACTAGCATCATCACTAGCATCATCATCACCATCATCACTAGCACCATCATCACCATCATCACTATCACCATCATCATCACCATCATCACTATCACCATCATCATTATCATCACCATCATCACTAGCACCATCATCATCACCAGCATCATCATCACCAGCACTATCATCACTTTGACCATCATCATCACCATCATCACTAGCACCATCATCACTATCACCATCATCACTAGCACCATCATCACCATCATCACTAACACCATCATCAGTAGCACCATCATCGCCACCATCACTAGCACCATCATCTCTAGCATCATCACTGGCACCATCATCACTAGCACTATCATCACCATCATCACTATCACCATCATCACCATCATCCTCACTAGCACCATCATCACCATCATCACTAGCACCATCATCACTAGCACCATCATCACCAGCACCATCATCACCATCATCACCATCATCACTAGCACCATCATCACTAGCACCATCATCACCATCATCATCACCATCATTACCATCATCACTAGCACCGTCATCATCATCATCACCATTATCACCATCATCACTAGCACCATCATCACCATCATCACCATCATCACTAGCACCATCATCACTAGCACCATCATCACTAACACCATCATCACTAACACCATCATCACCATCATCACTAGCACCATCATCACTAGCACAATCATCACTAGCACCATCATCACTAGCACCATCATCACTAGCACCATCATCACCATCATCACTAGCACCATCATCACTAACACCATCATCACTAGCACCATCATCACTAACACCATCATCACTAGGACCATCATCACCATCATCACTAGCACCATCATCACCATCATCACTAGCACCATCATCACCATCATCACTAGCACCATCATCACTAGCACCATCATCACCATCATCACCATCATCACTAGCACCATCATCACGTGCACCATCATCACCATCATCACTCGCACCATCATCACCATCATCACTAGCACCATCATCACTATCACGATCATCACTAGCACCATCATAACCATCATCACCATCATCACTAACACCATCATCAGTAGCACCATCATCGCCACCATCACTAGCACCATCATCACTAGCATCATCACTAGCATCACCATCATCATCATCACCATCATCACCATCATCACTATCACCATCATCATCATCACCATCATCACTATCACCATCATCATTATCATCACCATCATCACTAGTACCATCATCATCACCAGCATCATCATCACCATCATCACTATCACCATCATCATCATCACCACCATCATCACTAGCACCATCATTATCATCACCATCATCACTAGTACCATCATCACCAGCATCATCATCACCATCATCACTATCACCATCATCATCATCATCACCACCATCATCACTAGCACCATCATCACTATCACCATCATCACTAGCACCATCATCACCATCATCACCAGCACCATCATCACTAAAACCATCATCACTAACAACTTCATTATCACCATCATCACTAACACCATCATCACTAGCACCATCATCACTAGCACCATCATCACCATCATCACTATCACCACCATCACTAGCACCATCATCACCATCATCACTAGCACCATCATCACCATCATCACTAACACCATCATCACTAACACCATCATTACTATCACCATCATTACTATCACCATTACTATCACCATCATCACTAGCACCATCATCATTAACACCATCATCACCATCATCACTAGCACCATCATCACCAGCACCATCATCACTAAAACCATCATCACTAACACCATCATCATTATCACCATCATCACTAGCACCATCATCACTAACACCATCATCACTAGCACCATCATCACTAACACCATCATCACTAGCACCATCATCACTAGCATTATCACCATCATCACTAACACCATCACTAGCACCATCATCACCATCATCACTAACACCATCATCAGTAGCACCATCATCATCACCATCATCACCATCATCACTAGCATTATCGCTATCACCATAATCACCACCATCAGTCATAATCAATCAATTTCATAATCAATCAATTTCATAATCAACTTTGAACACCATCATTACCAATTTTATTACCACCATCAACATCATCAAAGTGTTTTTTTATTTCATCATAAGCTTCAACTTAATCACCATTACCATCATCACCATAATAACCATCACCACAAGAACACTCATCACCATCTCTACCATCATAACCACTATCACCACCAAAGATAAAGGTCCCCCGTGTAGCCTTAATAGAGTGCAGGGGCAAGTGCCGTTAGCGAGCAGCCACCCTATGAAGGCCGGCACGGCACACGATGGGATGGGTGGCCAGAACCACGCCCGACCGCCTTTGTCTCCCCAGTAGCGATGTTTACTACTGCACACCGCACCAGGTACTCATTTGAGGCCGAGTCGACCTAGGGGGAGGGCCCAGGACCGGTTCAGATAATCGCCACCGGTGTTCGCCGTGAGCGCAGCGTAGCGCGAACCGCTACACCACCACTCTCCACACCACCACCACTACCACTCCACCACCACCATCACCACCATCACCATCACCACCACCACTCTCCACACCACCACCATCACCACCATCATCATCATCACCATCACTACCACTCTCCACACCACCATCATCATCACCATCACTCCCCACACCACCACCACTATCATCATCACCACCATCACTACCACTCTCCACACCACCATCATCATCACCATCACCACCACCATCACTACCACTCTCCACACCACCATCACCATCACCACCACCATCACTACCACTCTCCACACCACCATCACCATCACCACCACCATAAACCACCACCATCACTCTCCACACCACCACCACCACCACCATCATCACCATCACCACCACTCTCCACACCACCACCACAATCATCATCACCATCACCACCATCACCACCACCATCACCACCATCACCACCACTCCCCACCACCACCATCACCACCACCACCACCACCATCATCATCATCACCACCATCACCATCATCACCACCATCACCACCATCATCACCACTCTCCACACCACCACCACCATCATCACCATCACCACCACTCTCCACACCACCACCACAATCATCACCATCACCACCACCACTCTCCACACCACCACCACCATCACCACCACCACCATCACCACCATCACCACCACTCCCCACCACCACCATCACCACCACCACCACCACCATCATCATCATCACCACCATCACCATCATCACCACCATCATCACCACTCTCCACACCACCATCACCATCATCACCATCACCACTCTCCACACCACCACCACCACCATCATCACCACCATCACCACTACCATCACCACCATCACCACCACCACTCTCCACACCACCACCTTCATCATCACCATCACCACCACCATCATCACCATCACCACCACTCTCCACACCACCACCACCACCACCATCATCACCACCATCATCATCATCACCATCACCACCATCACCACCACCACCATCATCACCACCACCATCATCACTCTCCACACCACCACCACAATCATCACCATCACTACCACTCTCCACACCACCACCACCATCACCACCACCACCATCACCACTCTCCACACCACCACCATCATCACCACCACTACCACTCTCCACACCACCATCACCACCACCATCATCACCACCACCACCACTCTCCACACCACCATCACCATCACCACCACCATCACCACCACCACTCTCCACACCACCACCACCATCACCACCACCACCACCACTCTCCACACCACCACCACCACCACCATCACCACCACCACTCTCCACACCACCACCACCTTCATCATCACCACCACTACCACTCTCCACACCACCACCATCATCACCACCATCACCACCATCACCACCACCACTCCCCACACCACCACCATCACCACCACCATCACCACCACCATCACCACCATCATCATCACCACCACCACCACTCTCCACACCACCACCACCATCATCACCACCACCATCACCACCACCATCACCACCATCACCACCATCACCACCACCACCATCACCACCACCACTCCCCACACCACCACCACCATCACCACCACCATCACCACTACCACTCTCCACACCACCACCACCACCATCACCACCACCACCACCATCACCACCACCACCATCACCACCATCACCACCACCACCATCACCACCATCACCACCACCATCACCACCATCATCATCACCACCACCACCACCACTCTCCACACCACCACCACCACCACCATCATCACCACCACCACCACCACCACCACTCCCCACACCACCACCATCACCATCACCACCATCACCACCACCACTCTCCACACCACCACCACCATCACCACCACCACCATCACCACCACCACCATCACCACCACCACTCCCCACACCACCACCACCATCATCATCACCACCATCACCATCATCACCATCATCACCATCATCACCACCATCACCACCATCACCACCACCATCATCACCACCACCACCACCATCACCACCATCACCATCACCACCACCATCACCACCATCACCATCACCACCATCACCACCACCATCACCACCACCATCACCACCACCACCACTATCATCACCACCATCACCACCACCACCACCACTCACCACACCACCACCATCACCACCACCATCATCACCACCAGCACCATCACCACCACCATCATCACCACCATCACCACCATCATCACCACCATCACCACCACCACCATCACCACCATCACCATCACCACCACCACCACTCCCCACACCACCACCACCATCATCACCACCACCATCACCACCATCACCATCACCACCACCACCATCACCACCACCATCATCACCACCATCACCACCATCATCACCACCATCACCACCACCACCATCACCACCATCACCACCACCACCACTATCATCACCACCACCACCACTCCCCACACCACCACCACCATCATCACCACCACCATCACCACCATCACCACCACCATCACCACCATCACCACCACCACCGTGGCATTATCCAGCAGCAGCAGCAGCACGGCTCTCGTCACAGCGAGCTCCTAATGCGTGTGGACCGCTTGTTAATATTGGTCAAGGCTCTGTGCGCTGTGAGTTAATTAATTGGGCCGTAACCCCCTCCTCCTCCCACCCTATCGCGATGATGACAACTCAATTCAGTGGGAAGTGAATTCGTGGCCAGGTGCTTCGTTGTTGCTGAATGACAAAATGCGGCCAGGTGTGACGCTGGCCTGCCCATCCACCCACGCACGCACGCAGCCACCCACGCACGCAGCCACCCACGCACTCAGGCACCCACCCACGCACTCAGGCACCCACGCACCCACCCACGAACGCAACAATCCACCCACGCAGCCACCCACGCACTCACGTTCCCACCCACGCACGCACGCGCCCACGCACGCCGCCACGCACCCACCCACGCACCCACCCACGCACGCACCCACCCACGCACCCACCCACGTACCCACGCACCCACCCACGCACGCACCTACCCACCCACGCATCCACCCACGTACTCACCCACGTACCCACCCACGCACCCACCCACGCACCCACCCACGCACGCACCCACCCACGCACGCACCCACCCACGTACCCACCCACGTACCCATCCACCCACGTACCCACCCACCCACGTACCCACCCACCCACGTACCCACCCACGTACCCACGCACGCAACAACAACAACGCTCGTGTGAAGACACGAAAACACGAAGACACGGGGGGGCGGGCGGGGGAGGTGTCCGACTGCGTGTGCCACAACGGCGGCCTCTGCCGCTGCCGCCGCTGCTCCAGCGTGAGACGGCGCTCGCTCCAGCGTGAGACGGCGCTCGCTCCAGCGTGAGACGGCGCTCGCTCCAGCGTGAGACGGCGCTCGCTCCAGCGTGAGACGGCGCTCGCTCCAGCGTGAGACGGCGCTCGCTCCAGCGTGAGACGGCGCTCGCTCCAGCGTGAGACGGCGCTCGCTCCAGCGTGAGACGGCGCTCGCTCCAGCGTGAGACGGCGCTCGCTCCAGCGTGAGACGGCGCTCGCTCCAGCGTGAGACGGCGCTGGGGATCTGTCCGCTTATGCGTGCAGAGGGCCCGGCGCGCTCGTCAAGAGGACTGCGCCTGGGCCACGTGGCGACTCGCTAGACGGGGCGTGCTGCTGCTGCTGCGTTAATTGGCCCAAGGAAACCCACCCCGGCGATTCTCGTTCGCATGATTTATTTATTGGACGGGCCCAATTTGTGTTTGTCGGCGTGAATTATTATTTTTTTGGGTTTGTTTGGCGAAATGTTTGCTCGCACTTTTTGTCGTACATTGTGGGTCTCTGTGTGTGTGTGGTGTCTCTGTCTGTGTGGTGTGTCTGTGTGTGTGGTGTCTCTGTGTGTGTGGTGTCTCTGTGTGTGTGTGTGGTGTCTGTGTCTGTGTGTGTGGTGTCTCTGTGTCTGTGTGTGTGGTGTCTCTGTGTCTGTGTGTGTGGTGTGTCTGTGTGTGTGGTGTCTCTGTGTATGTGGTGTCTCTGTGTGTGTGGTGTCTCTGTGTGTGTGGTGTTTCTGTATGTGTGGTGTCTCTGTGTGTGTGGTGTTTCTGTATGTGTGGTGTCTCTGTGTGTGTGGTGTCTCTGTGTGTGTGGTGTCTCTGTGTGCGTGGTGTCTCTGTGTGCGTGGTGTCTCTGTGTGCGTGGTGTCTCTGTGTGTGCGGTGTCTCTGTGTGTGCGGTGTCTCTGTGTCTGTGTGTGTGGTGTCTCTGTGTGTGTGGTGTGTCTTTGTGTGTGTGGTGTCTCTGTCTGTGTGGTGTGTCTGTGTATGTGGTGTCTCTGTGTGTGTGGTGTGTCTGTGTGTGTGGTGTCTCTGTCTGTGTGGTGTGTCTGTGTGTGTGTGTGGTGTGTGTGTCTGTGTGTGTGGTGTCTCTGTGTCTGTGTGTGTGGTGTCTCTGTGTCTGTGTGTGTGGTGTGTCTGTGTGTGTGTGTGGTGTCTCTGTCTGTGTGGTGTGTCTGTGTGTGTGGTGTCTCTGTGTGTGTGGTGTCTCTGTGTGTGTGGTGTTTCTGTATGTGTGGTGTCTCTGTGTGTGTGGTGCCTCTGTGTGTGTGGTGTGTCTGTGTGTGTGGTCTCTCTGTGTGTGTGGTGTCTCTGTGTGTGTGGTGTCTCTGTATGTGTGGTGTCTCTGTGTGCGTGGTGTCTCTGTGTGTGCGGTGTCTCTGTGTGTGCGGTGTCTCTGTGTGTGCGGTGTCTCTGTGTGTGCGGTGTCTGTGTGTGCGTTGTCTCTGTGTGTGCGGTGTCTTTGTATATGTGTGGTGTCTCATATACTCACCAACTCACTCATATACTCACCAACTAACTCACCCACTCATATACCCACCCACTCACCAACTCTTTCGCCCACTCACCAATATACTCACCATCCAATTACCCACCAAATCAATCATGCAGTCACTCACTCACCCACCCATTCACTCACTCACCCATTCACTCACTCACCCATGCATCTACTTACTCACCATCTGCTCACCCACCAAATCACCCATTCCCTCACCATCCGCTCACTCGCTCACCGAAACAATAATTCAACCAATCACTCACCCACCCACTCACTCACCCATTCATCCACTCACTCACCCATTCATCCACTCACTCACATCTGCTCACTCACCCATTCACTCACCATCTGCTCACTCACCCACCCAATCACTCACCCATTCACCCATTCACTCACCATCCGCTCACTTACCCACCAAATCAGTCACCCATTCACCCATTCACTCACCATCCGCTCACTCACCCATTCACCCATTCATACACTCACCATCTCACTCACCCACCAAATGACTCACCCATGCATCCACTCACTCACCATCCACTTATTCGCCCACCAAATCAATCATCCCATCACTCACCCATTCATCCACTCACTCAACATCTTCTCACTCACCCACCAAATCACTCACCCATTCACCCATTCATACACTCACTCACCATCCGCTTACTCACCCACCAAATCAATCATCCCATCACTCACCCATTCATCCACTCACTCAACATCTTCTCACTCACCCACCAAATCACTCACCCATTCACCCATTCATCCACTCACTCACCATCCACTCGCTCACCCACCCACCCATTCACTCAACTTAGTCCCCCACCCACCCACTCACTGTGTCACTCTCCCTGTCACTCTCCCTGTCTCTCTCTAATTCCTCCCCTCGCTCTCTCTCCCCTCCCCCACTCCTGCAACTCTTCCTTAAATTCTCAAGCCTCACCGTAGCTAGGCAACCCAGAGAATTTTGTGGTGCGTGTGTCTCTGTGTGTGTGTCTCTGTGTGTGCGTGTCTGTGTGTGTCTCTGTGTATGTCTCTGTGTGTGCGTGTCTGTGTGTGTCTCTGTGTATGTCTCTGTGTGTGCGTGTCTGTGTGTGTCTCTGTGTATGTCTCTGTGTGTGCGTGTCTGTGTGTGTCTCTGTGTGTGTCTCTGTGTGTGCGTGTCTGTGTGCGTGTCTCTGTGTTTGTGTCTGTGTGTGCGTGTCTTTGTCTGTGTGTGTATCTCTGTGTGTGTGTCTGTGTGTGCAAGGAGCGGTGGCGCAGCGGTTAGCGCTACGCTGCGCTCCGAAACCCAACGAAGTCCTGAGTTCGATTCCCGCTCGCGGCTAGCACCGGTGACGATGATCTGAACCGGTCCTGGGCCTCCCCTAGGTCGACTCAGACTCAATGTAGTACCTGGTGCGGTGTGCAGTAAACATCGTCACAGGGGAGGCAAAGGCGGTCGGGCGTGGTGCTGGCCACCCACCCCCTCGTGTGCCGTGCCGGCCTTCATAGGTGCTGCTCGCTAACAGCACTTGCCCCTACAGTCTGTTAAGGCTATATGGGGGGTCTTTGTCTGTGTGTGTTGATGTCTCTATGTAAAGGTGTGTATGGTTGTGTCTGTGTGTGTGTTGGTATGTGTGTGTGTGTTGATGTCTCTATGTAAAGGTGTGTATGGTAGTGTATGTGTGTGTGTATGGTAGTGTATGTGTGTGTGTATGGTCGTGTCTGCGTGTCCACTGGGGAGACAAAGGCGGCCGGGCGGCCGTGGTGCTGACCGACACCACCCCTCTTATAGGTGCCGCCTGCTTAGCAGCACTTGGCCCAGCAGCCCGTGTGGGCTACACGGGGGACCTTTGTCTGTGTGCGGGGACTGTGTGCCTTAGGTGGTGTCCTGCCTCCTCCTCCTCAAAACCGGCGTCTCAGAGATTCAACACTGGGACCACGGGGGGTGGGGGCCACGGGGGTGGGGCCACGGGGGGTGGGGCCATGGGGGAGAGAGGGGGGGAGGGACACTCCATGCCATCGGCACTCACCCAAACACTCACCCACTCACTCGCCCACTCACCCAAACACTCACCCACTCACTCGCCCACTCACTCGCCCACTCACCCAAACACTCACCCACTCACTCGCCCACTCACCCAAACACTCACCCACTCACTCGCCCACTCGCTCATATACTCACCAACTCACTCGCCCACTCACTCATATACTCACCCACTCACTCGCCCACTCACCCAAACACTCACCCACTCACTCGCCCACTCACTCATATACTCACCCACTCACTCGCCCACTCACCCAAACACTCACCCACTCACTCGCCCACTCACTCATATACTCACCCACTCACTCGCCCACTCACTGATATACTCACCCACTCACTCGCCCACTCGCCCATATACTCACCCACTCATTCGCCCACTCACTCATATACTCACCCACTCACTCGCCCACTCGCCCATATACTCACCCACTCACTCGCCCACTCATACTCACCCACTCACTCACCCACTCGCGCATATACTCACCTGCTCACTCACCCACTCGCTCATGTACTCACCAACTCCCTCACCCATATACTCACTCACCAACTCACTCGCCCACTCACTCATATACTCACCCACTCACCCACTCACCAACTCACTCGCTCACTCACCCATATACTCACACACTCACTAACTCACTCGCCCACTCGCTCATACACTCACCTGCTCATTCACCCACTCGCTCATATACTCACCCACTCACCAATTTACTCGCTCACTCACCCATATAATCACACACCAACTCACCCACTCACTCATACACTCACCTGCTCACTCACCCACTCACTCATATACTCACCAACTCACTCACCCACTCATACACTCACCTGCTCACTCACCCACTCACTCATATACTCACCAACTCACTCACCCACTCAACAACAACAACCGCCATTCGCCACTAAGTGGCGGTGACGTCATCACGACGCCTGTGCCAGGCCATGTGCACCTTGAGGCCACGTGAAGTGTCGAACGCCCGCTGACAGGTCACGGGGCAGACCTAGGTGCCACGGGTCGACTGACTAAGATGACTGAGATGACTGGCTGATGCACCACCTGTGCCCCCTACTGTGCCAACCTGCTGTGCTTTAGCCACCCGGCGCTCTGCTCGTTGTTGTGAGCGTCGCTCCTCCACCCTCCGTTGTTGTTGTAGGGCGACTGCCTCCAACTGCCCAGTAGCGTCCTTCACGAGCCTCCTCCACAGAGGCCGATATTGACACCGCTGGTACCAGTCATCGGCAAGTCCACTTAGCTCCACGTCCTCCTGTACCACATCACTCCATCTCTTCTCTAGCCCGTGCCGCGCCCGTTTAGCCCCCTCGATCCGGCCGAACAAAAGCTGTTTCGGCATGCGGTGGCTGGGCCTGCGGGCTACATGACCCAGCCAACGCAGCCTTGCCTGCCGGAGGAGCTCATCCACTCACCCATATACTCACACACTCACCAACTCGCTCGCCCACTCACTCATATACTCACCCATTCACTCACCCACTCACTCACCCATATACTCACACACTCACCAACTCAGCCACTCACTCATATACTCACCAACTCACTCACCCACTCACCCATTTACTCACACACTCACCAATCGCTCGCCCACTCATATACTCACACATCAACTCACTCACCCACTCATATGCTCGCCCACTCACAAACTCACTCGCCCACCCGCTAATATACTCACCAACTCACTCATATACTCACCAACTAACTCACCCAGTCATATACCCACCACTCACCAACTCACTCGCCCTCTCACCCACCCATATACTCACCAACTCACCCACTCATATACTCAGCTGCTCACTCACCAACTAACTCACCCACTTACTCAGATACTCACCCACTCACTCACCCACTCATATACTCACCCGCTCACTCACCCACTCACCCACTCACTGATATACTCACCTTCTCACTCACCCACTCACTAACTCACCCATATATTCCAATACTAATACCCGTGGTGACGTCACCACGGCGCCCGTGCCAGGCTCGGTGCACTTTGAGGCCACGTGAAGTCTTGAAGGCTCGCTGCTGGCAGGAGGATGTCACGGGACAGACCCCGGTGCCTTGGGTTGACTGCTGTGCCAGGCTAGGTGCAGGAGGTTACGGGACAGAGCCCGGTGCTATGGGTTAATTGGTGTGCCAGGCTAGGTGCAGGAGGTTATGGGACAGACCCAGGTGCCGTGGGTTAACTGCTGTGCCAGGCTAGGTGTGCCAGGCTACGTGTGCCAGGCTAGGTGTACCAGGCTAGGTGCATGGGTCAGAATGCACGGCCTCTAACTGCCCAGCAGCGTCCTTCACGAGCCTCCTCCGCCACCACCTCCACCACCTCCACCTCTACCACCTCCCCCTCCACCACCACCTCCCCCTCCACCACCTCCACCACCTCCAACACCTCCACCTCCACCACCCCCTCCACCACCACCACCTCCAACACCTCCACCACCTCCACCACCTCCCACTCCACTACCTCCACCACCTCCTCCACCACCACCTCCACCACCTCCAACACCTCCCACTCCACCACCTCCACCACCTCCACCACCTCCACTATCTCCACCACCTCCACCACCTCCACCACCTCCTCCACCTCCACCACCTCCTCCACCTCCACCACCTCCAACACCACCACCACCTCCCACTCTACCACCTCCACCACCTCCACCACCACCTCCTCAACCTCCACCTCCACCACCACCACCTTCTCCCACTGCACCACCTCGACCACCTCCACCTCCTCCACCACCACCTCCACCACCTCCTCCCACTCCACCACCTCGACCACCTCCTCCACCACAACCTCCACCACCTCCTCCCACTCCACCACCTCCTCCAACACCACCACCACCTCTTCCACCATCACCTCCACCATCTCCACCACCACCTCCACCACCTCCTCAACCGCCACCTCCTCCACCACCTCCACCACCTCCTCCCACTCCACCACCACCTCCTCCACCACCACCTCCTCCACTTCCTCCACCACGTCCTCCACCTCCACCACCTCCTCCACCTCCACCACCTCCTCCACCTCCACCACCTCCACCACCTCCAACACCTCCACCACCACCTCCCACTCCACCACCTCCACCACCTCCACCACCACCACCTCCTCAACCTCCACCACCACCTTCTCCCACTGCACCACCTCGACCACCTCCACCTCCTCCACCACCACCTCCACCACCTCCTCCCACTCCACCACCTCGACCACCTCCTCCACCACAACCTCCACCACCTCCTCCCACTCCACCACCTCCACCTCCTTTAACACCTCCACCACCACCTCTTCCACCATCACCTCCACCATCTCCACCACCACCTCCACCACCTCCTCAACCGCCACCTCCTCCACCACCTCCACCACCTCCTCCCACTCCACCACCTCCACCACCACCACCACCACTTCCTCAACCTCCACCACCACCACCTTCTCCCACTGCACCACCTCGACCACCTCCACCTCCTCCACCACCACCTCCACCACCTCCTCCCACTCCACCACCTCGACCACCTCCACCACAACCTCCACCACCTCCCACTCCACCACCTCCACCTCCTCCAACACCTCCACCACCACCTCTTCCACCATCACCTCCACCATCTCCACCACCACCTCCTCAACCGCCACCTCCTCCACCACCTCCTCCCACTCCACCACCACCTCCACCACCTCCACCACCACCTCCTCCACTTCCTCCACCACGTCCTCCACCTCCACCACCTCCTCCACCACCTCCACCACCACCTCCTCCACCACCTCCTCCTCCACCACCACCTCCACCACCTCCTCCACCACCTCCACCACCACCACCACCTCCACCACCTCCACCACCACCTCCACCACCTCCTCCACCTCCACCACCTCCACCACCTCCTCTACCTCCACCACCTCCACTACCTCCACCACCTCGTCTCTTCATCTCCGTGCCAAGGAACGCCGCGTTCCGTCCTTTGGCTGCTGCTCTGTGCTTAGTCTCGACCAGCAGTGGCAGCAGAAGCAGTAGCATCATCATCAGCAGCAGTGGCATCATCATCAGCAGCAGCAGCCGCAGTGGCATCATCAGCAGTAGCAGTGGCATCATCATCAGCAGTAGCATCATCAGCAGTAGCATCATTAGCAGTAGCAGCATGAGCAGCAGCAGCAGCAGAAACACCAGCAGTAGCATCATCAGCAGTGGCAGCAGCATCATCATCAGCAGTAGCAACAGCAGCAGAAGCAGCAGCAGAAGCACCACCAGCATCATCAGCAGCAGCATCATCAGCAGTAGCATCAGCAGCAGCATCATCAGCAGTAGCAGCATGAGCAGCAGCAGAAACAACAGCAGTAGCATCATCAGCAGTACCATCAACAGCAGTGGCAGCAGCATCATCATCAGCAGTAGCAACAGCAGCAGAAGCAGCAGCAGAAGCACCACCAGCATCATCAGCAGCAGCATCATCAGCAGTCGCATCATCAGCAGCAGTATCATCAGCAGTAGCATCATCAGCAGCAGCATGAACAGCAGCATCAGCAGCATCAGCATCGTCATCATCAGCAGCAGCGGTATTAATTCGGGGGTTTAATTGGCGGCGGGAAGGAGGAGGCACATAAATAAATAATCAATCAAACCTCAGCCCCAGGCAGAGTGGAGAGAGATCAGAGTTCAACTAGGGGGGGGAGAGGGGAAGGAGAGGGGGGAGCGGGGAGGGAGGGAGAGGGGAGAGAGGGGTGGGAGGGGGGGAGAGGCAGGGGATATATTGGAGGGGTAGAGGAGGGAGACGGGAGGGAGAATGCGGGGAGAGCGGAGGGAGAGGCAGGGGAGAGAGGGGAGGGAGAGGGGAGTTAGGGGACAGAGAGGGGAGATAGAGAGGGGAGGGAGAAGCAGGGGGAGAGGGGAGGGAGAGGGGGAGAAGGGGGGGAGAGCTCGAGAGAGTGAGGTAGGAGAGTTTGAGATAGAGGGGTGGTGAGGGGGGGGAGATGGAGAGAGATGCAGGAGAGAGAGAAGGGAGATAGAAGGGAGAGAGAAGAGATGGAGAGAGAGATAGGGGGTAGGAGATAGTGGAAATCGAGAGCGAGATAAATGGAGAGAGAGAGGAGAGAGTGGGGAGAGGAGATAGGTAAGGGAAATGCACAGGGGCGAGAAAGGGGGAGCGGGGAGGGAGATGGGGTAAGGAGAGAGAGGCAGGAGGGGAGAGGGACGAGGAGAGTAATTTACGATGAGGTGTGGGCGAACACTACGGCACGGAGAGACAGACGCACTCCGCATTGCGCTACTAACACCGCCATCACCGCCACCACCGCAGCAATCACGGCCACCATCGTCACCATCACGACCACCATCGTCGCCATCACGACCACCATCGTCGCCATCACCGCCACCATCGCCACCATCACCGGAACCGCCATCATCACCGCTATCATCATCAATCAGCACCACCGCCATCATCCCAGCCATCATAGGCACCGTCACCGCCATCATTATCGCCATCATCATCATCACCACTGTCATCATCCCAGCCATCACCGCCATCATCACCGCCATCATCACCGCCATCATCATCATCACCAGTCATCATCCCAGCCATCATAGGCACCGTCACCGCCATCATTACCGCCATCATCACCGCCATCATCATCACCACTGTCATCATCCCTGCCATCATAGGCACCGTCACCGCCATCATCACCATCAGAGGTATTGGTTCTGCCGTGTTTCAGATCTGCCTTGTGTTCGCGAGCACGGTCCGAGACATGTCGTTTCATTTCCCCAATGTAACAGCCACCACAGGTGCAAGTACGTTTGGAGACTCCAGGATATTGCATGTCAGGAATGACATCCTTCACAGATGGGATTAGATCACGGATTTTGTGTACTGCATTGAATCGGACCTGGATCTTGCGTTTGTTTCAGATTTTGGGAAATCTTTTTGGCAACACCTGGTATGTATGGTCACGTGATGGTTTTGATCGGCATCTAAGGGCGTTGTTTCTCCATGGTTGGAGAGACAGCTTTGCGAATAATCCGGTCCGAGTACCCATTCATCTTGAGGGCCTGGTGTACGTGTTCCAGTTCACTGGTTAGGTGGTGTTGGTCAGAAATGCAGTTAACTCGTAACACCAGGGTCTGTCCACGTGACCTGCGAGCAGCGAGCCTCAGACACTTCACGTGACCTTAAAGTGCACCTAGCCTGGCACAGCAGTTAACCCGTTACACCAGGGTCTGTCCACGTGGCCTCCTCCTGCACCTAGCCTGGCACAGCAGTCAATCCGTAACACCAGGGTCTGTCCACGTGACCTGCGAGCAGCGAGCCTCAGACACTTCACGTGACCTTAAAGTGCACCGAGCCTGGCACAGCAGTTAACCCGTTACACCAGGGTCTGTCCACGTGGCCTTCTGCACCTAGCCTGGCACAGCAGTCAATCCGTAACACCTGGGTCTGTTCACGTGGCCTGCGAGCAGCGAGCCTCAGACACTTCACGTGACCTTAAAGTGCACCTAGCCTGGCACAGCAGTCAACCCGTTACACCAGGGTCTGTCCACGTGGCCTTCTGCACCTAGCCTGGCACAGCAGTCAATCCGTAACACCTGGGTCTGTCCACGTGACCTGCGAGCAGCGAGCCTTAGACACTTCACGTGACCTTAAAGTGCACCTAGCCTGGCACAGCAGTCAACCCGTAACACCTGGGTCTGTCCACGTGATCTGCGAATAGCGAGCCTTAGACACTTCACGTGACCTTAAATTGCACCTAGCCTGGCACAAGCGCCGTGGTGATTTCACCGCCACTTAGTGGCGAACAGCAGCTGCTGTTGTTGTTGATTATAATGATGTTGAGAGGATTTTGGACAACAAGACAGATACAAAGGTCACCCGGATAGCCTTGGCCAGGCTGTTGGGGCAAGTGCAGGGTCCACTCGCCGCTCCATCTCCCCGGTGGACGTCTACCGTGGAGACGGAGCGACCCTGCCTAGGGTCAAGCGCCGTGCGGATCGTAACATCGGGGGCGGAGGGACGGAGGCCTTCATCCAGCAGTGCATTGATTTGCTGATGATGATTATTACAGCGATGATGATGATGGTGATCATGACGACGATGATGACAACGATGAAGATGACGACGACGATGGTGATCATGACGACGACGATGGTGATGATGATTATGATGATTGACAATGATGATGGCGGCGATGATGACGATGATGATAACAATGATTCAAAGTTCGATCGTTATGTCGCCTGTTCGGTCCAGAATAAGGTGGTGGCCGTTTACAACAACAACGGCCACAACAACAACAGCCACAACAACAACAACCACCCCAGCAGCGAGTGGTGAGCGAGCACCATTGCAGGATGGATGCTGGCGGCGATGAGAGGAGATGCAGCTACCGGTCGCTCACCAGATCACGCCGGTAAGGTCACGGAGGTTAGACCCACAGTCTCACACAGAGACCCACAGTCTCACACAGAGACCCATAGACTCGCATAGAGACCCACAGTCTCACATAGAGACCCATAGACTCACATAGAGACCCACAGTCTCACATAGAGACCCATAGACTCACATAGAGACCCACAGTCTCACATAGAGACCCATAGACTCACATAGAGACCCGTAGACTTACATAGAGACCCGCAGGCTCACATAGAGACCCGTAGACTCGCATAGAGACCCGTAGACTCGCACAGAGACCCGTAGACTCACACAGAGACCCGTAGACTCACACAGAGACCCATAGACTCACATAGAGACCCATAGACTCACACAGAGACCCTTAGACTCACACAGAGACTCATAGACTCACATAGAGACCCATAGACTCACATAGAGACCCATAGACTCACATAGAGACCCATAGACTCACATAGAGACCCATAGACTCACATAGAGACCCGTAGACACACTGAAACCCGTAGACTCGCACTGTTCAGACGGTTATAGGCAAGGACTGGTTTTAACATTCAGTGTATGAGTGAGGTGAGTGTGTGTACGGAGGAGGCTCGTGAATGACGATTCCGGGCAGTCGCCCTCCAGCAACAGCGGAGGGCGGAGGAGCGACGCTCACAACAACGAGCGGAGAGTCAGGCAGCTAAAGTGCAGAGAGTTGGTACAGTAGGGGGCACGGGTGGTGCATCAGCCGGTCATTTCAGTCAGTCGACCCGTGGCTCCTGGGTCTGCCCCGTGACCTCCTGCCATCAGCGAGTCTTCCACACTTCACGTGGTTGCCTCGACGTGCACCTAGCCTGGTACAGGCGCCCTGTGGACGTCGCCGCCACTTATTGGCGAACGGCGGTTGTTGTTGTTGTTGTTGTTTGATTTGTCTTCCCGCCCCCCCCCCCCCGTTCTGCATGGGTTTCCTCCTCGTATAGCTAAACCCACACCCACAGTGGAACTGCTCCGGGCCCAAAACCACAATGCCCAATGACGAAGTGAAAATCGCCTGCAAATCGCTGCTCTGGGATCTTACGGCAACAGCGGCAGCAGCGGCATCGCCCCCCACCCCTCCTTACTGCGACGCCTTAAACTTAAACTTTGTTTTTTATTTGACCAGGTTAAAGACCATAGAGCTATGTAGCTTTTTTTTTTTCCTCGGTGTCGGCTTATCGCGTGCACATGTATAGTTGCAGCCGAATGCTCTGAACGCGTGATGCTCATTCTAAATGTGGAGGGGTAAAACCGGAGGACCCGGAGACAAAATCTACGCAACAACGGAGAGAGAGAGAGACATGCAAACTCCAAATATACAGCAGCAGGCATCGTCAGGGTCGGGATCGAACCCACGACCTCCTGTAGACCAGGCGAGGTAGTTAACATCTCACCACGGAGAGAGAGAGAGACACGCAGACTCCAAATATACAGCAGGCGTCAGGGTCGGGATCGAACCCACGACCTCCTGTAGACCAGGCGAGGTAGTTAACACCTCAGCCACCAAGGCTCAGCAAGGCTTAACCGGATTTTAAGTGTCACCTGATATTTTGATTTAAAGCTTTCGTGACTGCAGGGATTCATATTCTTGGTTCTTTCGGTAAAGTCACCACCACGTAGAAGGGAAACAATAAAATAATAAAAATATAAAACAATGAAATTCTCACGACGTTTCGTCCGCAACACAAGCAATCATAGTGATTGCAGTCGAAACGTCGTGAGGATTTTATCGTTTTATATTTTTATTATTTTGTTGTTTCCCTTCTACGTGGTGACTTTACCGAAAGAACCAAGAATATGTAACCTTATAATTATTTAATCAGTGTGACTTGATGATTAGTGTAACCTGCTGCCCCTCCCGTGTGTGTGGAGAGAGTTGTTATCCTCACCGCAATCTCCTGCAGTCTAAACGACGATCATGATTCTGTTAGAATCCACGTGCGGATTCTAATTTTAAAAAAAAAAATATTCGTACGACAATTTGTATCGTTATTTTTTTCCCATTACTTTGTATACCTTTGTATTATTGTCTGTTATAATTTGACACGTTGATTTTTTTCTTCTGTTACTTTAACAATGTTCTTAAAGAAATGTTTAATTGTGTTTTTTTTGTACAATTTAAAATAATTTTTCACGGCAATTTTTTGCAACTTTTCAAGTGATTTGAAAGTAATTTCTCATTAAACGTTCAGCATATTTTCAATTCGTTATTTTCTATCGCCATTCCCAGCTTATTATTTATTACATTAAAATACCGGCATTTAAATCATTGCTTATCCCAACTCTTTCATTCTTTTTCCACCAATACCCTGGAGTCATTATTTATATAGTAACCCCTTCGTTATTTTCGTTATTAAAATTATTTTTAATTTTTTCACAACAACAGCACATTCATATTCTTAGCTCTTTCGGTAAAGTCACGTTGAAGGGAAACAATAAAATAATAAAATAAAAATATAAAACAATAAAAATTCTCACGACGTTTCGACTGCAACACAAGCAATCATCATCAGGTGTGAAAAACCAACGTTTGTGTTACGGTCGAAACGTCGTGAGAATTTTTTTTTTATTGTTTTCTATATTTTTTATTATTTTATTGTTCCCCTTCAACGTGACTTTACCGAAGGAGCTAAGCACATGAATCGCTGCAGTCGCGAAAGCTTGAAATCAAAACAACGCCAAAATCATTCCCTGTTCGTTTCCCTTCTCCCCAGCGAGCGAGCAGCTACAGCAGCAGCAGCAGGGAGGCCGGCCGCCCGGGGTCGCCTCGACCGTGACCCCGGGGGGGCGGAGGAGGAGCAGCTGGAGGCAGAGGAGGAGGAGGCGGAGGAGGAGGAGGAGCGGTGGGTCGCCATCCCGGCAAAGTCGCATGGCTCCGACGACACGCACGGGGCCCGTGGTGCCGGGGGTGGCCCCGCTGGGACCGCGACGAGGGGAGAGGGCGACGAGGTGGCGGCGGCGGCGGCTCGCCCCGCTGACGACTACACCACGGGTGAGGGAAGAGGGGGGAGGGGGGGGAGAGGTGGAGGTGCGGTCATCATCATCAGCAACAGCAGCAGCAGAATCATCGGTAGCATCAGCAGCATCAGTAGCAGCAGCAGGATCAGTAGCAGCAACTTCATCAGCAGCAGCATCGTTATCAGCAGTATCATCATCAGCAGCAGCAACTTCTTTAGCAGCATCATCAGCAGCAGCAGCAGCAGAATCACCGGTAGCATCAGCAGCATCAGTAGCAGCAGCAGGATCAGTAGCAGCAACTTCATCAGCAGCAGCATCGTTATCAGCAGTATCATCATCAGCAGCAGCAACTTCATTAGCAGCATCATCAGCAGCAGCAGCAGCAGCAGAATCATCGGTAGCATGAGCAGCATCAGTAGCAGCAGCAGGATCAGTAGCAGCAACTTCATCAGCAGCAGCATCGTTATCAGCAGTATCATCATCAGCAGCAGCAACTTCATTAGCAGCATCATCATCAGCAGCAGCATCACCAGCACTTTCCCCGCCAGGCTGCTAAGGCTACACGGGGGATCTCCGTATATTTAATATTCCTGGGTGTGTGTGTGTGTGTGTGCATAGCGATGTCTGTGTGTGTGTGTGTGTGCATAGCGATGTGTGTGTGTGTGTATAGCGGTGTGTGTGTGTGTATAGCGATGTGTGTGTGTGTGCATAGCGATGTGTGTGTGTGTGTATAGTGATGTGTGTGTGTGTATAGTGATGTGTGTGTGTATAGTGATGTGTGTGTGTGTATAGTGATGTGTGTGTGTGTAGTGATGTGTGTGTGTGTGTGCATAGCGATGTGTATGTGTGTGTGTGTGCATAGCGATGTGTATGTGTGTGTGTGTGCATAGCGATGTATGTGTGTGTGTGCATAGCGATGTCTGTGTGTGTGCGTGCATAGCGATGTCTGTGTGTGTGTGCATAGCGATGTGTGTGTGTGTGCATAGGGATGTCTGTGTGTGTGTGCATAGCGATGTCTGTGTGTGTGTGCATAGCGATGTGTGTGTGTGTGCATAGTGATGTCTGTGTGTGTGTGTGTATATAGTGATGTGTGTGTGTGTGCATAGCGATGTCTGTGTGTGTGTGTGTGCAGTGATGTCTGTGTGTGTGTGTATAGTGATGTGTGTGTGTGCGCGTGCATAGCGATGTCTGTGTGTGTGTGTGTGCATAGCGATGTGTGTGTGTGTGCATAGTGGTGTGTGTGTGTGTGCATAGTGGTGTGTGTGTGTGCATAGTGGTGTGTGTGTGTGCATAGTGGTGTGTGTGTGTGTGCATAGTGGTGTGTGTGTGTGCATAGTGGTGTGTGTGCATAGTGGTGTGTGTGTGTGTGCATAGTGGTGTGTGTGTGTGCATAGCGATGTGTGTGTGTGTGTGCGTGTGCATAGTGATGTCTGTGTGTGTGTGCGTGCATAGCGATGTGTTAATGCACGTGCAGATCCTGGGTCCGTGTTCCATTAATTCAGAGCTTAAAGGCACAACATTGTCATCACAAAGACAAAGACCCCCCCCCCCCCGTATAGCCTCACCAGGCTGCCGGGGCAAGTGCTGTTAGCGAGCGCCGATGAAGGCGGGACACGGCGCACGAGGGGGTGGGTGGCCAGCGCCACGCCCGGCCGCCTTTGTCTTCCCACAGCGGCGATGTTCACTGCACACACCGCACCAGGCACTCATTTGAGGCCCAGGACCGGTTGAGATAATCGTCACGGGTGTTGGCCATGAGCGGGATTCGAACCCGGATGGCCAGGTTTGCAGCGGAGTGCGCTAACCGCTGCACCACCGCTCCCCACAAACGCACATTCGCAATCGCGCCTCCGTTTAAAACATTCCCAATGTCCTCTTGCCTCTCGCGAACCAAACACAAAGTAAGATTCCCGCCTTGCTAATGCCTCGCTTCCCAAGTCTGCCACTCCGTGTAACAATCATACGTACCGGTGTGTTTTACTACCCATCCCATTAGCAGCATGGCCATGCTGGTGGGGCACCACGGTGGCTATGAGATGTTGACTACCTCGCCTGGTATGCAGGAGGTCGTGGGTTCGATCCCGATCCTTTGAGGCCTGCTGTTGTATATTTGGAGTTTGCGTGTCTCTCTCTCCGCGGTGAGATGTTAACTACCTCGCCTGGTATACAGGAGGTCGTGGGTTCGATCCCGACCCTGACGATGCCTGCTGCTGTATATTTGGAGTCTGCGTGTCTCTCTCTCCCCGTGGTGAGATGTTAACTACCTCGCCTGGTATACAGGAGGTCGTGGGTTCGATGCCTGCTGCTGTATATTTGGAGTTTGCGTGTCTCTCTCTCCGTGGTGGTTGCGTGGATTTTGTCTCCGGGTCCTCCGGTTTTTCCCCCTCCACATTTAGAATTAACGTCGTCACGCTTTTAGAGTACTAGGCTGCTGCTATCAATGTCTGCACGATGATGATGATGATGTTGATGATAATGATGATGAGCCACTTTGTTGAGCTATCATTTGTGATGGCCAGGTCGCTTCAGAAAACAAGTTTCGTAGATCAGTGGGGGGGTCCCCTTACCTGGTAAAGAAAAAATAATTCGTTCTGGAGTTGCGTCTCAGCGGCATTGGTTCAACAGAGGCACAAAAACTGCACCGGTTTTGACATTGAGGGTCTCATCAGCAGAACGCGAGGCTTGCCCTGCAACCGTTGGTTCGGCACAAGCGACACCACGGACCGGTCGCGAAATTCAGACACCGCTCTATGAGTCTACAATTATTACGATTGTGATTCACAATTGTTATCTTAATTCGTACAATCTTTGTCTCTCCCATCCTCCCCCCCCCCACCCCCCGTTCAGCGTTCCTCTGGGATCCTGAAGCGCCACCGCTCCGGATTTTCCGAACCCACTCCGTGAGCGCCGACACGGACGGCACCGGCGGCGGTCTAAACCAGCAGCAGGAGCAGCAGGAGCAGCAGTACCATCACCACCACCATCATCAGCAGGAGCAGCAGCAGCAGCAGCAGGAGCAGCAGGAGCAGCAGCAGCAGCAGTACCATCACCACCACCATCATCAGCAGGAGCAGCAGCAGCAGCAGCAGCAGGAGGAGCAGTACCATCACCACCATCATCATCAGCAGGAGCAGCAGCAGCAGGAGCAGCAGCAGGAGCAGCAGCAGCAGTACCATCACCACCACCATCATCAGCAGGAGGAGCAGCAGCAGCAGCAGGAGGCGCCATCTCACTCTGCCGCCACCACTCCACTTATCTCCTCCATGATGATGGCGGCGCTGGAACAACATCACCACCAACATCATCACCATCAGCAGCATCATCAGCAGTACAATCACCACCACCATCAGCAGCAGCAGCAGCAGGAGTTGATGGTGCAAGTGCCGCTGTCGTCCACGGCCGACCGATCGCCGGTGCTTGTGGTGATGGTGCCGCGTGGCGCCGTCGGCTGCGGACAGAGGGGGGCTGACGCGACCTTCCCGGCCTTCCCGGCCTTCCGCAGGCGGGGCGACGCTCCCGACGGCGGGGGAGGGGGATCGGGAGGTGGAGGAGGAGGTGGAGGAGGTGGAGGAGGAGGTGGAGGAGGAGGAGGAGGTGGAAGAGAATTTGGGAGCGGAGTTACTTTTGGGGGCTCGTTCGGGAAAGTTGAGGTTTCTGACGGAGGAGGAGGTGGACTAGGAGGAGGTGAACTAGGAGGAGGTGGACTAGGAGAAGGAGGAGCCCCTTTTGGGGGCTCCTCCCGGCAAACTGAGGTTTCTGACGGAGGAGGTGGACTAGGAGGAGGTGGACTAGGAGGAGGTGGACTAGGAGGGGGAGGTGGACTAGGAGGAGGTGGACTAAGAGGTGGACTAGGAGGAGGTGGACTAGGAGGAGGTGGACTAGTAGGAGGTGGACTAGGAGGTGGACATGGAGGTGGACTAGGAGGAGGTGGACTAGGAGGAGGTGGACTAGGAGGGGGAGGTGGACTAGGAGGGGGAGGTGGACTAGGAGGAGGTGGACTAGGAGGGAGAGGTGGACTAGGAGGTGGACTAGGAGGTGGACGAGGAGGAGGTGGACGAGGAGGAGGAGGAGTCCCGTTTGGGAACTCGCTGGGCTCTCAGCGGAGGGGCGAGTTCCTGTCGGGCCGCGACGACTCGGCGCTGACACTCACCGACAGCGACGGCGAGCGGTCGGAAACCGGCACAGGTGAGTGCTGGGGGTGTCGCCCCTCCCTCTCTCTCTATCTCTCCCTCTCTCTCTCCCTCCCTCTCCCTCCCTCTCCCTCCCTCTCCCTCTCCCTCCCTCCCTCTCCCTCCCACTCCCTCCCTCTCCCTCCCTCTCCCTCCCTCTCCCTTCCTCTCTTTTTTTACCATCAGAGGAAACAAGAAGATGCTCGGTGTAGTCGGCACTTTGCTCCGTTCATCATTTCGTTTTTTTATGCTTTGCTTTATGTAACCCCCCCCCCTTTTAAATGAAAGACCAAAAATATTGTTTTTTTCTTTTTCCTTCCCCCCCCCCCCTCTCTCTCTACCCCCCTCTCTGCCTCTCCTCTCTCTCTACCCCCTCTCCGCCCCCCTCTCTCTCTGCCCCCTCTCTACCTACTCCATTTGTCTTTCTCTCGCTCTCTCTCTTTTTTCTTTATAACTACGACAAGTGCTGCATCTGCACGCAGCCCTTCCCACAGTCAAACGGCCTCCGACGGGTAGCTCAGATCTGCACGCAGAGCTCTCTACCGTCATCTGCCACCGAGCACACGGCCTCCTCCAGCGCCCACCGCTCCTTGAAGGCCGGCACGGCGTGGGTCAGCCGCGCGTGGCGGAACTCCAGCCCACGCACCCTGGCTCCGACCAGAGCGCGGAAGATGCCCAGGCTGCTGGCCGGACGTTGCCCCTCCAGGGCCACCTTCCTCGCCCTGTATATGGCGTGCTTGGCGTAGCCGATGAGCACGTTAACCGGCCCCTGAAGATATTGGGGTCCGTCGCCCTTCGGGTGTCCAAAAATGAGGACCGTCGGGGAGAAATGGAGGCCTTGAACAACGAGTCCAGGCTCCTGCACTCCATGTATTGGTGCGCCACCGTCTCCACTTTACCGCAGAACCGGCACTCCGGGGACGTGTCGGTGAAGCGCGCCAGGGAGGCGTCGGTGGTGACGGTGCCGTGGGCGATGCTCCAGCTGAGGTCGCCGATGCGGTTGTACGTCGGGCTGGAGTAGAGTTGCCTCCAGCGAGGCCTCTCCGGAGAGATTCAGGGCAGGGCTTTCCTCCAGGCATGGTCCTTGTGGCTCCTCAGGGTGTCCTGTTGGTGGAACCGGACCATGCAGGAGTAGAGCACCTTCCTCTTTATGTTTGAGAATGCAACCTCCGGTAGGTCTTCCAGCTGGCACCGGTTGTGATCCGCCTTCGTTTGTCGGCATTGGCCATGCAGTGGCACGACTGAGAGCTCCGGTGGAGGGGGACCGAGAGAGGCCCAGTCATCCCTGATGCCAATGGGAAGCGTTCTCCCCGCTGCCGCTGAGAAGGCCCCCTTGGCTTCGGCCAGGATCCGGATAGCCACCCGGAGCGACTGCAGGTGCCCTGTCCTTGCGGCCATCTCGGCCGGTCTGAGCCACCGCACCCGTGTTTCAGGTTCCACCAGATCTTCCATCCTGGTGAGAAGCGCGTTGGCGAGGCGCCTCTCCATGCCGGGGGTGGTGGTGGTGGTGGTGGTTGGCAGCTTTGTCTGTGGGTTCCTGAGGATTGGTTGGAAGACCAAATCCTTGGCCCATCGTGGCTGGTTCAGCCTCCTGATGGCGAGGAAGCTCCATGTCTGCAGGACGCTCCTGCAGAAGGGTGGCAGCTGTCCCAGTGGGAGGCCCTGCAGGTCCATGTAGAATAGTTGTTTGGAGCACTGCAGACCCCCCAGCTGTTTCAGGAGGAAGGAGGCCGTGACGCTCCAGGCCGGTGCCAGGGCGGCGTGCAGGAACTTTTGCGCTGCCTGCAGTCGGAAGGTGGCCAGCTGACTCCGCACGCACATCGGCCCGTGACCGCCCTGGTCCAGTGGCAGGGCCAGGACCCCAGCCGCGACCCGGTGTCCTCCACTCGACCAGAAGAAGTCGAGTACTCGCTTCTGAAGTGTGTTGACAAGGCTCATGGGGGGGGAGTGCAGGGAGAAGAGTCGGTGCCACAGCATGGACGTCACCAGCTGGTTCACCACCAACGTCTTTGTCCTGAAGGTGAGGAACTTGCACAGGCGACTCCAGGTGCCCAGCCGCTCCTTCACCTTCTCCTCCAGCTCGACCCAGTTCCTCTGCGGTGGTTCCTCCTCTGGTCCGAGGAACACTCCCAGGTGGTGCAGCGATGTTGTGCTCCAATTGATGGCTTTTGCCTTCTCGGGACACTCGGTCATGTCCCACGCTCCAACCAGCAGGCCGCTGCACTTTTGCCAGTTCATTTTTGATGAGGAGGCCTTCAAAAAGACCTCCTGGCACTCGTGCAGCAGGGCGACATCATCCAGGGAGCGCAGCATGAGGAGGACGTCGTCGGCGTATGCCGTCAGGACCAACTTGACGCTTGGTTCCCTGACCACCAGGCCGCTGAGTCTCCGCCTGATGAGACTCAGGAAAGGCTCTAAAGCCAGGGCATAAAGTTGGCCCGACAATGGGCATCCCTGTCTCACTCCTCGCTTGAATTTGACCGGGGCAGTGAGGGCGCCGTTGATCTTGATCACGCACTCCGCCTTGGTGTAGAGTAGGCGGATCGTTCGGACAAAGGCATCCCCAAAACCCAAGGTCTTGAGAGTTCCCAGCAGGTACTTGTGGTCCACTCTGTCAAAAGCCTTTTGATGGTCAAGCGCCAGAAACGCGATTGGGATGCCCAACCTCTAGGACACCGCGATGAGGTCCCTGACCAGGAAGATGCCATCGTGGATGGTTCGTCCGGGGGATGGTGTAGGACTGGTCCCCGTTTACGACTTGTGCAATCACCCCTTCCAGTCGCAGGGAGAGAGCCTTCGTCAATATTTTGTAGTCTGTGTTCAGGAGGGAGACCGGACACCAGTTTTGTAGGTGCCTCAGGTCTCCGTTCTTGGGAAGCAGAGTGAGCACCACCCTCCTCCAAGACTGAGGCATCACCCCGGTGACTGAGGCTTCCTCCAGCACCTCTCTTGTAGTCCTCCCGCAGGGATGGCGTAAAACTCCCCTGTTAGCCCGTCTAACCCTGGGGATTTATTTGGGGCCAGTCCTCTTACAGCTGCGTCAAGATCATTCCGAGTGAGCTTCTGCTCCAGCAGCTCTCTCCCGTCTTCCCCCAGGGTGGGTAGACCGCTCCATGCCTCCGCCTGGGCTGCACCCGATGTTTCTTCAGGAGGGAGCAGACTGCCCTAGAAGTCTCTCTCCCTTTCTATCGCTCTCCCTCCCTCTCACTCTCGCTCCCTGCCTCTCCCTCTATGTTTGTACGATCAGAGGAAACAAGAAGATGCTCGGTTTAGTCGGCACTTTGCTTCGTTCATCGTGTCGTTTTTTGGGGGTTTTTTTCCCATGGCTTTATGTGCTTCCCCACCTCTTAAAATGAAAGATTTTTCCGTGTTTTCCCATTGTGAGACGAAAACAATCTGTGCTACTTTCTTCGTAGACACAAACAACAACAACAACAAGCACGCTCTGCTCCTCCTCCTTACCCCTTCCCCCTCTCTCTCTACCCCCTCTCTCTCTACCCCCCTCCCTCTACCCCTCTCTCTCTACCCCCTCTCTCTCTACCCCCTCTCTCTCTACCCCCCTCTCTCTCTACCCCCTCTCTCTCTACCCCCTCTCTCTCTCTACCTACCCCCTCTCTCTACCCCCCTCTCTCTCTACCCCCTCTCTCTCTATATATCCCCTCTCTCTCTACCCCCTCTCTCTCTACCCCCTCTCTCTCTACCCCCTCTCTCTCTACCCCCTCTCTCTCTCTACCTACCCCCTCTTTCTACCCCCTCTCTCTCTACCCCCTCTCTCTCTATATATCCCCTCTCTCTCTACCCCCTCTCTCTCTACCCCCTCTCTCTCTACCCCCTCTCACTCTAACCCCTCTCTCTACCCCCTCTCTCTCTACCCCCTCTCTCTACCCCCTCTCTCTACCCCCTCTCTCTGCCCCCCCCTCTCTCTCTACCCCCTCTCTCTAATCCCTCTCTCTCTCTACCCCCCCCCCCCCCGCTCTCTCTCTCTACCCCCTCTTTATCTCTATTTTTTTTACAGTGTACATTTTATTTAAGGAGAAATTACGTTAACAAAAGTGGTAACACTACATGAATGAATGGGGATGAAGTAAACAGACTCATAAAATATATACGCAGTCGTAAAATCAATTCCAATCCCCTGGAATATGCGGAGTCACATAAGACAATAAACACATCACATCAGATTCTCAGTCGATCCGAATTTAGGACAATAACTAAACCACAGTAATTTAAAGTGTTGAACTGCAATTATACCGTCTTCTTTGGTTCTTTCGGTACAGTCACCACGTAGAATGAGAATAAAATAATAAATTGATCAAATAAAATAACACAATAATATTATCACGACGTTCTACGTGACTTTACCGAAAGAACCAAAGAAGATGAATCCTTGCAGTCACGAAAGCTTTAAATCGAAATGCAATTATACCAATTAAAATCAAATGTGACACTCACCTGAACATGACTTTGCTGTATATTTTAGTTGTATTGTTCATAAAAACCCACATCATTTGCAACAAAATTATTTTATAAAACCTTTACATTATGTTTTTTGGATGCATTTTCTACACTACATTTTTTTGCGAATACACAAACATGGATAGAAAACTCGTTTTGAAAATGTATCAAGCAGGTCAAAAGTAAAACGATATTTCCACAGCTAGTATGCATTACATGTACATTGAAAGGCAATTTAGATATGCAACACAATTACAACGCAAACCAGCAAAGCCTAAGTTAATACACAACAAAGCACAGTAAAACACTGCAATTTGCTATTCAGTGAGATAATACCGCGTTATTCTGGACAATATATAGCAATATAAGCAATACATTGCTTGTGTTGCAATTTGAAACGTTGTGAGAATTTTATTGTTTTACATTTTTATTATTTTATTTCCCTTCTGCGTGACTTTACCGAAAGAACCAAGAATAATACATAAGCAGTTTAAAATTGGCTTACTGGTCCACAAAAGAAATGTTCACTTGAAGTTGGCATAGCAGAATAATTAATGTCTAATTTGACTTCTGGTTGACAGAATTCAGTCTCATCGCTGGGCTTTTCTGGAGCGTTTGCAAGTCTGCTCCGTGTTGTGCTCGCGCTCCCAATTACCGCCTTGATCCTCTTGATTGTCCTGCTCGTCTGACCGTGTCTGCTTCCCCGACTCTTCATTTGGAGACTTCTGCCGTTTTACGGCAAGCCTGTTTCGTCATTAGACCTCCTTTGCCAGTACCAAAATGTAATAATAGGGTTTTTCGCTTTTTTTCTGGCAACAAAGCTGAAACCTTTTTTTTTTACAAGGATTCATGTCACTGCATTAACCACAATGCCTGCAGTCAAAATGCAAACAAAAAAACATACTATGATAATACATGCATTGTCCTTGAAACTGATTGGTCCACACCAACGGACGGCTTTCTTTTGAGCCTCGACCCAATTGGTGCTCGACCAGATGACGCCAAAAGGCGTACGCCTAATGCAGACATGAATCCTTGTAAAAAAAGGTTTCAGTTTTGTTGCCAGAAAAAAGGGGAAAACCCTATTATTATTAGCCTGTTTCGCTTCCCTTTCTCCTTCCCATGCTCAGCAATTCAGTTCAGGTCGGTGTATTTATGTTGGTATAGCCCTGTGAGCCATTCGGCTCTTGAATCGGGTGCAACCTCAACAAACAAAAAACACGAACAAGAAAAACATCTTAAAGTGACTACGCGCAACAGAAAAATCCAGGAAAAAACAGCAAAGTCTTCCAGAAAAAGCACCGCATTTCAACGCTGTGTGCAAAAATCCCAGTGGGATGCAAGTCAAACAATAACAAGCATAAGATAAATTTTGAATTTAAAGCTTTCGTGACTGCAGTGATTCATATTCTCGGTTCTTTCGGCAAAGTCACGTTTTCACACCTGATGATGACTGCTTGTGTTGCAGTCGAAACGTCGTGAGAATTTTATTGTTTCATATATATTTTATTATTTTATTGTCTCCCTTCAACGTGACTTTACCGAAAGAACCAAGAATATGAACCGCAAGATAATTTAGACCAACTTTCCCTCCTCGTCACTCCTGTTCTCCACCTTCTCGCCCTTCTGGTCCTGCTCCGTTCCAGAAGAGCCCCGACCGTTTTACGTTTCCTCGGGAACTTTACCGTGGGATTGTTTTTCTACTTCCCACGAGTCCTTCGTTTGATCCTCTCCTCTTCCCCGGCTTTCCAAACTTGTCCTTGTATTCTTTGTACGGAAAGATATATGTTGCGTCGATGAAGGCAGCTTCACGGGTGCCCAAGATAAATATGGGATGCTTTGATTTGAAGCTTTCGTGACTGCAGGAATCCAAACTCTTTGGTTCTTTCGGTGAAGTCACGTGGGTAGAAACATAATAGATCACGACGTTTCGATCGCAACGCAAGCAAATCGTCATCAGGTGGGACAACCACAGCAAGAAAAACTGCTGAAGCAGTAGGCCTACTGCTAAAGTAGGAGGCCTACTGCTAAAGCAGGTGGCCTACTGCTAAAGCAGGGGGCCTACTGCTGCAGTAGGCCTACTGCTAAAGTAGGAGGCCTACTGCTGAAGTAGGCCTCCTGCTAAAGCACGAGGCCTACTTCAGCAGTAGGCCTACTGCTGAAGCAGGAGGCCTACTGCTGAAGTAGGCCTCCTGCTAAAGCACGAGGCCTACTTCAGCAGGAGGCCTACTGCTAAAGTAGGAGGCCTACTGCTGAAGTAGGAGGCCTACTGCTGAAGTAGTTCTACTTCAGCAGTTTGTCTTGCTGTGGTTGTGCCACCTGATGACGATTGCTCGTGTTGCGATCGAAACGTCGTGATCTGTTATGTTTCTACCCACGTGACTTTACCTAAAGAACCAAAGAGTGTGGGAAGCTTGTTTGGCGGTTTCACGGCTCCATCGGAAAAGTTCGTCGATCCTGGCAGGCCAGTGCGGTTAGCCCTTCATCTTGGGGAAAACCAAGCCGCCCGGCTGAAACGTTAGGGCCATGGTTAGAGAATAGACGATGGCTGGGGGGGGGGAGGTTGTGCTGTTTGTGTTTGTTGTTGTTGTTTGTTGATGTTTGTTGTTTATAAATTGATTAAGAGGCATTAACAATGCGCGCCTTCACGCCACGGAGCCTCGCTCCACCTCTCCCTGTGGGTCGGGCATGGGGATTGGTGGGTGGGTTGGTAGGGGGATTGGTGGGTGGGGGTAGGATTGGTGGGTGGGTCGGTAGGGGGATTGGTGGGTGGGAGTTGGTGGGTGAGTAGGGGGATGGTGGGTGGGGGGGATTGGTGGGGGTTAGGGAATTGGTGGATGGGGGTAGGGGGATTGATGGGTGGGATGCGGAGATTGGTGGGTGGGGGTAGGGGGAATGGTGGGTGGGGGTAGGGGGATTGGTGGGTTGGAGTTTGGGGGATTGATGGGTGGTGGTAGGGGGGTTGGTGGGTGGGGGTTGTGGGATTGGTGGGTGGGGGTAAGGGGATTGTTGGGTCGGGGGATTGGTGGGTAGGTGGTAGGAGGATTGGTGGCTGTGGGTGGGGATTGGGTAGCAGGGGTAGGGGGATTGATGGGTGAGGTTGGGGGGATTGGTGGGTGGGGGAGATTGGTGGTGGGGGGGGGGGATCGGTGGGTGGTGTGGGGGGGGTGGCAGAGTGGCAACAATCAAGTGAGCTAAGCGTGAAGTCGCGCTGTCAAGGGTTACAAAAGCAAAATCGTGACTGTCTGCAGTTAATGACAGAGAGACAGAGAGAGAGAGGGAGTGTACTGTTATTTTGACGTGGATGGTTTTGTATGCCGATTCGCTGACAGTTTCATCGTCATAATGGGAATGTGCGAGTTGAATTGTGTTTGATGGTCAACGAAGCTTGTCGTCAATGTTGAAGCGTTAATAAATGTGAAAAAAGAGAGGGAGTGAGAGAGGGAGGGAGTGAGTGAGAGAGAGTGAGAGAGAGAGAGAGGGAGTGAGTGAGAGAGTGAGTGATAGAGTGAGAGAGGGAGTGAGAGAGAGAGGGAGGGAGTGAGAGAGGGAGTGAGAGGGGGAGTGAGTGAGAGAGGGAGTGAGAGAGTGAGTGAGTGAGGGAGTGAGTGAGAGAGAGAGGGAGTGAGAGAGAGGGAGTGAGAGAGTGAGAGAGGGAGGGAGTGAGAGGGAGTGAGAGAGGGAGTGAGAGAGGGAGTGAGTGAGAGAGAGGGAGTGAGAGAGAGAGTGAGTGAGAGAGAGAGGGAGTGAGTGAGAGAGAGAGGGAGTGAGTGAGAGAGAGAGGGAGTGAGTGAGAGAGACAGAGAGAGGGAGGGAGTGAGAGAGAGAGAGGGAGTGAGAGAGAGAGAGAGGGAGTGAGTGAGTGAAAGAGACAGAGAGACAGAGAGAGGGAGGGAGTGAGAGAGAGAGGGAGACAGGGAGAGGATGAGGGTGACGGGGAGACGGGGAGATGGAGCATTGTCTGTGCATCTACACACACCGACAAAGGCAAAGATCCCCCGTGTAACCTTCGCAGGATGTTGGGGCAAGTGTTGTAAGTAGCGCCTATGAAGGCCGGCACGGCACACGAGGGGGTCGGGTGGCCAGCATCTCTCGCGGCCGCCTTTGTCTCCCCATTGGTGATGTTCCCACAACGCACCGGGTACTCATTTGATGGCCAAGTCGACCTAGGGGAGGCCCAGGATCGGTTTAGATCATTGTCACCGGTGTCGTTGGCCATGAGCGGGAATTGAACTTGGGTCTCTGGGGTTCCTAGCGCAGCGTAGCGCTAACCGCTGCACCACCGCTCCCCACACACACACGTACATCACAGACACACATGCAGACACAAAGAGACAGCACACACAATGGAGACCCCACATACACGTACACAGAGACACCACACAGAAAGACAAAGACACAACAACCACAACCGCCATTTTCCACTAAGTGGCGGTGACGTAACCACGACGCTTGTGCCAGGCCATGTGCACCCTGAGGCCACGTGAAGTGTCGAACGCCCGCTGGCAGGTCACGGGGCAGACCCAGGTGCCACGGGTCGACTGACTGAGATGACTGGCCAATGCACCACCTGTGCCCCTACTGTGCCAACCTGCTGTGCTTTAGCCACCCGGCACTCCGCTCGTTGTTGTGAGCGTCGCTCCTCCCCCCTCCGTTGTTGTTGGAGGGCGACTACCTCCAACTACCCAGTAGCGTCCTTCATGAGCCTCCTCCACAGAGGCCGATCTTGACACCGCTGGTACCAGTCATCGGCAAGTCCACTCAGCTCCACGTCCTCCTGTACCACATCACTCCATCTCTTCTCTAGGCCGTGCCGCGCCCGTTTAGCCCCCTCGATCCGGCTGAACAAAAGCTGTTTAGGCATGCGGTGGCTGGGCATACGGGCTACATGACCCAGCCAACACAGCCTTGCCTGCCGGAGGAGCTCACCGATGGGATTTTGTCCAGATCTTGCAAGGATTTGTGAGCTCCTCACACAATCCAGCCTGGTTAAACCCAAGATAGATCGTAGGCAGGCCAGCCTAAATGTTCCTAACCGGCGAAGATGCTCCATTAGGGGGTCCACACACACAGATACACACAGAGAGACACACAAAGAGACACAGACACACACAGACACACAGACATACACATAGATACACACACAGACACACACACAGATACACAGAGACACACACACAGACAAACACAGAGACACACACACAGAGACACACACAGACACACACAGACACACACACAGAGACACACACACAGACACACACAGAGACACACACACAGACACACAGAGACACACACGCACAGACACACACACAGACACACACAGAGACACACACACAGACACACACACAGACACACACAGAGACACACACAGACACACACAGACACACACACAGAGACACACACAGACACACACACACAGACACACACACAGACACACACAGACACACACAGAGACACGCACAGAGACACGCACAGAGACACACACAGACACACACAGAGCCACACACAGAGACACACACAGACACACACACAGAGACACACACACAGACACACACAGACACACACAGACACACGCAGAGAGACACAGACAGACACACACACACAGAGACACACACAGAGACACACGCACAGACACACACAGACACACACACAGAGACACACACAGAGACACACACAGAGACACACACAGACACACACAGAGACACACACAGACACACACAGACACACACACAGACACACGCAGAGACACACGCAGAGAGACACACAGACACACACACACAGAGACACACGCACAAACACACACACACAGAGACACACAGAGAGAGACACACACACAGAGACACACACACAGACACACACAGACACACACACACACACACAGAGACACACACAGACACACACACAGACACACACAGACACACACAGAGACACGCACAGAGACACGCACAGAGACACGCACAGAGACACACACAGACACACACAGAGACACACACAGAGACACACACAGACACACACACAGAGACACACACAGACACACACAGAGACACACACAGACACACACACAGACACACGCAGAGAGACACAGACAGACACACACACACAGAGACACACACAGAGACACACGCACAGACACACAGAGACACACACAGAGACACACACAGAGAGACACACAGAGACACACACAGACACACAGAGACACACACAGACACACACAGACACACACACAGACACACGCAGAGACACACGCAGAGAGACACACACACAGAGACACACGCACAGACACACACACACAGAGACACAGAGAGAGAGACACACACAGAGACACACACAGACACACAGACACACACAGACACACACAGACACACACACAGAGACACACACAGACACACACACACACAGACACACAGAGACACAGAGAGAGACACAGACACACACACAGAGACACACAGACACACAGACAGAGACACACAGACACACGCAGACACACACACAGACACACACAGAGACACGCAGACACACACACACAGACACACACACAGAGACACGCACAGAGACACGCACAGACACACGCACAGACACACACACAGAGACACACACAGACACACACACACAGACACACAGACACACACACAGACACACACAGAGACACACACAGACACACAGAGACACACACAGAGAGACACACAGACACACACACACAGACACACACACAGACACACACAGACACACGCGTGTTGACGCCCGGCAGGGGCAGCGAGAGACGGTAACGGGAAGCGGCGGAGATGGAAGCGTGCGGAGAGTGGAGGGGAGGGGTGGAGGGGAGGGGTGGATGTGGGGGGTGGAGGGGGGTGGAGGGGAGGGGAGGGGTGGAGGGGAGGGTGGTGGAGGAAGGGGGGCAGAGGAGGCGGTGGTGGTGGGGGGGTAGCGAAGGAGGAGGGTGGTGGTGGTGGTGGTGGTGTAGGAGTCTGGAAATGGTAGTGGGGGGTGTGCAGGCAGGGGACGATGCTGCTACCGCCGTGGGTTTTTCGTGGTTTTTTTTTTGCGTTAGCGCCGCCCGGGTGAGCAATGTGGAGCCCAGGAGCAGCGAGCGAGGCTCGCGCCAGGCGCAATCAGTCGCGCACAGACAAAGGCCCCCCGCGTAGCCCGCGCGGACCGCGGGGGCAAGTGTCCCCGGCGAGTGGTGCCATGCGGGCGGAGGGCACCCGGCCACGCCGCCTTTGCGAAGCGGTGCCGATGCCGACGTTTCGGGATCTCACCTGAGGGCCGAGTCGCCCTAGGGGGGGGGGGGGGGGGGTGGGGGGAGAGGCCTAGGACCCGTTGGGATCATCGTCACCGGTTCTAGATGTGAAGCTTTCGTGACTGCAAGGATCCATACTCTTTGGTTCTATTGGGTAAAGTCACGTAGGTGAAAAAATTAAAACAGCAAAAATCACGACGTTTCGGCCACAACACAAGCGGCCTTCATCAGGTGAAGGGACCAGGCTGTCCAGCGGACAGCGTTGGTCCCTTCACCTGACTCCAACGCTGTCCGCTGGACAGGTTGGTCCCTTCACCTGATGAAGGCCGCTCGTGTTGTGGCCGAAACGTCGTGATTTTTGTTGTTTAAATTTTTTAACCTACTACGTGACTTTACCGAATCGAACCAAAGAGTATCGTCACCGGTGTTGGCAGTGCCGGACGAAGCTAGTGCAGGACCTGTAGCATTCGACGTTATAAACGGGGCACCACTAAATAAAAAGAAAATCATAAATATTCAAACACAATTTTCTTTTTTTTACTTGCATAGTAAAGTAATTGTTTTTTTTCATTTGCTATACAGCCGGATAATAACGACAAATCGCTAGCGTTAAACACCCAGCCGTTCGTGTAAGTCGAAGGCGGTATAGTACTATAGTAATAGAGCAAGTGCAGAATCACTGAACCGGAATTGATAGCTTGAAAGCGTTTAGCGCGGGGCCCTTGAGAGTGCGGGGCCCGTGGCTACTACTACACGTGTAGTAGTAACTACACGTGTAATAGTAGCTACTACATGTGTAGTAGCTACTACACATGTAGTAGTAGCTACTACATATGTAGTAGCTACTACTACATGTGTAGCTACTATACATGTAGTAGCTACTACACATATAGTAGCTACTACACATATAGTAGCTACTACTACACGTGTAGCTACTATACATGTAGTAGCTACACATGTATAGTAGCTACTACATGTGTAGCTACTTGTGCTGCTAGGATAATCCGGCACTGTGTGTTGGTCGCGAGCGGGAGTCGAACCCAGGTCGCCTGGTTCGCAGCGCAGCATGCTTGCCGCTACGCCACCGCTCCCCATTTTTCACGCGGACGTGAATTTTGGCTCAGAAAATGTTCACGCAGGGCAAGGCCCCTTTACAGATGTTTTGTAAATTCTCTGTCTCACTGGGGCTCATCATGGGGCCATGTCAGAGACGCTGAGCCATAGACTCACACAGAGACCCATAGACTCACACAGAGACCCATAGACTCACACAGAGACCCATAGACTCACACAGAGACCCATAGGCTCACACAGAGACCCATAGACTCACACAGAGGCCCATAGACCCACACAGAGACCCATAGACTCGCACAGAGACCCATAGACCCACACAGAGACCCATAGACTCGCACAGAGACCCATAGACTCGCACAGAGACCCATAGACCCGCACAGAGACCCATAGACCCACACAGAGACCCATAGACTCGCACAGAGACCCATAGACTCGCACAGAGACCCATAGACTCACACAGAGACCCATAGACTCACACAGAGACCCATAGACTCACACAGAGACCCATAGACTCACACAGAGGCCCATAGACCCACACAGAGACCCATAGACTCGCACAGAGACCCATAGACCCACACAGAGACCCATAGACTCGCACAGAGACCCATAGACTCGCACAGAGACCCATAGACCCGCACAGAGACCCATAGACCCACACAGAGACCCATAGACTCGCACAGAGACCCATAGACTCGCACAGAGACCCATAGACTCACACAGAGACCCATAGCCTCGCACAGAGACCCATAGACCCACACAGAGACCCATAGACTCGCACAGAGCCCCATAGACTCACACAGAGACCCATAGACCTGCACAGAGACCCATAGACCCACACAGAGACCCATAGACTCGCACAGAGACCCATAGACCCACACAGAGACCCATAGACTCGCACAGAGACCCATAGACTCGCACAGAGACCCATAGACTCACACAGAGACCCATAGACTCGCACAGAGACCCATAGACCCACACAGAGCCCCATAGACTCACACAGAGACCCATAGACCCGCACAGAGACCCATAGACCCACACAGAGACCCATAGACTCGCACAGAGACCCATAGACTCATCACACTGATCCGGCGACTAAGAGACCCATAGACTCACACAGAGACCCATAGACTCGCACAGAGACTCATAGACTCACACAGAGACCCATAGACTCATACAGAGATCCATAGACTCGCACAGAGACCCATAGACTCGGACAGAGACCCATAGACCCACACAGAGACACATAGACTCACACAGACACCCACTGACTCACACAGAGACCCATAGACTCACACAGAGACCCACTGACTCACACAGAGACCCATAGACTCACACAGAGACCCATAGACCCACACAGAGACCCATAGACTTGCACAGAGACCCATAGACTCACACAGAGACCCATAGACTCACACAGAGACCCATAGACTCACACAGAGACCCATAGACCCACACAGAGACCCATAGACTCACACAGAGACCCATAGACTCGGACAGAGACCCATAGACTCACACGGAGACCCATAGACTCACACAGAGACCCATAGACTCACACAGAGACCCATAGACTCACACGGAGACCCATAGACTCACACAGAGACCCATAGACTCACACGGAGACCCATAGACTCACACAGAGACCCATAGACTCACACAGAGACCCATTGACTCACACAGAGGCCCACACAGGAGAGGGAGAGAGATAATAAAGGAGAGTGACGAGAGGGGGATGCGAGATGGAGGGGACGGAGAGAGCGAAGGGAGAGTTCAGCGGAGGAGAGAGGAGCGACAGAGATTGGAGGGAGAGGAAGGGAGACAGATAAGAGAGCTCTGCATGCAGATATGAGCTACCCGTCGGAGGAGGGCTGGGTGCAGATGCAGCACTTGTCGTAGTTAAAAAAGACAGAATACAGGGGGAACATAGACATAGAGTAGAGAGAGGGGGGGGTAGAGAGAGAGCGAAATGGAGTAGGAAGAGAGGGGACAGGAGAGAGGGGGGGGGGCAGAGAGGGGGTAGAGAGAGAGGGGGTAGAGAGGGGGGTAGAGAGAGAGGGGGGTAGAGAGGGGGGTAGAGAGAGAGGGGGGTAGAGAGGGGGGTAGAGAGAGAGGGGGGTAGAGAGGGGGGTAGAGAGAGAGGGGGGTAGAGAGGGGGGTAGAGAGAGAAGAGGGGCAGAGAGGGGGGTAGAGAGAGAGGGGGGCAGAGAGGGGGGTAGAGAGAGAGGGGGGCAGAGATGGGGGTAGAGAGAGAGAGGAGGGGGCAGAGAGGGGGGTAGAGAGAGAGAGAGGGGGGGGTAGAGAGGGGGGTAGAGAGAGAGGGGGGCAGAGAGGGGGGTAGAGAGAGAGGGGGGCAGAGAGAGAGGGGGGCAGAGATGGGGGTAGAGAGAGAGAGGAGGGGGCAGAGAGGGGGGTAGGGAGAGAGACGGGGGGGTAGAGAGGGGGGTAGAGAGAGAGGGAAGGGGTAAGGAGAGCAGAAAAAAAGAAAAACAATATTTTGTTGGGTCTTTCTTTTAAAAGGGAGGGGGGGGGGGTTACATAAAGCAAAGCAAAAAAACGAAATGATGAACGGAGCAAAGTGCCGACTACACCGAGCATCTTCTTGTTTCCTCTGATCGTAACCAAAATAGAGAGGCAACGGGGAGTTGAACAGAGGTATGGAGATAATAAAGGAGGGGAAAGAGTGTGAGAGAGAGAGAAAGAGTGGAGCACGGGGCAGAGTGGACGGGGCTGGAGGAGTTATAGGAGAGGCGGAGAGAGAATGGGGTCTGGTAGGGCGGTGGTGGGTTGGAGAGTTACTCGTGTGTGGGGGGGCGGGGAGATGGAGCGATAGGAGTTGGGGAGAGGGACGGGGGTTATGAGATACAAAGCCAAAGGTTCCACCTCCCCTAGTGTAGTCCACACGGCCTGTCGGGGAAAGTGCTGTTAGCGAGTCGTGCTTGTGAATGCCTGCGCGCGGAACCTACGGAGGGGAACAATGTTGTTGTGGTTTTGTTGTGGTGGTGGTGGTTTTGTTGATGTTTTGTTGTTGTTGCCGGCGCCACGCCAAGGCCGTCTTTGTGTCCCCTCCCCCCCCCCGTGATGATGTTTTGACGCTCCAAACGCGGGACTGTTATCGCAGTGGGTCGCGGGGCTGACGGTTTGCTCATGCGAGTGAGGCTTGCTGTTGTTGTTGTGAGAGCTTGGGGTAAGGGAGACGATGGTGGTGATGGTGATGGGTCATGTAGCTCGCATGCCCAGTCACCGCATGCTCAATCAGCATCTGTTTGGCCGCACAGAGGGGGCTAAACGGGCGCGGCACGGGCTAGAGAAGAGACGGAGCTGATGTGGTACGGGAGGACGTGGAGCTGAGTGGACTTGCCGATGACTGGTACCGGCGGTGTCAAGATCGTCCTCTGTGGAGGAGGCTCGTGAAGGACGCTACTGGGCAGTTGGAGGCAGTCGCCCTCCAACAACAACGGAGGGCCGAGGAGCGACACTCACAACAACGAGCGGAGCGCCGGGCGGCTAAAATACAGAAAGTTGGCACAGTAGGGGGCACAGGTGGTGGTGCATCGGCCACTCGTCTCAGTCGGTCAACCCGTGGCACCTGCTGGGTCTGTCCCGAGACCTCCTGTCAGCAGTGAGCCTTCGACACTTCACGTGGCCTCAAAGTGCACCTAGCCTGGCACAGGCGACGTGGTGACGTCACCGTCACTTAGTGGTGAATGGTGGAGTATTGGTGGTGGTGGTAATGGGATAAGGGGATTCCAGAGTGGAGCAGCGACGAGGGAAGAAGCAGAGAGAGCAGTGAGGTGACCTGCAGTGTGGTGGGTGCGTAGCATGGGCTAGAGACGGAGGTGCGCTGATGTGTGATTGATTGAGTGGGTGAGTGAGTGATTGAGTGGGTGAGCTATTGAGTGAGTGAGTGGGTGAGTCGGTAGGTGGGTGAATAACTGGGTGAGTAGGTCTCAATGGGCTAGACACGGAGGTGGGCTGATGTGTGATTGAGTGGGTGAGTGAGTGATTGAGTGGGTGAGTTATTGAGTGGGTGAGTTATTGAGTGAGTGGGTGAGTCGGTAGGTGGGTGAATAACTGAGTGAGTAGGTCTCAATGGGCTAGAGACGGAGGTGGGCTGATGTGTGATTGATTGAGTGGGGTGGGTGGTTGAGTGGTTGATTGAGTGGGTGAGTAGCTTAGTGGGTAGGTGAGTGTGTGGGTGAGTGAGTGGTTAATTGAGTGGATGAGTAGCTTAGTGGGTAGGTGAGTGTGTGGGTGAGTGGTTAATTGAGTGGGTGAGTAGCTTAGTGGGTAGGTGAGTGTGTGGGTGAGTGAGTGAGTGGTTGAGTGGGTGAGTAGCTTAGTGGGTAGGTGAGTGTGTGGGTGAGTGAGTGGTTGATTGAGTGGGTGAGTAGCTTAGTGGGTAGGTGAGTGTGTGGGTGAGTGAGTGAGTGAGTGGGGGAGTGGCTAGATGAGTGAGTGGCGAGATGAGTGAGTGGGTGAGTGGCGGTGTGGTTGTTGACTACCGTGTGATGGTAGTGGTGGCGATGATAGTGAAGACGGTGGTGGCGGTGATGATGATGATGATGACGGTGATGATGATGGTGAAGTCGGTAACGATGTCACCATCCTGATTAATCCGTTCCCTCGCCCAGACCCCGCCACCTCCCTACGCGTCCTCATCTGAATAATTAATCACGTGGATTAAGAGGCAATTAAGACGCCAGTAACTTGTGCGCTGTAATTAAGACTCAAGCAATCGCTGGCAATGCAGGGGACCGCTCTGGGGAAGCGAGGCTGTCTGCTGCGTGCGCCTGTGTCAGGGGAGGTGGGGGAGCGGTGGCGCAGCGGTTAGCGCGCTGCGCTACCGCTACGGACCCGGCAGAGTCCCCGGGGTTCGATTCCCGCTCGCGGACACCACCAACATCCAGCAGTGGAACCGGTGCCGGTTCAGATTAATCGCAGTAAACATCGCCACTGGGGGAGACAAAGGCGGCCGGGCGTGGGTGCTGGCCACCAACCCCCTCGTGTGCCGTGCCGGCCTTCACAGGTGCTGCTGCTCGCTGACAGCACTTGCCCCGACAGTCTGTTGCAGGCTACACGGGGGACCTTTTTGTTGATTTATTTTTGACCTGGAGACATCGAGACACGAGAGTCACGTGGAGGCTTTTTTTGTTGCCAGACTATGTGCACACAAAGACAAAGATCCCCCGTGTAGGCTTCAACAGGGCCATCAGGGCAAATGCTGTTAGAGAGTCACAGCAAACTATGAAGGCCGTGGCACTGTGGCACACGAGGGGTGGGTGGGTGGCCAGCACCACGCCCGGCCGCATTTGTCTCCCCAGGGGCGATGTTTACTACACACCGCACCGGGTACTCATTTGACCCCCCTATGTCCCCGTGTCCCCCTGTCTCCGTGTCCCCGTGTCTCCACGTCTCCACACGAGCGTGTCTCCGTGTCTCCACACGAGCGTGTCCCCGTGTCTCCACACGAGCGTGTCCCCGTGTCTCCGTGTCTCTTCACGAGCGTGTCCCCGTGTCCCCGTGTCTCCACACGAGCGTGTCCCCGTGTCTCCCTGTCCCCGTGTCTCCACACGAGCGTGTCCCCGTGTCTCCACACGAGCGTGTCTCCGTGTCCCCCTGTCCCCGTGTCCCCATGTCTCCGTGTCCCCGTGTCCCCCTGTCTCCACACGAGCGTGTCTCCGTGTCTCCATGTCTCCCTGTCTCCGTGTCTCCCCGCTGTGTCCCAAGGTGCCAGGCTAGGTTCGTCCTCGTCTCCCTCCTCGAGTCCCGAGTGCGCGACCCAGCCGGAAAGGAGCAGGGGGAGGGGCCGTGGGGGGCCGGGGGGAGGGGCCGGCGGAGTTGGGGGGGGCTGCACGGACTCCGACTCGGACCCCGAGGCTCGCAATTCCACATTCCCGGGCGGGGCCGTGTACGACGCGGAGATCGGTGAGAAGCAGTGTGCGAGTGAGTGTCTCTGTGTGCGCAGGCTGCCCTACGTGACATCATAACAATGGTCTGGACCACTGGACGGGTTCCGCAGGATTGGAAGGATGCCCTGGTGGTTCCCCTTCTTTTAGAAGGGGGACCGCACAGACTGTAACAACTACAGGGGCATCTCACTCCTCAGTGTGAGGCCGGGAAAGGTCCTGGCAAGGATTATTCAACATCGCCTTGCCAGGCACGCTGAGGAGAGGCTTGCGGAGCCCCAAAGCGGTTTCAGGAAAGGGCGGTCCTGCACAGATGCCATATTTTCTGTCTGTTTGCTACAGCAGAGGTGTAGGGAATTTCAACAAGGCCTACATATCTGCTTTATTGACCTGGTCAAGGCCTACGATACCGTCAGTAGGGCTGGGCTTTGGGCTGTTCTTCGTGCTTTCGGAGTCCCTGACCCGCTGCTCATGATCATTAAGGACCTTCATGATGGTGAGTGGGCCCGGGTAAAACTACGTGGCCGGGAGTCAGAGCAATTCCCTGTACACCTTGGGGTGCGACAGTTTCAGTTTTCAGTTTCATTTATTTGGTATAGCCCTGTGAGCCATTCGGCTCTTGAATCGGGTGCAACCGCAACAAACAAAAAACATGAACAAGAAAACATCTTTAAGTGACTATGTGTGACTTTGTGCAAACAGAAAATCCAGGAAAAAACAGCAAAATCTTCCAGAAAAAGCACCGTACACCAACGCCGTGTGCAAAAATCCCAGTGGGATGCAAGTCAAACAACAACAACAACCACAAGACAACTGAGATTAAAGCCATCAGTCTAACTCCGTTCTACAACAAACAAACATGGCCAAACCAAAAAAACTTTTCGAAATCACCAAAATAAAGCCATAAAAGCAATGTAACAGTGAGCATAGGAACTGTGACCGAATTTTCACAATAAACGACATAAACAACATGTACCACCAAACCCTGCAGCCATAGCTGGATGCATGAGTCACTCCACAACAGCAGGAGCATCAGTCGGAGTATCAACATTTTTCAATGCACCTTTAAAGATCAGCACACTAAATCAAAACGCAAGATCATACTTTGCAGCGGTCATCCGGAGCGAAACATTTTATTTTAGGCCACTGAATAGCAGTGGCAGCTATAGGGGTGTACAACTCCTCTAGAGCAGTTAAGGGGATGTCCTCTGGCTCCCACATTATTTAACATATATTTCGACCACGTGGTTCGTGAAGCCTTCCATCGCTGTACCGAAGGAATTTCCATCTGGTACAGATACAATGGGAGGCTGATCGATGCCCGGGTGCGGTCAAGGGATGAATCCCTATTGCTCAACCACGTTATGTATGCCGATGATCTGGTAATTGCTGCTCACTCAGAGGAGGAGTTGGAGGCGCTGCTGCTGAACCTGGAGCTTGCCACTAAGAGGTGGGGCCTTACCATCAGAGATCTCACACGCTGTGTGGAAGTTACCTGGTCTGTCACTCCGCAAGAAGCTTCAGGTCTTCTCGGCCCTCCCTTGTTGTGTGTGTCTGTGTTTGTGTGTGCGTGTGGGGAGCGGTGGTGCAGCGGTTAGCGCTACGAACCCGGCGACCCGAGTTCGATTCCCGCTCACGGCCAACACGGGTGCCGATTATCTGAACCAGTCCTGGGCCTCCCCTAGGTCGACTCAGCCTCAAATGAGTACCTGGTGCGGTTTGTAAACATCACGACTAGGGAGACAAAGGCGGTCGGGCGTGGTGCTGGCCACCCACCCCCTCGCGTACCGGCCTTCATAGGTGCTCGCTAACAGCACTTGCCCCGACAGTCTGTTGAGGCTGCATGGGGGATCTTCGTTTTTGTGTGTATGAGTAAAGATGATAATCCCTTCTTATCACCGATCATTCAATCCCCAGTCACTTGATTCATATAATCGCTCTCTGACTTCTGCCTTTGATGTCCGACCTTCATACCCCTCTTCCGCCCTCTCTCCCTCCCATCTTGTCCCCTCCCTCCCATCTCCCTCCCTCCCTCCCATCTCCCTCCCTCTCATCTCCTTCCCATCTCCGTCCCTCCCTCCCATCTCTCTCATCTCCCTCCCATCTCTCTCATCTCCCTCTCATCTGCCTCCATCTCGTCCCCTCCCTCCCATCTCTCTCATCTCCTTCCCATCTCCCTCCCTCTCATCTCCTTCCCATCTCCGTCCCTCCCTCCCATCTCTCTCATCTTCCTCCCATTTCTCTCATCTCCCTCTCATCTCCCTCCCTCTCGTGATCGCCAGGTCGCGTTATGGTGTGGTGGGGTAAAGTGGGGGTACGAAACCCTCGAGCGCAGGCCTCTAGTGGAGGCCTCTAGTGGAGGCCTCTACTAGAGGCCTCTACCAGAGACCTCTAGTGCAGGCCTCTACTAGAGGCCTCTAGTGGAGGCCTCTAGCGGAGGCCTCTAGTGCAGGCCTCTACTAGAGGCCCCTAGCGCAGGCCTCTACTAGAGACTTCTAGCGCAGGCCTCTGCTAGAGACCTCTAGCGCAGGCCTCCGCTAGTGGCCTCTAGCGCAGGCCTCTACTAGAGACCTCTAGTGCAGGCCTCTACTAGAGACCTCTAGCGCAGGCCTCTACTAGATACCTCTAGTGCAGGCCTCTACTAGAGACCTCTAGTGCAGGCCTCTACTAGAGACCTCTAGTGCAGGCCTCTACTAGAGGCCTCTAGCGCAGGCCTCTACTAGAGACCTCTAGCGCAGGCCTCTACTAGAGACCTCTAGCGCAGGCCTCTACTAGAGACCTCTAGCACAGGCCTCTACTAGAGACCTCTAGTGCAGGCCTCTACTAGAGACCTCTAGCGCAGGCCTCTACTAGAGACCTCTAGCACAGGCCTCTACTAGAGACCTCTAGTGCAGGCCTCTACTAGAGGCCTCTAGCGCAGGCCTCTACTAGATACCTCTAGCGCAGGCCTCTACTAGAGACCTCTAGCGGAGGCCTCTAGCAGAGGCCTCTGGTGGAGACCTCTAGCGCAGGCCACTACTAGAGACCTCTAGCACAGGCCTCTACTGGAGACCTCTAGCGCAGGCCTCTACTAGAGACCTCTAGTGCAGGCCTCTACTAGAGGCCTCTAGCGCAGGCCTCTACTAGAGACCTCTAGCGCAGGCCTCTACTAGAGACCTCTAGCGCAGGCCTCTACTAGAGGTCTCTACCACAGGCCTCTACTAGAGACCTCTAGCGCAGGTCTCTACTAGAGACCTCTAACGCAGGCCTCTACTAGAGACCTCTAGTGCAGGCCTCTACTAGAGACCTCTAGCGGAGGCCTCTAGCGGAGGCCTCTGGTGGAGACCTCTAGCGCAGGCCTTTACTAGAGACCTCTAGCGCAGGCCTCTACTAGAGACCTCTAACGCAGGCCTCTACTAGAGACCTCTAGTGCAGGCCTCTATTAGAGGCCTCTAGCGCAGGCCTCTAGCGGAGGGCTTCTGCTGGAGGCCTCTACTAGAGACCTCTAGCGCAGGCCTCTACTAGAGACCTCTAGCGCAGGCCTCTACTAGAGACCTCTAGCGCAGGCCTCTACTAGAGACCTCTAGCGCAGGCCTCTACTAGAGGTCTCTACCGCAGGCCTCTACTAGAGACCTCTAGCGCAGGTCTCTACTAGAGACCTCTAACGCAGGCCTCTACTAGAGACCTCTAGTGCAGGCCTCTACTAGAGGCCTCTAGCGCAGGCCTCTAGCGGAGGGCTTCTGCTGGAGGCCTCTACTAGAGACCTCTAGTGTAGGCCTCTACTAGAGACCTCTAGCGCAGGCCTCTACTAGAGACCTCTAGCGCAGGCCTCTACTAGAGACCTCTAGCGCAGGCCTCTAGCGGAGGGCTTCTGCTGGAGGCCTCTAGCATAGGCCTCTACTAGATACCTCTAGTGCAGGCCTCTACTAGTGACCTCTAGCGCAGGCCTCCGCTAGAGACCTCTAGAGACCTCTAGCGGAGGCCTCTAGCGGAGGGCTTCTGCTGCAGGCCTCTAGCATAGGCCTCTACTAGAGACCTCTAGTGCAGGCCTCTACTAGTGACCTCTAGCGCAGGCCTCCGCTAGAGACCTCTAGAGACCTCTAGCGGAGGCCTCTAGCGGAGGGCTTCTGCTGCAGGCCTCTAGCATAGGCCTCTACTAGATACCTCTAGTGCAGGCCTCTACTAGAGACCTCTAGCGCAGGCCTCTACTAGAGACCTCTAGCGCAGGCCTCCGCTAGAAGCCTCTAGTGGAGGGCTTCTGCTGGAGGCCGCTCTTCCGCCAGCAGTGGCACGGGCGTGGGGGATTGCGGGGGCTGCTCCTCTGCCGTGTGCTTCTGGTCGAATGCAAGGAACCGAGTCAGAATTTTTATTTGCACCCAGGGAGGAACCCGATGAGCCGCGAAGCTCTCTCTCTCTCTTGTCGTTTTTAACGTCGTCGGCGAATTCGCGGCCGGCTTCCTCCGGGCCGGGCAACCGACGCGAAGATTCCGGAGAAGAAACAAAAAAAATTTGTGTCGTGAAACCCTCCGGCACCCGACGGAGGCATCGGCGAGCCAACCCGCGCCCTCCCTCCCTGCCCCGTTCCCTCCCCGCTCCCTCTTTAGATCACAGCTCTGTGTTCATCCCTCGGGGCCTCTTCCTGCACCCCGACGTTCAGGGCTACGGGCCCCCCACTCGGAGCGGGGGTCACTCCGACGACGCCGCCGCCTCCCCCCCCTCCTCCCCCTCCTCCTCCACCCCGCACCACCGCCCCCCACACCGCCAGCACGCAGCGGGGGGCGGGAGACTCCGCACCCCCTCGCCCGTGGTCCCCGCGCGGCGGGGGGGCGGTGGGGGAGGAACGGGGGGCAGGGAGCAGGGCGGACCCCCCACGCCCCTGACCCCCCACGGCGCCCACCACCACCACCGGAATTGGACGCCCTGCTGCGTGGACCCGGCGATGGAAGGTGGCAGGTACGTGGCAGAGTCACCGTCATCATCGGCATCAGTGGCGTCATCCTCAGCAGCGTCAGCAGCGTCAGCGTCAGCAGCGTCAGCGTCAGCAGCGTCAGCGTCAGAGCCATCATCAGCAGCGTCAGCGTCATAGCCATCATCAGCAGCGTCAGCGTCATAGCCATCATCAGCAGCGTCAGCGTCATAGCCATCATCAGCAGCGTCATAGTCAGCATCAGCAGAATCATCATCAGCAGTATCATCATCAGCAGCGTCGTCATCATCATCAGCTTGCACATTGAAGGTGACGCTCTCCCCCCCCCCGCTCCCCTCCTCGCGCAGGCACCCGGCCTTCAAGCCCGGTCCTTTGGCCTCCTCTTCCCCCGCGGCCCCCGCGGCCCCGCGCCTGGCCTTCGGCTTGGACTCCCGCCTGAGCCGCGGCGTCGTCCCCTTCCCGCGCCTCACCGCCGGCGCTGCCTTCGCCGCCTCGGCCGCCCCCCGCCAGCCCCCGCCGCCGTCCTCGCCCTCCGCCCTGCGCTCCCGCGCCGCTCGCGGTGCACGCGGGGGGCCCCCGCCTCCGCCGCCCCCCCCTCCTCCGCCGCCCCCCCATCCCGGCGCCCCGCCGCCGCCGCCGCCGCCGTTGTTGCCGCGGGCGGCGTTTTCGTTCCGCAAGCCGGAGCGAGCCCGCTGCTCGTGGAGGTGCGCCGCTCTCTGCGCCATGGCGCTCGCCGCGCTGCTCGCCGCCCTGCTCGCGTACTTCGTCGGTGAGTGGCTGCGGCTGCGCCGAGTTTGGGGGGGGGCATTGGGGCAATGGCCGGGTGGGCCGTTTGGTATTGGGGTTTTGGTTGTCTAGATTTGGGGGGCGCATTGGAGCATTGGCTCATGGCTGGGGGGGCATTTGGTATTGGGGCTTTGGCTGTGGGGGTATGGAGTTTGAGGGCATTGGGGCATGGGGGCATGGGGCATGGCTGGGGGGATTTGGTATTGGGGCTTTGGCTATAGCGGTATAGAATCTGGAGGCCTTAGGGCATGGGGGCATGGGGCATGGCTGGGGGGATTTGGTATTGGGGCTTTGGCTGTGGGGGTATTGAGTTTGAGGGCATTGGGGCATGGGGCATGGCTGGGGGCATTTGGTATTGGGGCTTTGGCTATAGCGGTATAGAGTCTGGAGGCCTTAGGGCATGGGGCATGGCTGGGGGGATTTGGTATTGAGATTTTGGCTGTGGGGGTATGGAGTTTGAGGGCATTGGGGCATGGGGGCATGGGGCATGGCTGGGGAGATTTGGTATTGGGATTTTGGCTGTGGGGGTATGGAGTTTGAGGGCATTGGGGCATGGGGGCATGGGGCATGGCTGGGGGGATTTGGTATTGGGATTTTTGCTGTGGGGGTATGGAGTAATTGGGGCATTCAGCATGGCTGGGGCCATTTGGTTTTGGGACTTTGGTTGTAGTTGTATAGACTTTGGGGGCATTGGGGCATTGGTTCATGGCTGGGGGCATTTGATATTGGGACTTTGGCTGTGGGGCTATGGAGTTTGGGGGCATTGAGGCATTTGGTATTAACACTTTGATTGTATGGCTGTAGAGTTTTTTGGGGGGGGGGCATTGGGCACGCCTGGGGCATTGGAGCATTGCTAGGGACATGGAGCCTTTGGGGATGGTGTGTCCATCCATGTGCGAGTGTGTGGATGTGTGTGTACGCACGTGTGTGTGTGTGCGTGTGTGTGTGCGGGGAGCGGTGGCGTAGCGGATAACGCTACGCCACGTGACGCAACCGGCGACCCGAGTTCGATTCCCGTTCAGGGCCAACACCACCGGTGACGATTATCTGAACCGGTCCTGGGCCTCCTCCCCTAGGTCGACTCAGCCTCAAATGAGTACCTGGTGCGGTGTGTAGTAAACATCGCCACTGGGGAGACAAAGGCGGTCGGGCGGGCGTGGTGCTGGCCACCCACCCCCTCGTGTGTTGTTCCGGCCTTCATAGGCGCTCGCTAACAGCACTTGCCCCAACAGTCTGTTAAAGGCTATACGGGGGATCTTTGTCTTTGATTTGTGTTCAGATAATCATCACTGATGTTGGCCATGAGCGGGACTCGAACTCGGGTCGCTGACCCGCTACACTACCACTCCCCACGCACACGCACACCACACACACACCACACACACCACGCACACCACACACCACACCACGCACACCACGCACACCACGCACACCACACCACACACACCATGCACACACAAACCACACACACGCTCACACCAGACCACACACACACCACGCACACCACACACCACACACCACACACCACACACACCACACACACCACACCACGCACACCACACACCACACCACACACACACCACACACACACCACACACACCACACACACACCACACACACCACACACACCACGCACACCACACACGCCACACACACGCCACACACACACCACACACACACACCACGCCACACACACACCAACCACACAACACACACACACGCACCACGCTCACCGCCACAGAGCCTCCCCGGTCTCTTCCAGACGAACCGATAAAAGCATCTTTGGTCAAAGTCACATTGATGGGGAGGGGGAGGGGCGGTGTGGTGGGGGCTCAATCCCCCCCCCCCCACCAGAACTGTGTACTCAGCTGATGGCTTCTTTAAGAGCAGACAAAAACAATCAATACCCAGCACTTGAGCCCTTGCTTCAACGCCTCCTCCTACTCCCGCCTGTCCTCCTCTGTCCAATTCTGTGCGAGTCTATGGGTCTCTGTGTGAGTATGTGGGTCTCTGTGTGAGTCTATGGGTCTCTATGTGAGTCTATGGATGTCTGTGTGAGTCTTTGGGTCTCTGTGTGAGTCTATGAGTCTCTGTGTGAGTCTATGGGTTTCTGTGCGAGTCTATAGGTCTCTGTGTGAGTCTATGGGTCTCTGTGTGAGTCTATGGGTCTCTGTGTGAGTCTATGAGTCTCTGTGTGAGTCTATGGGTTTCTGTGCGAGTCTATGGGTCTCTGTGTGAGTCTATGGATGTCTATGCGAGTCTATGGGTCTCTGTGTGAGTCTATGGATGTCTGTGTGAGTCTATGGCTCTCTGTGTGAGGCTATGGGTCATTGAGTCTATGGGTCTCTGTATGAGTCTATGGGTTTTTCTGTGCGAGTCTATGGGTCTCTGTGTGAGTCTATGGATGTCTGTGTGAGTCTATGGCTCTGTGTGAGTCTATGGGTCTCTGAATGAGTCTATGAGGCTCTGTGTGAGTCTATGGGTCAGCGAGGTCACCACCGTGACCACCGCCTCTGCCCTTTTGCCCCCCGCACCGCACAACAACCACGCCACACCGCACAACAACCACACCGCACCACAACCACACCGCACTGCACAACAACCACACCGCACCGCACA